>JAWWLW010000087.1:4012961-4024078 GCA_035041385.1 Myiothlypis coronata
GTTAGACAGTGCACTTCTACTCTAAACCAATCCCAAAGTGCCAACATCACTGCAGAAAATGGAGAACAAGAAGAAGAGGGAGAAAGGCTGGACATGCCCAAGTTCCTCCATCTTGTCCCCAAAACCCCCATACCAAAAATCCTAAAATCTACATTTTCACCTTGTGATAATTGAATTATTATTCTATTCAAACCTCTGTGACTTTCAGGTCCTCATACAAAGCTGGTAACTTGCTCCAGGGGTCATAATCAAACCCACAGGTGTTCTGGGCTGTGTGCCAGGGTCTCTGAGCCCTCTGGCAGGGTCCTTGGTAACTCTGGACACCTGGAGGGATCCACTGAATTCTGACTGGGGATGTTGGATTTGAGTCTGGCCCATGGAGCAGCTCCTGGGGCATGGGCTGGTGCCATCCCTGTGCCCTCCTGGCATGGCACAGCAGCTGATCTCCTCTACAGAGCAAGGCAGAGCTCCAAACACCTTCCTCAGAGCCTCATCACTCCTCAGCACGTCAGAGGAAGAAGAGAGGCATCAAAAGCAAGCTGGCTTTTGCTCGTTGCTCGTTGCTCGTTGCCTCCCCGCTCATTGCCGGCCAGCCTGGAGCCCCGGCCCCGCGGCGCTCGGCCTTTGGTGGAGCGTGACTCTGCTGTGCCACGCAATTATGGCTGGGAAAGGAAGGGCCAGATCGCCCCGGGAGGGGGAACAACGAGAGCCTTTCATCCCCACCCCGCCTGCCGCTCGCTATTCTTATCCCTCCTGATCAAGGGAAGCGTTTCCTCCTCCTGCCATTGAAGCCGCGGCGTGGCTGGGGCAGCGCCGGGCTGGGATGGGCTTTCCCCAGCCCCACGCTGCAGGGCATGACCCTGCCAGGGTGGGTTTTGAGCGTTGGTGGGTTTTGATGGGTTTTTTTGCATTGATGTGGAGATGCAGGTGCAGCTCCGGTGCTGCCGCCCGCCGGGGAAGGTCAGCCTTGGTTTGTGCTTGATGTGGGAAACGCCGGAGCTCCGGCCAAGGAACGGCTCCTGTGCCTGTGGGAAGAGGAGGAGAGGAGCTCTGGGAGGGAAATGTGGTCATTGAGATTTAAAAATTCCCTTGTGCTTTCATGAGAGAGGCTCCGGCTCTTGTTTTCTGCTTGGGTGGCTTCGCCCCCAACTCTTGTCCTGGTGAGGAAAGGAAGATCCTGTGAGTCACCCCTCGAGGTTGTGTCCCACTGCCCTGCAAATGGAAGGTGCAAAATAGGACATTAGCACCAGCCATGGTGCCTTGGTGGTGGGGAGAAACCTCCCCAAGGGCCTGTGTCCATCCCACCCGCTGATGGCCAGGCCAGGTGGTGAATGGGGTAACACAAACACAGCCAGTGCCTGAAGGAGGTCAATGGGCCCATCTCTGATAAGTGATCCCAAATCAGCAGAGCTATCCCAGGGTCCAGGAGACCCCACACTGCCCTGGAGATGCTCCCAGCTCACATCTGCTACAGGAACACTTCCCTCGTGCAGCACACGGGTGATGCTGACACTTCCAGGCTGTCTTTGCCATCCTTTGGTCCTTACAAGCTGCTCCAGGAATTAACCAACCCAAGGTTTCTGGAGATGCTGGAAGA
Organism: Myiothlypis coronata; assembly: GCA_035041385.1. Lineage (NCBI taxonomy): Eukaryota > Metazoa > Chordata > Aves > Passeriformes > Parulidae > Myiothlypis > Myiothlypis coronata. The sequence goes on from JAWWLW010000087.1 coordinate 4,014,559, forward strand.
GGAGCGCTCCAAAAGGCAGCAGAGCCATGGAGCAGAGCCAAGCCAGGACTGCAGCCCCCAAACAACCCCAGGCTGGGCTGGAGAGACCCCACTGAACCTGACCTGCTCCAGCACCATGTCAGGCTCACAGCTCCTCTCCAGCCTGTCTGGAAACAGAGGCTTCTGAGCACCTTCTCTGTGCCAACAGAGCTGCAGGACATCACCTTCATCACCTCGAAGGACCAGAAGCTCTTCCCAACTGTCAGGGATCCCACAGAGAAATAAAATCTAGTAAAAATTCACTCTTCAGTTTGATCCCAGGGAACTCCTCACCACCAAGCCCAGGATGAGCACTCCTGCTCATGGGTGAAGCCTCAAGGATGAAGCCTCGTGTTTCAGGAGCCAGGGCTGCTCTCTCCCAAGCTCCAGGGTCACAGATTTAAGGATTTTTAACTTGTGGCACTGGGGGTGCCCCAGAATCCTGGGGAGATGCTGAGGTGGAGCAGCCCCATGGAGAGGAAAGCAGCTCCCCACACCTCCTTGCACTGGGTTCCTTGCTGCTGGTCCATGCCTGACTGCAATCAATGTAACCTTTTAAAATTAATCTACTTTCTCTCCTCTTTTGCACACAAATACAGTTGCTGAAATTCCTCCATTTCCATGACATTTGGGAAAAAATTTGTGTCTCGGCGGAACGCTTTCTTTACACTATAGATGTCATTACTTTAAAGGGGAAATTAAAGTAAAGGTGGTGTGTATTTTTTAATATTTTTTTTTTTTGCCTGTGATATTGGAAAATAAAGGTTCTTTCTCCTTCTAAGTTCAAGCAGCTGCCAAGTGGAACGAGCAGAGCAGCCAGGACAGCCGGGGTCTGCTCCCAGTGCTCCCAGTCATCCTGCTCTGAAACCAGGGGAAAATCCCTGCTACAAGTTCATGGCCAAAGGTCAGTGACCAGAGAGGCAGGGCAGCAGCCCCAGCATGAGCACAGGCAGCTGCTGCCTTCTGCTCTGGCTCCTGATTTCTCCACACAGGAGGCAGATGGGGAGTGGAGACCCCAATCACCCACCCTGGGGCAGGGGGAGGCAGCAGCTCCTGGCTGAGGGGCTGGGCAGGAAAGGATGGCAGCCCCAATTTACACATCACTCTGCTTTTGGACCTAAAACACAAAATGCAGGGCTTCTTCACTGTGTTCCAAAAGCAAAGCTCAGGTCACTCCCAGCTCTGGAAAGCGAGGAGGGGATGAGGAGCTGTGGCCTGTGTGTCACAGGAACAGAAATGCATTGGGATGCAAAGGGACATGTGTCAGCTTGTTCCCACGGGCATGGCTGTAAAACAAATCTGAATGCAGGAGGGAGGAGAATCTTCATCCATGGGAAGGGTGGGAGATGCTTCCTCCCTCAGAGATAAACATGAACTCCTGGTCGAGGTGGGACCTGTTGTGCTCCAGGACAGCAGCCAGACCTCCAGCTGCCTCTGGGAGAGAAGGAAAAGGCTTTAAAGAGCTAATTCAGACTCTGTGGGTGTCCCCACTGCTTCCCCTCTATCCAGAAATGCCCTTACTGTGCTGTGTCCCTGCCCAGAACAGCCCCACAGAGCCACCAGGGACTCTGCCATCCCTGGAGCAGCTTTGTGTTTCTGGGCATCTGAGGATGCAGGTCCTGAGCATCTTTCTGTGCACCTCCCCTGTTTCTCAGCATCTGAAGATGCAGGTCCTGAGCATCTTTCTGTGCACATTCCCTGTTTCTGAACATCTTTCTGTGCACCTCCCCTGTTTCTGAACATTTCCTGTGCACATCCTCCTCTGCTTCTGGGCATCCTCAGATGCAGGTCCTGAGCATCTTCCTGTGCACCTCCCCTGTTTCTGAGCATCTTTCTGTACACCTGCCCTGTTCCTGGGCATCCTCAGATGCAGGTCTGGGCAGAGGGCACGGACAGGGCAGCAGGACCCCCATGGACCACACAAAGTCTCCCATGGAGAGGAGCATGGAAAGGGCAGGGCATCACTGCCCAGCCAGGCATGGTGAGCAGTTTGCAGTGTCACACAATGTCCCCTGGCACGTGCAGGATGCTGCCACTGCCCACAGAGCCCTCCAGCCACCCCTCAGTGCCGACGTGGCTGGATTGCCTGGGAACGAGCCCAGCATCCTGCTCCTTCTCTTTCCCAGGCTAATTTTATCCTCCTCCCAGTGACAGATTGAGGGCTTCAAAACCCAGCCCCTGAACTCTCGCCGGCTTCCCCGCCATGGAAATTGCAGCGCGGTGTTCAAAATGGGAGAGCAATTTGCAAAACAAATAAGTCTCGGATTAGCTAACGAGTGTCAGGCTGACCTTACAGGGACCCCTTCATTAGGAGACACTGAGCACCGATTAACTGCTCTGGGATGGAGGGAGCCACTTCAGACTGGTTTAATGAATTAAATATATGCTCCTATTTGGCTCTTAATGTAAAAAAAAAAAAAGTTAAGTACAGTAATTGTCACGTTCCCGAAGTCAGTCATCTCCCTACCTCGCAGTTCACCGAGACTTTCCCCTTCCCAGCACCAAAGTTTAATTTGTTAATGTGCTTCTGGTGTCACGGAGCTTCCCTCCATTAACACCAGCCCATCAGAGTGTTCTGCTCAGGGAGCTCGGCAGCGCTTTCCTCCAGGTCTCCTCCTGCTCTCCAGGAATATCCCAGCGCTTGGATTGCTCCAGGCTCTGTCCTGGCCACCAGCTCCTTCTGGGGCTGGATTTTCTCATCTGCTGCTCCTCCTTGTCACACAGGACAAGAGGAATGGCCTCGAGCTGTGCCAGGGGAAGGTCAGGTTGGACACCAGGAGGAATTTCTGCGTGGAAAAGCTGCCAGGCACTGGAACTGCTCAGGGGGGCTTGGTGCCCACCCCTGGAGGTGTCCAAGGAAGGGCTGGATGTGGCACTCAGGTGAGGATTGACAGGAATAGTGGATTTGTCTTTCCAAACAAGCTGTGGGGCTGCTGGTAGGTAAAACCAGCGCTGGGAGAGAAAAGAAACAATGGGAAGGATTCCATTGATTGATGAGTGGAAAAAGAGATTTGATTTTACAAATAAACTGCAGGTTTGCTGAGAAATGAAATTAGATGTTGAAAGATAAAAGAAACAATGGGGAAAAAAACCCCCTAAATTCTGTAAGAATTAAAAATTAAAACGGTGGGTTGTACATTGGAGGGGAATCTCTGGGATCAGGTCTTGTGCGAAGTCTGAACCTCTCAAGTACCTCAGAAATGGGGAAAACCCCCTAAATTCCATATGAATTAAAAATTAAAAGGGAGGGTTAAAAATTAGAGGGGAATCTTTGGGATCAGGTGTTCTGGGGAGTCTGAACCTCTCAAGTACCTCAGAAATGGGGAAAGAGAGAAGGGAAATGCAGCTGGGAAATTGGGATAAAAAGGAGGCTGAATCCTCCAAAAATTGGAGAGACCGCAGGGAAATGCCCCATGGCCTCTCCCTTTATTGGAATAAAGTTCCAGGACTCCTCTGTCTCCTTTTTGGACATAAATCTCTGATGTTTGTGGATTAATTTCCCTAACAGGATCATGCACAGATTGCACACGATGCTTTCCCGACTGAAATGACTTGGGAAAAAGAGACAGGAAGGGAAAAAGAGTGACAAGGGAAGTAATAAAATGCCTGATTGTGCTGGCCATGGCCATGGGCTGTCCTGAAGCCCTGCCCAGGGTCCTGTAAACTCACACCTTCAGTGAAGTGCCTCTGACTGGTGGTAATTTAATTACAGCACGCTTAGAAGATTAAATCCACGATTAAAAGAATTTATATGGATTAGCGCAGGATGATTTTAAATCACTGCCAGCTCACAGCAAAGCAAATGTGCAACCTGCAGCAAGAGCAGCAGTGCTGGGAAGGGCTGCAGGAGAGCCTGGCCCTGCTCTGTGTGCCAGCAGAGCTGGGGAAGGGGCCAGCAGGGAGCCCCCAGCCCCTTCCCAGCAGAGCTGCTCCATCTGGGGCACTGCCATGGGCAGGAGGGGTTCACCTGCCCAACATTCTCCTCTGCTGATCCATCACTCCATCACACCCATATCTGCTGAAAAACGTTCAGCTCTTGCTCCCCAGATGTGGGTTTTAGTCCCTTTTAAAGCCAATCTGTTACTTTTCTTAAGTCTTTTATTAGATGTGGCTTTATGGGGGACGGAAAGAAGCTGGATGGGAGGAAAAGTAAAGAATGCAAACTGGGGAGATTTACCAAATCAACTGGTTTAAATCTAATTCCCAGGCCTCCAGCTAAAGCTCTGCCCCAGAAAACTTTATTGTTTCCCTCTCTGGGGTGAGAGGGAGAATGTGAAATTCATTTTTCTGCGCTGGGTAGGGAAGGGAGGATCACAGGCAGCTTTTTCATTAAATCTCTTCTTCCAAAACAGCCATTTGCAAATTTTCATCCCTTCATCCAAGCAGCCACCTCACCCCAAACTGGGCAGGGGTGGGGACTGAGCGGCTCCAGGGTTAAACCAGGGAAAATCCTGGAGCAGAGCCTGGTGTGGCCCCAGCCTCTCCCTGCTCTGGGGAGTGCAGGCACAGGCTCCAGCACACCAGGGACGTGGTTGGGGACGCTGGCCAAGAATATTCCTGCAGCCATCTGCTCCCAGCCAGGCAGGGACACAGAGGAGCCCTCCCTGGCCTCCATCCTGCAGGGGATGGGATGAGTCCCTTGTTTTGATGCCTCAGGATTTAGCTTTTATTTAGGCCTGGAACTCAAGGGCACCTTACAGTCTCAGGCCCCAAGAGATATAAACAATAGTGAATTAGAGGGGGCAAACTTGGAGTAAATGGCTTTATTACCTAAAACTATAATTGGAGGATTAACTCCTATATAAAAATTCTATTATATTAATTATTGATATTATTATAGCAAATAGTTATATTATTAATATTATATTAAATTTAATATGTCATAAATTATAAATATATTTATATGATTTACATTATATTATATTACATTACATTTTATTATGTTACACTATATTATGTTATGTTATATTGTTTATATTATATTATATTATATTATATTATATTATATTAATTTTATTCTATTTGTTATAATCATTTTATTATATTTGTTATATTAATTTTATTCTATTTGTTATATTATATTGTGACTATATAAACCCCTATATATAAATGGACCAGACTTATAACTATATGAAAAACTCGTGACAGTTGTTCATTTTGGGAGTAGCCCCTCAGAAACTTCTGACTGCCCAAGGTGTATCTATTGAAATTCTTCAATAAATACAATAAATACCCACTTTTATTCTCTTAATCTTGCCTGGCCTCTGGTTTTGGTAGCCACTCCAAGGCATCAGTCTCCCTGTGCAGGATGGCAGCGCCACCAGGCCCTGTGCAATCTGTTTGATTGGAAATATTAGTGAAGAGATTAGAAACAGCGCTCATGATTTCGTGATGCATATGGTAATTAAAGTGTTACATTGCAATTATGATGTAATTAAACTGTGGGATGCTCTTCAAGATGCAATTGCCACTCATTTGCATAACTGACGGATTTGCTTATTAGCGCCCTTTTAATATATGTATTAAAAAGAGCATCAAGAGCGTCGGCTGCAGAAGCAGCATTTCATCTTCCTCCAGCAGGCTGCAGGGCCTGGGCTGCTGCTGCTTCCCAGCTCCCACTGCTGCTGCAGCATTCCCTGCCTGGGGCTCTTCCCACCAGCACTCAGGAGTGGCTCTGGATTTTGGAACCCCCAAAATTCCAGCCCCAGCTGGAGCAGATGCATCTTTCTGCACATCCAGCTTCTCACTGGGGCCCCCCAAGCAGCACCTGAGCAGCTCCTGGTCCTCCCCTCCTCACAAACTCTGCTCTGTATCTGCTGAGCTCTTATTCCAAAGGAAGATGTTTTCTCTTTTTCCAGACTCCTGGTCACTCCCCTCCTCACAAACTCTGCCCTGCTCCAAATCTGCTGAGTTCTTATTCCAGAGGAAGAGGTTTTCCTTTTTTCAGCCTTTTGGTCAGTCCCTTCCTCACAAACTCTGCCATGTTCTGTATCTGCTGAGTTCTTATTCCAGAGGAAGAGGTTTTCCTTTTTTCAGCTTCTCAGTCACTCCCCTCCTCACAAAGCTCCACCATGCTCTAAATCTGCTATCTCTTATTCTAAAGGAAAAGGTTTTGTCCTTTTCCAGTCTCTTGGTCACTCCCCTCCTCACAAACTCTGCTGTGTATCTGTAACTGCTGAGCTCTTCCAGAGGAAGAGGATTTTTCTTTTTCCAGCCTCCTGGTCACTCCTCTTCTCACAAAACAGTTCTGTATCTGTAACTGCTGAGTTCTTATTCCAGAGGATGAGGTTTTCTCTTTTTCCAGCCTCTTGGTCACTCCTGTCCTCACAAAACTCTGCCCTGCTCTAAATCTGTCAAGCTCTTATTCCAAAGGAAGAGGTTTTCCCCTTTCCAGTCTCCTAGTCATTCCCCTCCTCACAAACTCTGCCATGTTCTGTATCTGCTGAGCTCTTATTCCAGAGGAAAAAGTTCTTTTCTTTTTCCAGCCTCCTGGTCACTCCCCTCCTCACAAGCTCTGCCATGCTCCAAATCTGCTGAGCTCTTATTCCAAAGGAAGAGGTTTTCCCCTTTTCCAGCCTCCCCAAGCCAGTTCTCAGTTATTCACCTTTGGGGGTCCCTGGCACCAAACCTGGCCTTTCCAAGCAATGCAGACAAATCCCTCCAGCTCTACATCCACCAGCTGAGCTCAGCCAGCACAGCACTGCCATGGAAATGCTCCTGCTCTGTGCCACAGCTACCCTCACTCATAAAGAACATTTCTGGAGTTGTAGATTCTTGAAAAAAAAAAAAACTTGAAAAATCAGGCAAATTTTTTCCTCTTTAAACTCATCAGAACTTCCTCTGAGGAGCTAAAATAAAATGATTCTCAGCTGGGCTGTCCCTAACCTGGTCCTGATCCCATGGCTGGGAGTGGGTTCAACATCAGGCAGCGAGGTTGGAACACAGCAGGGAGAGAAAATCATCACTGAATGCCAAGTCCTGTGTGTGGACCTTGCTTTTATATTGAGCAGGCCATGCCTTAAAACATCCCTGACTGCTGCTAATGCCTCAATCTGCCTCGCTGAGCTGCGTGCAAGGAAAGGGAAAAGAACTTTTCAAATGGTTCCTTTTAGCTGCTGCTTTTAACCCGCACTGGGGAACACGAGATTCCTGAAAAACATGATGGCTGGTGTTCTGCAGGAATGGATCCATGGGGAAAATAGTGCTGCTGCTCGGAGAGAGTGATGGATTGGGCTCTGAGGAGTGTTTTCCCCTGCTTGGAGAAATCTCAGGGAACATACCCAGGTTTAATGCTCCATGAGCAGGACACAGAGCAATCCCACCACCTAACCTGAGAGGTGTTGAGTGAAAAGGTGTTGTAGGCTGCTGCTTCCCCCCACAAACCACTCCAGGGTGGCTTGGGAGGTGACAGGTGATGGAGGTCTCCATCAGTGAGGTCAAACAGCAGCTCATAAATCGCCAGCCCCCTGTGAGCCGGCATCTCCGAGCCAAAACCATTTACAGTCATTTAGAGGAAAAGCTTTTTCCCTTCTCTCCGAGCTACAGCAGATCTATGATAGGGCTTTTCAAACTTCAGCATCCCCCTGGCAGCCTGTGTTAGGCCTGGAGGTGGAAATGAATGATTCCTCAGCAGATTAAAAGATCTGTGTGACAGCAGAGCAGCGCTGCGCTCACAGCACAGGCAGCGCTCAGCACAAGCTGGGCTGGTGCCTGCAGGGGACCCTTGGGGCTCACTCCCCCTGCCAGAGCCACCTGGGACCCCAAAACGAGCCCTGAGCAGCCTCCAGCACCCTCCCTTCACCACTTATTTAGGTTTGGTTGGGAAGTTGTAGATGGCTGCTAATTAAAATTGATGTCGTGTTCACCAGAGCCCAATTCCGCATCGAGCTCCTGTTGCTTCCTCCTCTGCGAGAGCAGGTCTGCCATATTTAGCCAACTTTTAAACTCATTAGCAGCAGCAGATGCTTGGATCTGCAGTCCCTAATGACTGTAAATGAGAGTATTAGTTTATTGACTGATGCTCTAATTGTTGCCACCACGACCACAAGCGACAGCTCCAAGCCTGAGCGCTGTCCCTGTGCTGAAGGACACCCAGCCTGGGGACAGAGGGACAGACAGACAGTGCTGCCAGGGCTGGAGGCAGGACAGAAGGACCAGCAGCCCCCAGGGTGTGACCCACATGCAGATGACTGCAGCAGGTGAAGGGTGAAGCAGGAGTTAATTAAATTGCACTTGCCCCAGCAGAGGTCAGAGCCTCGGAGCTGTGTTGATGGGTGACCTTTGCAGAGGGACTTGACCTCCCTGTAATGAGGTAATGAGGAGCCTGTTGGGGCCTGGAGCAGCAGCCTGTGCCATCCCTGCCTCTCTTTCCCTTCACTTGTCCATGGAAGTGCAGATGAGTGGGAGGAGGGCAGAGCCAGAGCAGCCCTGCACGCTGGGGGATGTGCCAGCCAGCCCCGCTCCTGCCCCGGCCCCTGATGGACACTCCAGGGTGATTAACTGTGGCTGTGCTTTAATTAAAGCATCTCCAGCCTGCCCTGACCCAGATGGGCGCAAACACCCCCAAAATGAAGAGATTTGGAGCATATGAATGACCCACAGAGCAGGGATGGAGCTAAGCCATGGGAAGACACAGGAGGAGAAACTGCTCAGTTTGCTGAGAAATGTGCTCCAGCAGCTGTGGGAGCCCCCAGGGCACAGAATCCCAGCCTGAGGCCGGGTGGAGGGGGCCACACCTTCCCCCAAAGGGCTCTGGTGTCCTCCCACACCAGGCAGGGCTGGCACTGCACCCCACACCAGACTGGGGGCACCTCCAGGCAGTGCCAGCACCTGGGGAGGGTCCTGCTCTGCCCCTGGTAGCCCCAAACTTGGTACCCCCTCCAGAATCCATTGCAGCCTTTTTTTTGGCTGCTATTTTATTGGAAATAAGAGCAAGAGCTGCCACGGGCCTGTGGGAGCTGCTGCATCATGGACCTGAACTGAACCCTCCAAAATCTGACAGGGCATTGTGCCTGCCCAGCTGACCCTGGGGAAGGGAAAGAGCCATGGAGAAAGTTGTGTCTCCCTTAAAGGGTTGGTGGATGCTTCCCCAACACCTAGAAATCAACAGAAAGAAACAGATTTACAAGAGGATTTAAGAGGCATCAAGTTGCCTGGATACCAGATCCTGTAACTACCCCAAAAAAGTAATTATAAAAGCAAGAAATCTGTCTTGGCTAAGCAGGTGGATGGGAAATTGGAAATCCATTTGTGGGAGACTTTCTGCTTTTTAACAAGGCAGGTTAGAGCTCAGCCCTGTTCTCTGCTGCTCCTGCCTGCCCTGCAGGAGGATGGAGTGCTGGCTCCTGGCTTTCCCAGCACTGTGCTGGGCTCCACACTGCTGCCACCCCTCCAGGTGTGCAGGATTGATGGGGATAGGATGGTCAGGATGGACAGAGAGCAGAGATCTCTGCAGCCAGGGCTGGGAACTTGTGGGTTATTGCAAAGGGCCTGGGTGCAGGGC
>JAWWLW010000087.1:4032464-4044718 GCA_035041385.1 Myiothlypis coronata
GGGGCAGGGAGCCACCAAGCAGGGACAGGAGGGGAGGGACAAAGGGACAAAGGACACCTGGATGGCCCAATGCCCCCGGGGGTAGAGGGCATCCTTTGGATCTGCCAATCACTTGATGCCCTTCTGGAATGCCAGGAGTGACAGACAGTGCTGGGAGGGGAAAGGAGAAGTGACTGACACACCTGGGGAAGAAATCTTCAGGAAAAAAACCAGGACATCTGAGGCAAACCATGACATTACACCTCAACATCAATCCTCAGCTAGTGCCACTCCTTTTGTTCCAGCAGCATGAGGAAAGCTCCTGCCCCAGCTCCCCTCTGTCCTAATGGTCCCTGGGCCACGGACATCACCCCAAACCCCAGCCCCAGGAGGGTTTTTGCTCCCCACAGAGCCAGCAAGGGCTGTGAGCTCCAGCCCACATTTACCCCTTCCCCATTGCAGAAGGTGGTGCCTGACACCCACATCACAGCCCTGCCTATAAATCATATTTTGCCCAGATTTAGAGGAGAAAGGAGCTATTATGAGAAATAGATCAGAAGTGACACAGCTCATTATTGTGAGGTGAGTCCGAGCTGCAGACAAGGGCAAAGTTAATAGAAAACGTATCCAATCCACAATGGTAACTTTAATTGTTAGCACTAATGAAGCCTATTTAGGATGGATTATGTATCTGGCACTTCAGATGCAGCCCTCAATTCATCTTCCCCGGCACATGCCTCATCACATCAGATCCAGAGGCACAAGGAGAGCTTTTCCCTTTCCACTCAACAACTGGGCTTGAAAAAACAAATTCTGTGCCATCCATCAGCACAAAGGCCCAGCTGGCCAGGGCAGGGACTTGTGGGGACACTCACAGGGTCACTCCCCTCCTCAGCATGGCCAGGAGCTGCAGCATTGATGTCACAGGAGCTGCTCCAGGTCCCCAGCTGGAGTTGTCACCTCTCCTGCTCAATCTCCAGCTGCAGCAGCCCCTGAGGTGGCTGCTGAAGGTCCTGGAGGTGGCAGGAGGCTGTGACTGCCCTGGAGCAGCCCCCTCCTGCCCAGCCTCCTCCCAGCCACTTTCCCAAGCACACTTCTGGAATTAAGGACAAATTGTAATTACTTTTCTCGGTAACCAAACCTTTGGAGGAAAGGGCTGGTGATAGATTTCAGGCTTTATGGGAGCTGACAAAGAGCATTACTCACACTGCACGAGAGCTGGCACCTCGTCAGACAGGGAGGTCTGTGCTGACCATCCCTGGGGCACCAACAGACACCAGGAGGGTTTTTTTCCTTTAATATGGGAACGAAGCACGTTGGCCTGTCGAGTTCCTTGGGCTGTGAAAAAGAGTTACCAAACTCTTGTTTGAAAGGTCAAACTGCAGCCCAAATATTGCAGAGAGGTGAAGTGCAGAGCAGGAATCTGGTGTTGAGATTCTTATGGGCACAGGGCTTTGCTGGGTACTGCCAATCCTTTTTTTCCTTCAATATGGGAATGAAGCACATTGTCCTGTTGAGTTCCTAGTGCTGAGTGCTCCTCTCTTTACCAAACTCTTGTTTGAAAGGTCACTGCAGCCCAAATATTGCAGAGAGGTGAAGTGCAGAGCAGGAATTTGGTGTTGAGGTTCTTGTGGCCACCGGGCTCTGCTGGGTACTGCCAATCTTTTATTTCCTTATTATGGGAATAAAGCACATTGTCCTGTTGTGTTCCCTGGGCTGTGCTGATGCTGAGTGCTCCCCTCTTTACCAAACTCTTGTCTGAAAGGTCACTGCAGCCCAAACATTGCAGGGAGGAATTTGTTGTTGAGGTTCTTGTGGCCACTGGGCTCTGCTGGGTACTGCCAATTCTTTTTTTCCTTATTATGGGAAAAAAGCACGTTGTCCTGTCGAGTTCCCTGTGCTGAGTGCTCCCCTCTTTGCCAAACTCTTGTCTGAAAAGTCACTGCAGCCCAAATATTGCAGCTCTCTAAGTGCAGAGCAGGAATTTGGTGTTGAGGTTCTCATGGGCACAGGGCTTTGCTGGGCACTGCCAATCCCACCCAGGTCAGGCATTCCCCAGGGACTCCCAGCGAGATTCTCCAGGGTGTGGACAAAATAAAAATTGTTCCAAAGGGTGAGAGCAGCCTCTCCAGCTCCTGTTTCCTCCCTGCACCAGCCCACTGAGCCAGCAGCTCCTGTTTAGTGTGGATTCAGCTCGATGATCACGAGTGTGTCAGGAGTTAATGCTGCTGCTGCCTCCCTTGAGCATGGGAGGCTCCCAGCCCTCAAATGGAATAATTCTCCCTTTTGTCCCCATTTTCCCTCCTCAGCAGCGCTGCACAAATGGGCAGCAAGCACCTTCTGAGTGCCCTGGGGATTTTCTGCAGGGCAAACCAGAGGAATTCACGGTGGCAGTGATGACTGCAGCGCTCAGGTGGGTTCCAAGTGGCAGCTGGGACCCCCACATCACCCCCATCCCTGTATGAGCATGGAGAAGGTGCATTGAACCTCCCATGTGGTGTCCTCCAGCTTTTCTCACCCCGAAAACTTAAATCAAGTGACTGATGGGAGCCACAGAAAGTCTGAGATGGATGGATGCATCTCATCTTCCACCCGTGGTATCCATCAAACCACTGGATTTTGTGTCTGTGCCCCTTTAAATAAGGCTCCTTGCTTTGCACTGGGGAGGGAAAAGAAGGAAAAAAAATCGATTAAAAAGAAAAGGAGGTGAGGGGGAAAAAAGATAATTATGTCCCACAAAAATTAAGGGAAAGAAAAATGATGTAAAAAAAAATTCCCTTCTTGTATAAAAAGGGTATTTTATAATAGACCTTTAAAGCTTTCCATCAAGTGAAACCAACACATTTACTCCAAGTGTTAAAGAGGAGCCTTCAATCAATCAGAGAACTTCATTTTTACTCTGTAATGAATTCAATTGACCTTGGAGTTGCAAAGATTCAGCAGATGGAGCAGGGGGGAGGCTCTGGGACACCCCCTTGTCCCAGCAGCTGCCAGGGCCAGCCTGGTGCCCTCAGGAGAGCCCTGGGAGCTGCAGCCCTGCTCTGGGGCTCTGGAATTTTGGGATGCTGTGGATGTGGCACTTGGGGAAGGGGACATCACCGGGAGGGCGACACTTCTGTGTGAAATCCTGAGCTGAAAGCTCTGCTCTCAAAGCAATTATCAGCAGCTAATGGGAGCTGGGAAATCTCCTCTCCCTTCCCACTGATGGAAATCCCACCTTGTCCCTGCAGGTTGCACATGGAAGGGCAGACACTTGATAAGCCACGGAAATCAGAATTTTTGTCACTTGTTAACCCACGGAAATCAGAGTTTTTGTCACTTTTTAACCCATGGAAATCAGAGTTTGTGCCACATGGAAGGGCAGACATTTGCTCACCTGTGGTTTTGTGAGGACCCCAGGATGAGGATGATGAGAATTTGACTCCATGTCCTCAGAAGGCTGATATATTATATTACATTATATTACATTACATTATATTATATTATATTATATTATATTATATTATATTATATTATATGAAAAGAAATGCTATACTAAAACTATACTAAATAAAGAGAAAGGAGACATCAGAGGGTTAGAAAGGAATGAATAATAAAAACCCGTGACAGACTCAGAGAGTCCAAGACAGCTGGCTGTGATTGGTCATTAATTAAGAACAATTCACATGTTTGGATAAACAATCTCCAAATCACATTCCAGAACAGCAAAACATGGAGAAGCTGAAGTTTCCCAGCTTCCCAGGAGGAGAAATCCTGACAAAGGGATTTTTCATAAAATATCACAGTGACACTGACCCATGGAAATCGGAGTTTGTGGCACATGGAAGGGCAGTCACTTGCTAACCCATGAAAATCAGAGTTTTTGTCATTTGCTAACCCATGGAAATCAGAGTTTTTGTCACTTGCTAACCCATAGAAATCAGATTTTTTTGTCACTTTCTAACCCATGGAAATCAGAGCTTGTGGCTGCAGATTCCCCACCCATGAATATTTTGGAAGTCACACGGATGTGGAGCCACAGGGATTTTGGGACATGGCTTAGGGGGGGAAGGACCCCAGGCCTGTGAGGTTTTTGGGGACACAAAAATCTCTGTTTTTCCACACCAGGTTCCTGAAGCCCCCAGTGACACTGAAACGTCCCAACCTCACCACCAGCCACTTGTCCCAGTCCCAGGGAGGCTCTGGGAGCTGCAGCAGCCCCAAACACCCAAACTCTGCTGCTCCAGGGTGAGCGCAGCCCCGGCCTTCCCTCTCATCTCTGCATAAGTGCTGATAAAAGAGTGGCTAAAAATACAGAAAAAGCATTTATTTCTGAGGGAAGAATCCCTTGAATCACACCCCGGCTAATTAACATTTATCCAAAGTGCACTCATCACAAACATACATTAACCTTTGAGGCATCTATAAGAGCAATTGGAAAATATATAATGAGAGTGGAGAGAACCCAGAGCACGAGACCTCCCCTCTGAAAATGCCACCCTGGCCTCCTCCTGGATGCATTTTCAAGCAGTTTCCCCTCAATTCCTGGTTTTTCAGTGCTCCCCAAGTGGGTCCTTGACCCCCCTGAGCTGCCCCCTCCCTGCTCAGAGCTGGGACAATCACCCACCCCCTGTTCCCCCCTCTGCTCCTCCTCTGGGGACCAGGGATCAGTTCCTGGGCTAAGCCCAGAGAAAAATGAAGGATTTTGTCCAAGATTTAAATTAAACCAGCAATCAATATCACTGCTGAAAGCGGGGAAGAGCAGCCATGGTGCTGAGATGTCCTTAATGATTCCAGTCAAAGTCATTAGCAAAGTTACTTCCCTGGCTTTTATTTTATTGTTTTTTTAATAATCATTGGGAATGGTGAGAGAGCACCTCATCCTCAAGGAAAGACAGAGAAATATTAAAGGCACCAGGGAAGAAGTGGAGCTAGAGACATAAAATCTGGAGTTGAGGGGGAAAATCTTCAGAAAAAAAATCTGCATTTCTTGAGCCCACTATTTATCCCATGTAGGGAGGAAATGGGTGAGTGGCCACTGCTGTCCCTCATTGAACATTAAATTAATGAGGATCAACCCTCAGCCTCCTCTGAGATTTGTTTTATCTATTTTATAGATGTTTTTATATGTAAGTATATGAAAATAGCATATAAAATAGAGTATCTTTATATAGGACATATTTCTAAATAATACAAAATAACATGTAAAATATAAATATAAATATATATATAATATATAACATATATAATATATAATATAATACATAACATATAATATATTGTATATATTATATATAAAATTAAATATATAATTAAATGCAATGTATCTATAAATTGTATATATTTATGTAAAATATTTACATAATATAGTTATTTAATAATACAGTTATTTAATAATAATACAGTTATTTAATACCATTATTTAATAATATTTAGTTTAAATACTTATTAATACCATTATGTAATAATACACTTATGCACAATATATTTACTTAATAATATATTTTTATATAACATATTTTATATTATATATTTATACTTATATTTCTATAATATAGATATATTACAGATATAATATATATATTATAGAGATATTATACATTGTAGAGATCATAATATATTATATATATTATAGTATTTAGATTTTTTATCTCATAGTATTTAGCCTTTATATATAGCGAATACATATATTTTTATATAGCAAATACATTTATTCATACCCACACCCATTATGTGTCCCACTGGGGGGTTCAGAGCTCTTTTTAGGGGTCACTGCTGGACCCCAGGAGAGGCTGGGGCTTTGCCCAGGGTACCCCAAACCCCTCATCCTGCTCAGGATATCCCAAACCCCTCATCCTGCTCAGGATATCCCAAACCCCTCATCCTGCCCAGGGTACCCCAAACCCCTCATCCTGCTCAGGATATCCCAAACTCCTCATCCTGCTCAGGATACCCCAAACTCCTCATCCTGCCCAGGATATCCCAAACCCCTCATCCTGCCCAGGATATCCCAAACTCCTCATCCTGCCCTGAGCCCAGGTGGGGCCAGGGAAGGAGAGGCAGGGAAGGAATCCCTGTGCATCCAGCACCCAACCCAGGTTTGCTCAGCACTCGGATTCCAGTGGGATGCAAATCCCCAAAATCTTCCCTGAGCCAACAAAACCCATTGGATTGGGCGTGGGAAGGAGCTGGGGTGTGAAACTTCCCCAGAAAAATGCAGGAGTGGCTGCACTGGCTGGGATCTGGGCTGGGATCTGCACGTCTGCAGCAATCAGTGACAATTCCAGCAGGGCTGGGCGGCACCGAGGGAAGATTGAGATGTTCTAATTACTCCTGTGAATACCAGGGGTGCTGCTGATGAGGGAGGCAGGCACATGCACATCCACACACACACACAGAGCCAATTAGGGAGCAAAAACAGCAGCAAGGAGCCTGCAGCCTCACAGAGATTGATAATTGAGAAAAAAGAGGGCTAAGCTGTGGGTCTGGCTGTAAACTGTGACCATGGACAAGCTGGGAGGGTTCTGATGGTCAGTGGCCAGAGTTCTGATGGTCAGTGCCCCAGAGTTCTGGTGGTCAGTGCCCTAAAATTCTGATGGTCAGTGCCCCAGAATTCTGATGGTCAGTGCCCAGAAGTTCTGGTGGTCAGTGCTCAAAGGTCTGATGGTCAGTGCTCCTGAGTTGTGATGGTCAGTACCCTAAAATTCTGATGGTCAGTGTCTCAAAGTTCTGATGGTCACTGCTCCAGAATCTTGATGGTCAGTGCCCAAAGTTCTGATGGTCACTGCTCCAGAATCCTGATGGTCACTGCCCCACAGTTCTGATGGTCACTGCCCCACAGTTCTGATGGTCACTGCTCCAGAATCCTGATGGTCACTGCTCCAGAATCCTGATGGTCACTGCTCCTGATGGTTGCTGCTCCAGAATCCTGATGGTCAGTGCCCTACAGTTCTGATGGTCACTGCTCCAGAGTTCTGATGGTCAGTGCCCAAAGTTCTGATGGTCAGTGCCCAGCAGCAAAGCCCAGCTCAGGCCAGGAGAGGACTCAAGCCATCAGCCCCAAAGACACCTCAGCCCGTTGTCACCAGCCTGTACCCCCAGGGCCTGGCATGGCACCATTTCCAGAATGGGGTCCCTGTGGCAAATCCAGGGATTCAGCCTCTCTCACCTGCTCTTTTGAGCCTGAAACTCATGGATGGGCTCAACAGGACACAGGTGCCTCTTTCTGAAGAAAGAATTCTGAATTTTCGGGATTTTGGAAGGAATTTTGAATGAGGAAATACACACTGGATCTCCAGCCCTGGCAGCTCTGCTCCTCCTCTGCACAGCCCCAAGAGCTCAGCAGGCAGCACTGGGAGGGGGCTGAACCACCCAAAAATGTACCCTGGGACCTTGACAGCTCCATTCCAAGCCCTTTGGGTGAGATTTTATGTGGTTCTTTGTTCCCCTTTCCCAAGAGCTTTCCCCACACCTTCCCTGGATATTCCACAGCAAGGCCCTCCTGCCCACAAAATCTGTGAGCACAGCAGAGAAAAATCTCCCTGCAGCAGCCTCATTTGATACCCCTGATTGGAGCTCTGAGCTGGAAACCAGCTGGAGAGGCCGATTCCATCCCACCCTTCTGTCCTGACCACTCTGAAATTCACAGGTGGGCTCGACAGGACACAGGTGCCTCTTTCTGTCCTTTCTGGCAGCCATCCTCTACAGGGACCTGGAATAAAGAATTTAAGGCTGCAAAACCAAACAGGGCTCCAATCCTGGCTGGAAGTGTGGGAATTCCCCAGGAAATCCAGGAGCAGATGTGCTGTGAGCAGGGAGGGGCTGCATGGAGAGAACTCTGCAAGGGGAGACCCAGCAGTGATGGGAAGGGAATTCTGGTTGGCCAAAAAGTGCAGGCAGCAGCATTTTAAATTTTTAATTTTTTTTTTTTTTAGCCTGGAGATGCAGTGCTATTATCAATGTTATCACCAATGTTATTTTTCACAGCAGGTGGCATTAATATTACCACACTTATTAATACATAAAGCTGTAGCATTTTTACTAAACCAGCTACAAAACTCTGAGTTGCAATTAATGCTGACATGAATATATTAATAATACATTAGCACTGGTTTGTTTTGTGGCTTCCACTTCCCTGAAATCGTTTTTTGCTTTAACTCTTGATCCTACTTGTTCAATATTTTGGCAAGGAATGGGTCTAAGCAGTGATCACAGAATCACAAAATCATTGAAGTTGGGAAAGACCTCCAAGCCCATCCAGTCCAAGCTGTGCCTGATGCCCACCTTGTCACTGAGGAATTCCTTGGACACGTCCAGGGATGGGCACTCCAAACCTCCCTGGGCAGTTCCAAGGTCTGACCACCCTTCCCATGGAGAAATTCCTGCTGGTGTCCACCCTGAGCCTCCCCTGGTGCAATTTGAAGCCATTTCGTCTCCTCCTGTCCCATTCCCTGGGGGCAGAGCCCAACCTGGGGCTGTCCCCTCCTGTCCATTTTTGTTGGATGCCAAACAAGGATGTGGAACACCTTCAGTGCTGGGAGAAGAACTGGCTTTTCAACAGAACCACCAAAAAGGGAACATTTCAGAGGGTTACCCCAAAACAGAGGCTGTGGGTGCTGCCTTGGGGGGCTGCCACCACTTCACACCCCTGGACATGGCACCTGAGAGGAACAGTGGATTTGTCTTTCCAAACCAGCTATGGGTCTGCTGGGAGATAAAACCAGCACTGGGAGAGAAAAGAAACAATGGGAAGGATTCCACTGATTGATGAATGGAAAAAGATCTTTGCTTTTATAAATAAACTTTAGTTTTGCTGATAAACGAAATTAGACGTTGAGAGATGAAAGAAACAATGGGGAAGAAAAACCCCTACATTGCATAAGAATTGAAAATTAAAAGGGAGGGTTATACACTGGAGGGAAATCTTTGGGAATTCTTCAGTATCAGGCATTTCAAGAAGTCTGTACCTCAGCCAATGGGGAAAAACCCCTAAATTCAGTAAGAATTAAAAATGAAAAGGGAGGGTTATACATTAGAGGGGAATCTTTGGTATCAGGTGTATTGGTAAGTCTGAACCTCTCAAGTACCTCAGAAATGGGGAAAAACCCCTAAATTCAGTAAGAATTAAAAATGAAAAGGGAGGGTTATACATTAGAGGGAAATCTCTGGTATCAGGTATTCTGGGCAGTCTGAACCTCTCAAGTACCTCAGCCAATGGGGAAAGAGAGAAAGGAAAAGCAGCCAGGAAATTGGGATAAAAAGGGAGGCTGTGTCCTCCAAAAATTGGAGAGATCCCAGGGGAATGCCCATGGCCTCTCCCTTTATTCCAATAAAGTAAAAGGACTCCTCTGTCTCTTTTTTGGACATAAACCTCTGGTGTTTGTGGATTAATTTTGGACATAAACCTCTCGTGTTTGTGGATTAATTTTCCTAACAGAGGGAAGGAGAAATTCTGGATTTTCCTGCCATAGCATCCTCTTGGCAGTGACTGCCATGGGGCTGTGTTGTCTGCAGGCTCTGCACCCTGAGACTCAAGGCTATTTCTGAGTTGCCCTCAAAACCCTCACTGCCTGCAAAGGAGCACTAAAAACCTCTCCCTGTGCCTGAGCATTCTCTGGGAATTCAATGAAAGGATCACCCCGGGGCATTTCTGACTGAAGGCAGCGAGAGCAGCTCCTGAGGATGCGCTGCTCGCTGAGTGTTTAATGGCACTTTGGCACATCCCCGAGGGCCTTTTGTGGCACAAACACAGAGCTCTGCACCTCTGGCCCCGGGGGATCTGCCAGGAGATGGTTCCTGGGTTTATGCTGGGGAGCTGTGATTCCTCTTCCCTTTACCCTTCTGCTCGGAGCTGCCCCCACTGCAAATATGCAGAGAAACCTTCCTGACTGGAACATTTCATGGAATCACAGACTGGTTTGGGTTGGGAGGGATGCTTTCCTCTAAATCAGGATGCTCCAAGCTGACCTCGGACACTTCCAGGGGTGGAGCAGCCACAGCTTCTCTGGGTGTTTGTTTGAGCTGGGCCATGCACACACAGCCAAGAGGAGAATTGCTGCTCATGCCCTAATCATGAAGAGCAAAATTAACCTTCTGAACTGAGTGTTTATTGGTGTTTTCCAGTCCCATCTTAAAGGCCAAATGGACACCAGGCTGCTTTCAATCCAGTGGAGGGATGCAGAGCCCCAAAATCCAAACAGCACATGAACTGCAGAACCAGATTTTGTACGAGAACAGCAATTTTTCTTGTCAGCCTTAAAAAACCCACTTTCAGTGGGAAATACATGTGGAGAAGGCACCACTTTCACAGGAATAACTCAATTCTACCAGTTCCCTGTGTTTCCAGGTGAGATGATGTGAGGCTGCTGCTGAAGGTAAAGCAGGGCAGTGCACTCCTCACGTGTGAAAGGAATAACAGGATTAGGCTGAAGTGATCAACACTGCCTCGGCTCCCTGTGCTGGGTGTGCAGGCAGGGATTCCCCTCACCATAATTGGGATATTTACACTTTTTGGGGAGCTGGCAGTGAGCACTCAAGGTGGCCTGAGGAGTTTCTGTTAACAGCCTCAGTTACATTTCTCCAGTGATGTGTCTCAGAGGACAACTCCACTTCTGCCCCAGGCACAGAAATCTGTTCCCAGCTTTTCCCTAAATATCTTTTGGCTTCTCCAGCAAGTCTCATTAGCAGATTTATTTGACTCTGGCACATGACCATTGGAACCAGGGGCGTTGCTGCCCCTCAAACACACACCTTGCTGCAGTGCCCCACAGCTCTTTTGGAAATACAAACCCATGTTTGCACCTCAGTCTCACCCTGAAGTCCTTTGGAAAGGTAAAATGAATGTTTCTGAGGAGCTGAAGGTAAAATGAATGCTTCTGAGGAGCTGAAATAACGTGGCAGTGCCTTTAAACAGCAACAAAATTAAATAAATTGAATCCTTATTGCCAAACATTCTTGGTAAATTGGCTATCTTCATTTTGCCCACAAACAGCTAAAAAGGATTATTAAATCTAAGGAATACAAATGCTAAGTAATATGAAGAGCTTGAATCAGACCCAGAGTTAAAGCTGGAAATAATTCTGTCCCTAATCCTCTCTGTGGTGCCCTGTGGTAAGATTGGTTGTCATGCCAAAATCTAATAGTGTGCTTTCATCCTCCTTGGACAGCAGGACAAATTGGCCAGGGCACATTTTCACTGCATTTGGGCTTCTAATTGCACTCCTAGTTGGCTTTTAGAGGAGCATTTCAAATGTTCCTGTCATTATCACCTGAAAAGAAGTTTTCTCTCTGTATAAATGCTAAATGGAAATGGAAGTTCAGGTTGCTTATGGAATACATAATTTTTTATTGACTTTTAAAAAAATTTATTTTCCTCTTGCACATTTAAGTAATGCTTAAGGTGTTATCAAAAGCTTCAAACTGCAGGCTCTTTAGTCTTTTGTTTCTATTCATGTCTCTTTTTTTTGGCTTTAATCAGTGAATTTCTTGGCTTGGAAAACTTTCACACATAGCAACACCTTCAAACTGTGCACGAAATATATTGATACAGAGATGTGTGGAAGGCATTTGGGTACTGAAATCCTCTTGAAATATTTTTAAACAACCTTGGAAATGTGTATATAACATATCATCTCTGTAGCAACGCTCTTTAAAGACAAATTAGTGGGTTTGTTTACCCCTTGTTATACCTACTGGTATGGAAGTGGATTAACTGGGAGAGACTGGGAGGTGCTGGCAATGAAATTACTGATGCCAAGTTCAGATTCCCTGTGAGATCTGATGATTATTTTTTTTTCCAGCTGAAATAAAAGGTGTAGCCTGGGACTGCTGCAGTGATTCATTGATTGATCTCTGCAGAGCTGGGTGGCAGCTGCTCCAGCACATTTTGCTGTTGCTGGTCAATAGCTGGGAGGGCTTTAGACAGCCCCTGCTGGCCCTGGTCACCCTGCCCAGGCTTTCTTTTTGTGCTAATTGGTGAAACTGGCTTGGGACCAGCTGGAGAACCTGACAATGGAAGAAGTGGGTCAGACACCTTTGATTAGTTCTTGAAGCACAGAGGAATTTCTCCCAGGTTTTCTGGCTGCTCCCTGCACTCCTGCTAATGGCTGGCAGTTGACAGGAAGGAAATCATTTCCCTGGGTCTGGACTGCAGGGTGAAACAGGCAGAAAGTCTGGAGTGTCTGCAGGAATCACAGAAGGGCTGGGTTGGAAGGGACCTTAAAGATGATCCTGCCATGGCAGGGACACCTTCCACTGTCCCAGGCTGCTCCAAGCCCTGTCCAGTCTGGCTTTGGACA
>JAWWLW010000087.1:4044818-4069958 GCA_035041385.1 Myiothlypis coronata
GATGGATGGATGGAGGATGGAGGGATGGATGGATGGAGGGGGGATGGATGGATGGATGGGATTGGGGGTGGCAGCACTACCCTGCCCACCCCAGCCCTCAGCCCTGCTGTTTGAGCTGCCAGGTTCCCAAATCCAGGCTGGGCTAATCCCAACCCCAATCCCAACATTACTCTGGGTGCTTTACAAGATGAAACTCACAATTTAACCACTCCAGAAGTCAGGAGTTGGCCTTTGATGATCCTTGTGGGTCCCATGTGCAGAAGTTGCTTCTTGAAATATTGGGTGGGGATGGAAACCCCAGGGTTGGATCAGCTGAGAGGGACAGACAGACTCCACTGCCCAGGGCAGGACAGACATGGGGCTGCCCCTCCACCTCCAGCATCAGCTCCAACGTGCTGCTCCCTTTCCCTCTGCCAAGAAAATAGCACCTGTTTAGGAAGGCTTTGAAAGTTACCTGGCAGCAAACTCGAACCAAGAAGAAAGCAAAACCCTCAGATCTTAAATATAAATGATCAAAAACCCTCTTTAAAAAAAAAAATCTGAAAAATTAAAGAAAAAAATCGAAAACTACACTGCTGACTTTTAACCTCCGTGCTCTAAAGTCCACGAAGAAACCTCTGCTGCTATTGATTTCCATGGAAAACTCTGTGATAAGCCCCGGATGGGTGGCAGGATGAAACACGAGGATGCAGGCGGGGATCGCGACCCCGCGCCCTCCCACGTTCCGCGCACGCTCCGCCAACGCCAGCCCGGTGGGAGCTGCTTTGAAATTCACGTTGCTCTCAAACAAGGCCGGACACGGGGTGCTCCTTGCTGTGGTTGCTTTGAATCCAAAGGTTTTTTTTGCAGCTGGAGCTGGGGATGGGCAGAGGAGGAGCTGTGGCTGCTGCAGCTCCCTGGGCTCCGGCTGCCGGAGTGTAGATACTGCAAGTTTCCCAAAAAACCCTCACTTATCTGGCTGGGAAGGAAGTGCTGCCTTAAATTCTGTGTGTTCAAACAGTAAACAGTCTGAGTGTGAGTCTCTGAAGGGCTCTGCACACAGCACAGCCTCGTTTTTAATTTTGGGTGTTTTCCCTCCTCCTGCAATAAAAACATTCCCTGTCATTGTTCTTTTAGGATTTTTTTCCCTCAGTGCAGACACCCATTTTCCTCTTTCTTTCTCTCCTCTGGCTTCTCTCCTCTTTCTCTCCTTGCCAAGGCTTGGAGCTTTAGGCTGTGTTTTCACAAGGAGTTTAGAGGAGGAAAAGAATTCCACTGCTGTAAAACCACCAGGGTTAAAACCCCAATTTCCTCCCCAGCTCCATCACTGGATAAGAGGAGAATCCAGCCATTAGTGACTTGCAAAAGTTTATGGTGAGGATGGCTAGAGCTGAGAGGGGGTTGAAGCCTGGATCTCCAGTGAAAACCATTTGCACTCCCTTCCTTTGGTTCCAGAGTGTATGACCTGCACTCCTGCACTGAGTGAGCTGGGAATGAGGACTGACCCTCCTTTGGTTGACTAAATGAAAGATAATATCTGAAAATGTCAAAACTTGCATCAAAATGAATGAGACTTAGACGCCAAAATAGCTTTGTGTATGTGGCTCTTTAGGTCTTTATCTTGATTCAATATTCTTGGGAAGTCAGTGTGGAGTGAAGGATGGGTTTTCATCTTGGATTTTGCTGACTAAAAGTCATGGGCTGTAGGTAAATCTCACCTGGTAATATCTTACCCGTCAGAGCCCCTTCAAAACCCTGGATAGCACAAGCATCCATCAGGGCTGACACATTAATTCAAACAGTCTTATTTTCACATCATTTAAGGCCTCTCTTCCCACTTTTGTTTTGCAATTGGAAATATTTTCGAGGCATAACACAACCACCATCCTCACACTGCTGCCTGCAAGCACAGAGCCTGCAGGGACTGTTTGCATTCCAGTCAGAATTCAGCCATTTGAAGGGGGTTAGATTTAATCCCAACCAAATACCCATTTTGCTTAGGAGAAAAGGAAAAATAACATTCTCTTGCTGAGACAAACTGAGCCCAGGTGATGCTGAGGGTGGTGGGGGTTTCTCTGCACCTCATCCCATCTGCAGGAGGAGGTCACAGGAGCTGGGAGCTCTGGGCACAACCTCAGCTGCCACAGTGGGATTGATGGGCAGAGATGTTCACACCCCAGATCATCCCAGTGCAGAGGGGACAGGGGAGAGGCAGGATCTGCTTGGGACTAGGGGAAGATTTGCTCTGGAAGCTCATGAGACCTACAGGAAAATCAGTGGCCAACCAGCCAAGCCCCAAACGTCCTGGGGAGTCCTGCCCACCCTCACAGGGAGGAATTCCTTCCCAATATCCCGCTCAAATCTCCACTTTTCCAGCTTGAAGCCATTCCCCCTTGTCCTGTCACTCCACCCCTGGTAAACAGTCACACTCCATCTCTCTTGTAGCTCCGTTAGGAGCAAGGCTGGTGTTGGTGACAGAGGATTTTTGTCCCTCCCGTGGGAGCAGAGAGGATGCCGAGGCTTGGAGCTGGGGCTGAGCAGAGAGGGAGAGGCTGGTGATGTTCATGAATCCCAGTTTGGTTTGCAAGGGATCTTAAAGTCATTCCAACCCCTTTCCATGGGCAAGGGCAGCTGCTGCTTCCAGGCAGAGTGAAATTCCTGGCTGTCACTGCAAGGCTGTGCCCACAGGGATGCCCCTTCCAGCAGCACTGCCTGGCAGGACACAGCACTGTGTCCCCAAAATCCCAGACCAGGGGCACCACAAAGCTCAGCACAGGGGGCAAACGCTGCCTCTGGAGTCACTCACCCTCTTCTCTGCTGGGTTTAGTTCAGTTTTCCTCCTTTTCAGCCAGATTTGGAATACCTAAAAACCAAACTGCCTTTGAGGATGTCCCAAGCTTCAGGTAGAGAGACACAAAATAGATCCCAGATGGAAAATCAGGGAGTGGCCATACAAAAAGCTGCTTTGCTCATGGGGAGAAGGCCTGGGGCTCCAAGAGGGGTGGGCTGAGATTTTCTCATTCTCTTCTTGCTGCAGTTTGGGAAAGTCCTGCTCTGGAGCTGCTGCATTGCCCCCAAGCAAAGGGAGAGACTGACACCAGCCAGGGAGTCTGATCCAGCTGGTTTATGACAGGCAGAAAAGTCAAATTGCTGAAAATGAAATCTGGAAGTTAAAAAAATGGAGACATACCCAATGAAAAATGAAGCATTTACTTTCCTAACATCGATTTTTTCATTGGTTTAAAAAATGTTCATTTTGAACACTTTCATTCTCCCATCAGTACAAAGAAATAAAATCATACTACATAATAAACATTTCTCTGCTAAAAAAGTTGATTTTGATGCAGCTCCATAGTTCATTTGTTCAGCAGTAACTGCTCCGCTGGATATTTGGATGAACATTTAGGGATGAAATTTAAGGAAAAATACTTTGCTGAGATTTTTCTTCTCCTGGGTCATATCCAGTCTGTATTTAGGGAAGGAGCAGCACCAATTTGCTTTAATGGGAAGTCAGCATTCCCCTTGCAAGCAGCTCAACCAGCTGGATGTGGGCACTGCTGCATCCCCTGGGATCAGACATGACCCAGAGCTGCCCTGGTCACACCAGCTACAAACAACCTCCTGGCCAAAATGCCTCTGCTCTGCACTAATTAGAAAATTAACTTAAACAAGCATAAAATGAAGTCTATGGAGCTGAACTGTTGGACAAACAGGAGATGGAATTAAGTCCCAGGCAATGCACTGAGGGGAAGATTGGGATTGTTCAGCCTGGAGAAGAGAAAGCTCGGGGGGATTGATGGTTCCTAATTGTGGCTGCTATAGGAGCTGCAGGAGAGATGGAGTGTGACTGTTTACCGGGGGTGGAGTGACAGGACAAGGGGGAATGGCTTCAAGCTGGAAAAGTGGAGATTTGAGTGGGATATTGGGAAGGAATTCCTCCCTGTGAGGGTGGGCAGGCCCTGGCACAGGTGCCCAGAGCAGCTGGGACTGCCCCTGGATCCCTTGGGGTGCCCAAGGCCAGGCTGGATGGAGCTTGGAGCACCCTGGGATAGTGGAAGGTGTCCCTGCCATGGGAGGGGTGGCACTGGAGGAGTTTTAAGGTCCCTTCCAGCCCAAACCACTCTGGGATTCTCTGAGATGAGTTACCCTGGGCCCACACGCATCCGGTGTGGGGAAACTCCCTGGGTGTGACTCAGTTTCTCCTTGGCCATGAACCAACCTGAGCCACTTCCCAAGGGCTGAAGGCAGTGGAAAAGCCAGAGCAGAGGGGTTCCTACAGGCTGGGGAAGTGGCTCCTGTCCTGCCCCACTCCCATTCCTGCTCCTGGAAGGAACAAACACAGCCCTGCAAACAGACACTTGATTAAGGGTTCTTAGCTCCTACACTGAAACTGAATACAAAGCTCTTTATTTTTTGGTCCTAAGAAGCAGAAAGGAGCTCTTGGATCCACTCCCTTTCTCATCCCTTTGTGTGATCAATCATGGCAGCATTATTCTGCCCTCAAATGCTTCCAATGAGAGGGGATATCAAAGTGGGGTTTCCTGGGTGAGCTTTAAAATGTCTTGTGGTTTCTCAGCCCATTTTCTTCTCTTTGTGTGGTGCATCTCCCTCCCTCCTGTTCTTTTCTTCACTCCAGGAAGGCTGAGATTTCTTTTTGAGTACAGAAGTGTTGGTTTTTTGGTTTTTTTTTTTCTCTCTTCTTCATTCTGCTGCTGCTTCCTCGGTGATTCCTCCTTCTTCTCCCAGGGCCCTGAAGCAGCACAAAGGGTGAAATTCTGGAGAGTTTCAGGCATCATGGTGTCCTTCCCATGGGCTGTGGATGGCAGTGGGTTGAAGGAAGGGCTGGCACAGACTGAGGTGAGCAACTCCTTCCAGCACAGGGCATCCATGGGCAGGATTTGGGGAAATCAGCTGGGAGGCCGTGGCAGGAGCTCCCTGGCTCTGCACTGGTGACAGAAGGGCTGGAGCTCCCAGGTGAGCCCACACAAACACTGAACATCTGCAGAAGGAGACTCCTCATCCTCCCTGGGTGGCTTTCCCAGTGCTCTGACACCCTCATGGAAGGAAGCTGTCCCTCAGCTCCTCTCTCGGGTTTGGTTGTTGATTGCTGCCCCGAGATGTGCAGGGTGTCTCTGCTTTGGCCTGCACGGCTGAAGAACGAGTCTGGACTCTTCACTTTTTGGTCTTGAGGTTGTTTATTAATTCTTATCTATAAAATTTTCTTTCTGCCCAGCAGAGGTCTGCCCATCAAGGCAGCCACAGGCACTCTGACCGCCCCCGAGGCGGTGTTGTCCTTTTATACTACAAACTATGTATAACATATTTACACTTAATTCCCAATACCTATCACCTGTGTTAGACAGTGCACTTCTACTCTAAACCAATCCCAAAGTGCCAACATCACTGCAGAAAATGGAGAACAAGAAGAAGAAGGAGAAAGGCTGGACACGCCCAAGTTCCTCCATCTTGTCCCCATAACCCCCATACCAAAAACCCTAAAATCAACATTTTCCCTCTGTGATAATTTTATTATTACACTATTCAAACCTGTGTGACTTTCATGTCCTCATACAAAGCTGGTAACTTGCTCCAACCGTCAAAATCAAATCCCCAGGTGCTCTGGGCTGTGTGCCAGGGTCTCTGAGCCCCCTGGCAGGGTCCTTGGTAACTCTGGACACCTGGAGGGATGTGCTGAGTTCCGACATTCCTCCTGCTCCTCCACCAGCCCTGTCACACTCTGTCACCCAGCACCGCAGGGCTGTGACCTCCAGCAGCTCCTCCATAGCAATTAAACACCAATTTCTGAGCCCAGTGTCACAAGCATCTCACCCTCAGTAACCCCAGCAGCAAATCCAGGTTCAGGGCAGAGTCTCCAGTCAGGATGATTTATTCTGGCAGTGATTAAATGATCTCAACAATTTTCCAGACATCCATCATAGATCCAAGCGTGTTTATGATGAGGATCGGGAAGAAAAAGCAATTTGTTTAGCTTGTTTTTATCAGAATGGGCCCAGACACCCCAGAGTTGTTAAGAGAAGAAAAGTCAGCTCCAAAAAGCCAGAGCTGCTCGATTACAACAGGCACCACAAGTGGGCTTCCTCCAGCACAGCAAAAGACTTTCAAAGGGCATAAATCAAAAACTGCAGCAGCGTGAAATTTGACCAAAGCAAGTCAAATGAAGTGTCCAAAGCCCTGGGCACGAGGGGCTTTCTTTAATAGCTTTGATGACCTTTAGGGGTGGGCAACCTCTCATGAAATGAGAATTTCTCTGTTTGCATGGCTTCTCTGAAGGTAAGCCCTGTGTGTGTAAGCTGTGAGAAAGGGAATAAGGGAGAGCTGGGGGTGGGAATTGAGCTTTGAATGAGAACAACCAGGAGAGCTGGAGTGCCATGAACACACATCAGATAGAAGAGCTCATGGCCTCAAACCACCCTGCAGGTCCTGGCCACAATGAGGGCAGAGGTGGTGGTGAAGGAGGAAGAGGATGGCAGCAGAGTTGAAGAATTTGGAATATCCCATTCCAAAGGTGCCCAGATCCAGCTCTGCTCCTGCTCACGGCGCCTTGGGAATTGATTCCACACCATCACCAAAGCCTCAGGGCTTTGCAGAGAAAGGGAATAAGGGAGTGCTGGGGAGAGCTGGAGTGCCATGAACACACATCAGCTGGAAGAGCTCATGGCCTCAAACCAAACTGCAGGTCCTGTGTGACCTTGGCAAGTCACAGTGAGGGCAGAGGTGGTGGTGAAGGAGGAAGAGGATGGCAGCAGAGTTGAAGGGTTTGGAACACCCCATTCCCAAGGCGCCAAGATCCAGGTCTGCTCCTGCTCATGGTGCCTTGGGAATTGATTCCACACCATCACCAAAGCCTCAGGGCTCTGCTTTTCCCAGCCTGGCCCTGTCACATGGGCACATCAGACACCACAAACTCCACGAGCAGAAGCAGCTTTGGTGTCCCATCCCCAGGAACAAAGCCCTGTTGAACAAACCCGCACATCCCGCGGAAGCTCGGCTTTGCCGCCAGCTCCGGGAGCGCAAAAGCACTTTGCAAATCCACACCTCATCTTCTATTCCATTTAAATGATCTACCATCTTTAGCAGGGCTGAGCCTCTCCAGAGCCTGTATCCAAGGCAACGAGAGCTACCAGGGAAAAAATGGATCCAAGAAGTTATTAAAATCACAATATCCTTCCTGAGCAAGGTGGAGATAATGAGCGTGTTCCACCATGGGCTGGCTCCCAGCTCCTGCTAGGTGCAGCTCCTGGCTGCTGACCAAACTCCAGCTTGAGGGAGGCATTCAGGATCCTAAAGTCACTGAGTGTGCTGTCCACACCTCCAGACCTCAGCCCAAACCCAGACAGCCCCAGAATTTATTCACGGCATGAAGAATCGCTCTCCAGTGTGGGACAGTAGCGTTTCTAAGGGTTAGGAAGGGGCCTGGATTTCAAATTTACGGATATTTGGGGAATTTTAGGATGCTGGGGAATCAGTAGGTTGCAAAGAGGAAAATGAAATAGTGCCCTTGTGGCACCTCAGATCAGTGAGACATAGATGAGGCTGGGACACCAGGGTTGCTCCTGGGTCCATTTCTTGGCATGTGCTTCCCTTTTCCACAGTGCTGGACAATGACGAGCCCAGACCTCAACGGTCTTGATGTTTCTGATCCCAGAAACGCCCCAGACTGGGGAGCCTTTGCTGGGAGAGGCCAGGGGCCCTGGCTGGCAGCTCTGTGTGCTGCATGCCAGCTCCAGGGCTGTGCTGCTGGGATGATTCACCCCGGTGGGCGCTGCCAAGCGCGTTCCTAAATCCCGGGATTAGCGGAACACGTCCGAGCGCTCCGCGTGTGCCTGGCACGGGGCAGCTCCTCCCGCGGGCAGGCTGAGACAGCGATCATGGTGTAAATTTGTTTTGGAGTCTCCAGACCCTGCAGCCTCTGGTTCCATCCCAGAAACTCCTGTGGGAGTTGAAGACGAGCTCCTGCTGATTTTACAATGAAGGGCAGCTTTGCCTTGCAAGCTCAAAGTCAAAATCTGGGATTATCTTCCCTCCCCACCTCTCCAGAGTGACGCGCCACGGTAAAGATTTGATTTGCAAAGAGATTGTGCAAACATTTCCCTTTATCCATCCTCTGTTTGAGCTCAGAGATTTTAAAGCAAAAGGCTGAGCTCTCCTGGGATTTATACTGAAACCAACAGAGTCGGCTGAGCATCAGTTCTATAAACTGCATCCATATTTGCTAAAAAAGGGACTGGATTGTCCTCAAAATAAGCCCAGGAGCAGCCAGAGAGTGGAGGTGACCATTGGAAGAGCTGCCAATGCCTCCAGCAAACCCACAGCAAGCCTTAGTGCTGAATTGCCAAGAATAAAGAGATCATTGTGGATGCTGAATTTTGCCACAAATATTTACAGAGTCGCAGTGAGCAGGTTCCAAACAGACCCAGGTAATTAATAGGCAATTAATGCCTGGTATTAATGTGCAGGCTGACACCTAAACCACCTTCCTGGGCAAAACTGTGGCAGCTCCACCTAAGCCACCTCCCACATCTGCATTTCCTGGCTCCACTGAGGGCACCAGAGCAATTTGTACCAGCACCACTGCATCTGCACACAGTCTGTCTCGTATAATTACAGCAGCAAAACAACTGGAACACTTTATAATATTCCTCAGCTTGCAAAATTCTACCAGGATTGCTTTTAAAATGATGATCAGCCAGAATTCACAGCCTCAATCACTGAATCGTTAATTCGATGGTTTTTAGTGTATTTTTCAAATGAAATGTTCAGCAAAGAGTATTTATTCATCCTTCATTGCTTTCTAGCTGTAAAAATAATCAAATTAAATTCCACTCTCAAATTCAAACAAGACTTTAGAGGCAGAGACAGTCAAAACAAGCTTACGAGAACAGCACAAATGTTCACGGCGTTTGCCCACCCATCTCAGATCAAAACTCCAGGCTTTGATCACTGGGTTAGTTTGGCAAATCCTGCTGGAATAATAGGAGCAAAACTGCCTCATTAGAAAAGTTTGGACCTTTTTCCTTGTTTTTCCCTCACTCCAAAATCAATATTTTGGTGGCAGCGCTTGTCAGACAATGTGTCAGCAGCTTCCCCGTCACGCCGCAGCACCAAGTACCAGCACCACCTCTGTTTCTCTGAAGAGATGATCACAGAAATGCCCCAAAGGCCCAAAACTATATTTGTTTGTCTTCGTTTCATCCTCCCCGAGCTAAAATATTTATGAGGTTTCTCTAAACTGCAGGCCTGGAGCATTTATATCTGCTGGGTTAAACACCCACACACCCGCTCGGAGCCGGGCTTTGGGCTTTGCTGCCCCTCCAGCCTTGCTATGTGCTCTGGAATGTCCCTATTCTTCCCCTTTTTGCTTCCTGCAGTCCCTTCCTGGTGCCCAGCACCCAGGGACAGGTTCTGGCACAAGGAGCATCACCCCAGCACCACCTTGAGGTGCCCTGGCTGTGTCCTTGGCAGGGGGTAAAGCTGGCAAAGGAAAATACAAAGCTGCTGCTGCCATTGAGGGAATCTTCCAGGAAGCCTCTGGGCCTTGTCTCAAGCCTGACTTGATGCTGAGTTTACTGGAAAGTGAAAAAAGGGGACCTCAATGCATGGACATGTTCCTCCCTCCACTGCCCTCAGTTTGTTTGGGGCAGCAGCATCTGCAGCCCAAGATTTGAGGGGCAGGTGGGAAGTTTGGGGTCTCAGCCCTGTCTCAGTGATTGCAGTAATCTCCTCTGCCTCTAGACAGTGACAGGGCTGGCAAGGAACCAGGAGGGTTCTCCTCTGCAAGGGGCAGGAGGGAGGGAGATTTTCCTGCTCTTTTCCCTTTTCTTAAAGGGATGCAAATAAGGGAAGCAGCAGTGATCAGGCTGCCGGCCCCAGAACAGCTTCTCTGGAGCTTATTCTCCTCACCGTGGGGGTTTGATGAAGGCAAACTTGCCCAACTCTCTGCAGCACACGCGGGAAGAGCCCGTTTCCAAGGAAACAGGGATCTTTTGCATGTCCAGCATGTGGTCAGAGGAGGAGAAAGGTTGTGAAGACAGAGCCTGCCCTCCTCCATGGCTGCTGCTGCCTTCCTTCCCTCCCTCCTTCCCAGGCAGGCACGGAGCATTCCCAGCTTCCCTGCAGTGCTGGGGTGCTTGTTTTAATTTGGAGAAGTAGGAGATGGGCAAAGTTTATCTCTGCATCACCTGTACATTTTAGGGACCACAGCATCCCCCAAAAAATCAACACCTGCAGCCATAAAGTGGCTGAAAATCCAGGCAGGACCAGGTAGAACCAGGAGCCAACCCCAAGGTTTTGCCACCTCTCCAGGCAGGAATAGCAGTAAAATCCTCCCTGAGACCTGTGCAGGGGGGTGTTTGCAGGGGCACAGGTTGTTTTTAGTCACCTTTTGGGGCAGATACTGCCAGAAATGAGGGGTTTTGCCCACAACAGATGTGATCCAAGCTCTCTCCTGCTGGGAAGCTCCTGGCTCTGAGCTGTGTGTGGCTCCAAACCCGGCTGCATCTGCAGCTCCACGTTTGCAGACACTGTCTGTGTTTATAATTAATTAATGTTTGCACAGTGCTTTTAAGATAAAGTGCCATCTAAGTACCAACTATCATTATTATTAGGCCCATCGTGATTCAAAGCCATCAAAAGGCAGGAAATTGGGGGTTTAAGAGCCTGGCAGCCTGGTCACACCAGAGCTGCTGCAACTCCCAGCTTTGTGCTCAGGGTTTTACTCGGTGGAGTGAGTTAAGTCACAAACGTCAACGGGAGATTTGCAGGCTGAGCCCAGAATTTACTGACTTTTGTGTCTTGAGGGGAGAAATCTCTGATGAAAGGGACCTTCCTCAGGGAGTCAGACAATAAAAATCTCCTTAATGCATTAATCCAAGGGACCTTCAAGGCCCCTTCCCAGGCAGGTGCACCCAGGCTGGGTGGCAGCAGTGCCTGCCCTGCCTGGTGGCAGCTGGGACCGGTCATTGTCACTAAGGCAGGGGTTTGTCCCCTTCATGTGCCCATTATCAGCACTGAAAATCGACTCCAAAAGCACTAATTTCAGCTGAGTTAATTTGAAATGTCAGCCTCTAAGAGCTGGGGAGGACTAATTAGGAAGGGGGAATGGGAAGGAGAACGTCGGGATCTCCAATTTCACTCAGTGCAGCCAACCCTGAAGGGAATCCGCAGCTCCTAATTAGCGACACACCTTTAATTTAACTCCAAATTTGAGTCACTAACCCTGACAAAGGCTTGCTAATGCCAGGCCCGGGTGTCCTGGGGAAAGATGCCCATTGGGGGCTTCAGTGGGTGAGGCTGGGGATGTACAGACCATCCCAACCTCTGGTTTCACTGGGGTGCAAGAGGAGCTGGAGGCTGAGCCCCCCCAGAGCTATCTATCTAGCTCAATCTATCCAAGTTCTGTGCCAAGAAAGGAGAGAAAGGAAGGAGAAAGGGAGAGGAACACAGAGCAGGGAGGGCTGAGAGGGCAGAGGGTGCTGCATCCTTCCCCCAAGCCAAGGCTGGCACACAGGTGCTCTGAGCCCTGGCACAGCCCCACCTTGTGCCTCGCCTGCTGCTCTCCACCTGGTCACCAGCAGAAAGAGAATAATTTATTCCTTTTGCTTCCAGGACTGTTTTTATCCTGTTTCAAACCTTTGTGTTTTGTGCAGGATGCTGGATCAGCACAGGTTTGGGAACACCTTCCCTCCCTGTCTACAAATCACAGATCTGGAGCTCAAATGGACACAACCAAGTCCTGCAACAACCCCTGCAGTCCCTTCCTCCATCTGTCCCACAACTCAGAGAGTTTCCAGCCCCTGGTCCACAAACCCTGTGCTGTCTCTCCAGTACCAGCATCCACGTGGGATCACAAATGTCCCAAAGGTTTGGACCTTCCTGTGCCCCCTGATCCTGTAGGATCCCAGAGAACCCAGCTGAGCAACTGGTGGTTCTCATAACCCAGCTGGTGTCACCCTCCTGATTCTGGGCAGTGGGACTGAGATGGCAAAGCCAAGAGCTGCTGGGTCCTGGGGCTTCCTCACTGTCTCAGCTTTTCCTTTCACCAAACACATGTTAGAAGGTGATCCAAAAGGTTCTTGGACTCCTGGAGGTTGTGGGACACAACCAAGTCCTACAACAACCCCTGCAGCCCCTTCCTCCATCTGTCCCATAACTCAGAGAGTTTCCAGCCCTGGCTCCATTAACCCTGTGCTGTCTCTCCAGTACCAGCATCCACATTTGTGGGATCACAAATGCCCCAAAGGTTTGGACAAGATGAGAACCTTCCTGTGCTTCCCGGATCCTGGAAAACCCAGCTGAGCAACTGGTGGTTCTCATAACCCAGCTGGTGTCACCCTCCTGATTCTGGGCAGTGCCAGTGGGACTGAGATGGCAAAGCCAAGAGCTGCTGGGTCCTGGGGCTCCCTCCCTGTCTCAGCTTTTCCTTTCACCAAACTCATGTTAGAAGGTGATCCAAGAAGTTCTTGGACTCCTGGAGGTTGTGGGACTCTGTGACACTGAGCTCCTTAGGGATCCATGGCCCTTATGGAGTCCTGTGATCTCAAAAGCAGCCAGAGCCTTCAGCCCAGCTGTGCATCCCAAGAGTTTTGCTGGATTATTCCCAAAGCCTGTGTTCCTCTTCAAAACATTCCCAGGAATGGAGGGATCAGTTTCTGAAGTGTCCATTAGTTAACTGCCTTTCCTGTTAAAAAAGTCACCACTGAGACTGGCTTGGATCATTTGAATTTCCCTGTTCATTATTTTAACACCTCTGTGACACATTTTAACCCCTCTGTGACTGGCTTGGATCATTTGAATTTCCCTGTTCATTATTTTAACCCCTCTGTGACTGGCTTGGATCATTTGAATTTCCCTGTTCATTATTTTAACACCCCTGTGACACATTTTAACCCCTTTGTGACCGGATTCTCTCACTGCAACCATCTGCTGGGTGCTGGAAATGCTCCCCAGAGCCCACCCAGGCTGCAGTGGGGTCCCTCCTCACCCTCAGGGTGAGGCTGAAGGCTGGATCCTGCCTCCACACCCGCCCTTCACGTGCCAGGGCCGGGATGTGGTTTCAGAGCTGCCCGTGAGAACTGCTCTGAAATATCAATGCTATAATTTTATCTCCCTGCACAACTGACAGGCATGTTTCAACAGTGCTATATTATCAATTATAAGCCTAACAGAGCATGTTTTCCCATCTGATTGTTGGAAAAATCACTTGTCAAGGGCTGGTAAAGACCACAGCTGTCTCAGAATCACAGAGTCACAGAATCCTCCTGGCTACAGACGGCCCCGTGCGAAGCTCCTGCCGTACAATGCTTTCTCTTTTGCTCCCTTTCTTCCTTTATTCCCTCTCTGCTTTAATAGTGGAGAACTGAAAAAGGTGATTTCTGTAGTGCCTTTACCGACAGTGTTTCTCCCAGCAAAGCCTCAGATCCTGGCAGTGCAGTGCCAACGTTAATCAAACACCGTTAATCAAACACCGTTAATCAAACACGGCCGTGGGTGTGGGGATGGCTCTGAGGGGAAGAGCTGAGACAGCCCCGTGGACAGGACCCTCCCAAAACAGGGGCTTTGCTGTTTTCACAGCAGGCTCCTGCACAAGAGGCCATAGCCAGGGCCCTCCAGTTCCTTCTGGGAATGGAGATGGAGCCCCATCCCTGCTTTCCCACCTCAGTGAGCCCCATCCCTGCTTTCCCACCTCAGTGAGCTCCATCCCTGTTTTCCCTCCTCATTGGAGTCCCATCCCCATTTTCCCTCCTCATTGGAGCCCCATCCCTGTTCTCCCACCTCAGTGGAGCCCCATCCCTGTTCTCCCACCTCAGTGGAGCCCCATCCCCATTTTCGCACCTCAGCAGCACCCAGGGGCTCATCCCTGGGACATCCCCTCTCCCTCCCAGCCCTGAGATGATCCCCTCATAGTCAGGCCGTGGGTCTCCCTCAGAGATAAGCAGTGACAACATTTCCCATCACGTTTTGGGCTCTGTGTGTCACCATCCACGAGGACATGATGCCAATTAGAGCTACTCACAGGCAGGGCGATGCCAATTATAACCACTTACAAACAGGACAGGGGGATTTCTAATTATTAAAAAGCTTTAGCGTCTTAAAAAGCTACAACAAGAGAGTGAGAAAGAAAAGACTTAATCAGTTTTGCTTTGGAGTTGCCTCAAATTTGTAATTCAATCAAACCTCCCATAGCACGAAGGATGTCTTTCTGATATTCACAGGAGCTTTCCAGGGGCTATAATCTCTGAGAGATTTATTCATACTTTCTGCATTAGCTTAAGACTGTTTTGGAAGAAACATCTCTCCCTCCCTCCCATCAGCAGAGCTCGAGAGAAGACATTAATATTAAAACAATTCAATTACTCTGACTTGGGGAGAACACGGGGCCTGGGGAAGGGCTGCTCGTGCCAGGCCAGCCCTCTCCTCTGTCCTGATTCCCCTGCTCCTTGTTCTCAAAGAGTTTCCTGAAAAATGGAACAGAGCTCCTGAAGACGGAGAGGAGAGAGCCCAGCTCCCTGTCCTCACTCACAGCTGGGTGGTGGCTCTGCTGTTTGTGAGCCCTGAGCTCCTGGGGACACCCAGGTGACACCAAGGCTTCAGGGCATCCTCCCAGCCCACGCTCTTCCTCCTGCTGCATCAACCCCAAACTAATTCAAAAATCCCCAAATCCCAGACAGGTTTGTGTTGGAAGGGACCTTAAAGCTCATCCCGTTGCACCCTGGAAGGGCAGGGACACCTTCCACTGTCCCAGGTGACTCCAAGCCCTGCCCTGGGACAAGAAGAACTCCAGGATTCCAGGACAGGATTTTGAGACGCTTAAAAGAGCCAGTCCTGACTTTTTGTGGTCCCAAGCCCCCGGGGAGGATGGGTCCAGCCCCTTGGCCATCAGCAGCACCTGGCAGGAGGCAGCTGGGATGAGGAGGAGGAGACTCCGAGGTGGGGAGAAGGATCGGGAGTACTTTACACTTCAAAAGACACATCATCTCCTTGCTTCACAAGATCACAAGGAAGAAGGAATAGCAAGGCTGGAGGATAGATTAACCTTCCTTCTCCCTGCTGCTTCCTTGTTCCATCCAATCCATCCTTCATGCACCAGCTAATTAAACATGAAACAAGGAGAGGGGGGTGCTGAGCCTCATCAGCTCAGCTCTACGTGCAGCACTCCTGCTCCTTCAGCCTTGCAGCAGGGAATGCTGTGGTGCAGATGGAGCTGCAGGAGAGCCACAGCATGGGGAGGCTCAGAGGGGACACCCCTGCATGGGACACCCCTGCCTGGACACCCCTGCATGGGACACCCCTGCATGGGACACCCCTGCCTGGACACCCCTGCCTGGACACCCCCGCATGGGACACCCTTGCATGGGACACCCCTGCCTGGACACCCCTGCCTGGGACACCCCTGCCTGGACACCCCTGCATGGGACACCCCTGCCTGGGACACCCCTGCCTGGGACACCCCTGCATGTGCCCCCTCACAGGCAGCCCTGCCCATCCCTAACCACTCTGCTGTGCCTTCCTGTCACAGAATTCCAGGATGGTTTGGGTTGAGAAGGTCCTCAAAGGTTTTTCCAGTTCCACCCTCCCCTGCCATGGTAGCACTGGAAAAATCTTTGAGGATCTTCTTTCCAACTTTCCACTGTCCCAGGTTGTTCCAAGGCCTGTCCCATCTGGTTTTGGACAATTCCAAGGATGGGGCAGCCACAGTTTCTCTGTGAATTCCATGCCAGTCCCTCCCCATCCTCACAGCCAATATTTCTCCCAAATATCCAACCCTGCCCTCCTTCACTGAAGCCATCCCCCCTTGTCCTGTCACCCCAGGCCCTTTCACTGAGCTGAGCTGAGAATCCCTCCCGTTGTTGCTGTAATTTCTGATGTAAGAACACAGCCTCAGCAATCAAATGAAACCCCACAGCTCCTGATTTACAGCAGAACAGGAGCTGGAGAGGAGCATTCTCACTACCTGGGCTGGGTCCCAGTGGGGTCTCTCTGCTGCACATTTGTTCTCAGCCAGATCAACCCCACACACGACCCTGTATGGCCAAGGGAAAAAGACTTTGCAGAGGGAGGGCAGCTCAGACACGACCCCTGTGCACTCAGGGGATGTCCCATTCCTGGTGATAGTAAAAGATTTTAAAATCACAGAAAATTCAGGGAGCTAGAAAGAAATTTAGGCTTAGTAGGCCCTGGGGAAATGCTAAAGGTAGGCCCTGGGAAATGTTAAGCCTCATGTCTGCTAGATCATGTGAAACTGTACTTGTGTAGTCAGTATATGATAAATAATTGTTCAATTATTGTTTTTATTGATATAGTCATTGTTTAAAGAATCATGGGAAACTATGTTAGGGGTTTGAGGGGGATCACAAGAAATCCATGCTTGGATGAAATCAATGTATGCAATGGAACAATGTAAGTTTAATAATGAATATGTAAGTTATGTAATGATGGAATATAAAACATGTTCAGCCCAAAACCATGTCAGAGTCAGATTTGGGTTTGTGTACCTCTGAACACCCAGAGCTCTTTAATAAAAGCACCTGCATAGAATCATTCTGTGATGATGTGTTCCTGAACACTAACACTGGTTTTGCTCATGAATTCACTGCTGAGACCCAACAAGCTCATTGGAAATGGAGCCTCGAGCTCCCCACAGCTCCCAGCTCTGCCAAGGGAGTCAGCAGTGGCACGAAATCCAACTGATGGCAGAGGAGAGGGATCAGATTTTGCAGTGGAAAGGAGTCAGCCACGCAGCTGTCACACTCATCTGCACATCTCTCTCCATAAATCCAGAGCTCTGACATCTACAGCCCTCGCTATCAACATCCATATGAGAACTGAGAGGACTTGGAGAGGGAAAAAACATCGCTGGGATGAGATTGTTTTATCTCCCTCCCTGGCTCTCAGGGGCAGCAGCCTGAGAGCTGGAGATGTGCAGAGCAACTGCCAGCAGAGGGGAGGAAGGCACCAACACAGGAGCCTCTCTTTTCCCTGAGGATGCTGTTATTTTTCCAGCTTGCCAGTTCCAGTGAGTGCCTGCTGCATGTGTGTGCATATGCCAGCACTCTGCCCGGGAGAAAATGTGCTTTGGAAGCATCCAGCAGAGGCACAAACACACACAGCCAGGCTGAGGCTGCCCCAAACACAGCTTGGCATGGGCACAGGTGTTGCTTTGGTTTTTTTTTTTAAGTTCTTTTAAGTTTTTTGATGTTTACGTTTTTGTAATAAAGAATTATTGTTTTACATTCTTCTCTGGAGGAGGAGAAATTCGATGAACTCTTATCTTGTCCAGTGTCATTGGAGAGGTGGCACTTTTGTAAGTCTATAAATATTGGAGTCAGGAAATAAACTTCCCATCTTTTTCTTCTTCTTACCTCAGAATCCAGTGTCTGTGTTGCTTTATTTCATGTCCTATTACGACACACAGGCAAGAAGAGGAGCTGGGATTCTGCTCCCTGCCATTGGTGCCTTCCTGCCATCAGGACACATTTCTCACCCTGCCAGGTGAGAGCTGGAATTCTGCTGTGCCACAGGGATGGGAAAAGGGGAGATCCCTTCATCCCTGCAGGCAGCAACAGCAGCTCCAGGCATGGGGAAGGGTCAGGACCCAATTTACTGCCCACACTCTTTGTGAGTTTCTATTTTTAACCTAATGATGGGTCTGTTCTGTTCCCTCCTCTGGTGCCACCTCACCAGGGCAGTGATTACAGCAAATCCCAACCCTACACCCACCACTGGGATGAGGTGGCCAAGGAGCCTCTTGGGATTTAGGCCTGACCTCCCCCCTCCCTTTGTGACTCAGGAAAAGGGGAATAAAGAGACTTTGCAAAGGGAAGTGAGACCTTCAGGAGAGTGAGAGTGACAGATTTCAGTGGAACACGTGTGAATCACAGGGTATTCTTACTTACCAGGGAGTCTGGAGCACAACTTGCTGCTCCCCACATCGACACCTCGGCGTGTTTGTCGTCTCAGAGGCAGCTCTGCAGAAAGGAGCCGCCTCTGCCACTCCAGATTTGGTTGCTTGGAAGAAAAGCAGGAAGTATTTTTTCTATTGCTGCCACCCAGCCCATTTTCTCCAGTTCCAAGCCTTGCCCTCCCTCCCTCAAACATCAATGCCTCACCTCAAAAATACCCCTGCTAGGAGTTTCCAGCTTTTGTCTGCTTCACCAGAACAATCAGATTTTCAGGTTTTTTGTGTGCTAAAAATGTGTTTACCTTGTTATAATCTTGAGTGGGTCATTCTGAGGACTCTCTAGATCTGAGGATTACATAAATCAAGTCAGACCACACGTCTGAGGCTGTGCCCAGAGCAGCAGGGCTGGCAGCTGATCAAGGCATGGAAATGCCCTTTCAGCTCTGCTCTCACCTGGCTCTGGCAGCTTGGCTCAGCAGCTCCTCACAGAGGGCTCTTTATTCCCAACCTTTGCCAGCACAGAGGTTTGGGTTCTGCAAGGCAGCACAATGACCTCGGAAAAGACAACAGGAATGATTGGACTGGAATGGAATCAAGGGACTGAGCTGCATTAACAACAGGAAATTGCTCAGAGAAAGAGCTTGCAATAACAGGCAGTTCTCCTGTCCCATGGCAACTGGGGATTAAGTGTGTATGTAGATAGGGGATAAACATGCAGATCTGATCTGAAAAGCAGAAATTTACCTAAAAACAGTTCCACAGTCTTCAATCCTCCCTTATCTGCAGTGTTTTTCGCAGCCACCTGCTGTTATCTCCAAGGGGCTCGCTGGTTCCACAGGGGAAGGATTCACTAAGGAGGAAGGGCAGCTCCAGCTTATCCAGCATTTTCTGTCTGTCCCAGAGGTGCAGCACATCTGGAAAGGAGTGCTGGCACCCTCTGGGAGCTGCTCAGGCTCCCAGAAGAGCTTCCTTAGGAGCAAAGCATTTTGTACCTTCACAGCAAGTTCCAGCCCCCTCCCTGACCTTGTCTCCCAAAGGATTGGGGCATTTTCAGGGAATATCCCAAACCACAGAAAACAAACTCCACAATTGCAGAGTTTGGTGGATCCCTTGAGGCCTTTTAATAAATCTCTACTTTATTCTTGAACTCTGTCCAGTCTCTCTTCTAGCTCAGCCTTCACCAGGCATCACTGGGAGGAGACACAGGTTTGGTGCTTCTGGTGAGGATAAACCCAACCCACAGCTGGCCAGGTGTGCTCTGTGCAATTGCAAACCTCATTTTGTGGCATTCTCTGGGGGTGTTTCCAGGCCCCACAGCTCAAACAGCACTTCCTGCCAAGGTTGCAGCCTTGGCCCTGTGGAACCCAGGTGTTTGTGTGAGGAAGCAGCTGCAGCCACAGCTGGCATGGGGTGGCCCCGTCAGAGGTGGTTGGACATCTCCAGCCACCTCCAGGCCATCACTGCAGCAGGATCACATCACATCCCCTCCAACAT
Source organism: Myiothlypis coronata (assembly GCA_035041385.1). Taxonomy (NCBI): domain Eukaryota; kingdom Metazoa; phylum Chordata; class Aves; order Passeriformes; family Parulidae; genus Myiothlypis; species Myiothlypis coronata. The sequence continues at coordinate 4,064,209 of JAWWLW010000087.1, forward strand.
TCCAGCAGCATTCAGGCTCCTTTCCTCAGCTGCTGAAATTGGGAAAGGGCTCAGGCAGGACTGGGTCTGTGCTGTTCCCAGAGCTGCTTTCTCTCCCCAGGCACTGCCACCAGAGAGACAATTCCCAGCCAGGCCACCTCTCCCACATCCAAATGCTCCTCTGTTCCTCCCAGCCTCAGATAATCCTGATGAATTTTCTGAAATAGCCCATATAAAACAGAAAACAAGTCAGGAAGGTTTTGTCTCTGAGGTAATTTACTAAATAGTCCATAAATGTCTAATTTAACAGGAGCCATCCTACCTTGAAATCACTGCCTGGAGAGTTCAGAAGCATATTTCCTTTTTGTGGTGGAAGGGATAGAAAAAGAAATTCAGCAACCTCCTAAAACAGATGACTTTGTCTAAATTCCTTCTAGAATTGTGGTTTCATACCAAGAGACCCAGGCTTGCTACCAGGACATCTTTTTTCCAGGAAGATGACAATTTAATTGAGCCAGCGTTCTCCATGCAGAAAAAAAGGGCACGGGGATATCTGAACTGACAGAGGAGCATTTCTGTAAAACACTCACACGCTCAGTCCTGAGCGTGTGCCCAGCCCTGCTCCTGCTCCTCGTGGCAGGAATGCCATGCCAGCCTGCAAACTCAAGTGCAGCTTAACAGATGAGCTTGAAGACCTCAAAGGACCAGCAGGTCAGACCCCATCCCTCACAAACTGCCTGCTTGCCACTGAAAGTGAGGCCTGCTCGTCCCAGATGAGGAGCCATCCTAAGATTTCCTACTGAAGCATTATTTGGAGCTGTATCCTCAGCCACTGCTGCTCCCAGCAGGGGTGGAGGTGCCACATTCACCAGGGATCTGCTTTGCCCTTTCCTTCCACTTCAAATGTCCCATCCCAAGTGCCAAAGGTGGCATTAAGCAAAGCTCTGTTGTCCCTGTCCCTCTCCCTGGCTGTGCTGGAATCTTGAGGCAGCACTGAGTGAGGACTGTCAGCATTCACACTCCTGTCACTGCAGGCTCCATCTGGGACAGAAATAGGCAGAAATTAGTGGCAGATAGGAAATAAAATCTTAATATACCCACTTGCAGAAGGGAGGCAGCTCCAGAGGGTCTGTGAGGCAGAGCAGCAATCCCTGGGTAAAATCAAGTCTTGCACAACCAAGAGCCTCCATGGGCTGAGCAGAGCTGGAAAAGGCACCTGAGGAGCTGGGGCTGATGTGGCTGCACAGAATCCCTCAGGAGGTTTGGTGTCCTGGGCTGAGCACAGGGGTGAGGATCCCCAGGGCTCTGTGATGCTGAGTGTGGGATGTGGTTCCTTCACCCAGGCTGCAAACAGGGCCTGAGGCCATCAGGGGGGTTTTGAACAGAATAGGAGAGCACCACGAGGTTAATCCAGGTCTGTTGTGGTCACACAGTGAGGTGTTGGCAGACTGGGAAAGGACAAATTCATAAAATCATCATAAAATCATCAAATCCCAGAATAATTTGGGCTGAAGTGACATCAAATCCCAGAATGGTTTGGGTTGAAGGGACATGAAACCCCAGAGTGGTTTGGGTTGAAGGGACATCAAATCCCAGAATGGTTTGGGTTGAAGGGAAATCAGATCCCAGAGTGGTTTGGGTTGAAAGGAAATCAGATCCCAGAGTGGTTTGGGTTGAAAGGAAATCAGATCCCAGAGTGGTTTGGGTTGAAGGGACATCAAATCCCAGAGTGGTTTGGGTTCAAGGGGTGTTAAAGCTCATCCCACCCCTCTGCCATGGACAGGGGCACCTTCCACTGGACATCCAGCCTGGCTTTGGCCTCTGGTTTTCCCATAAAGCACAATCCCAGCTAAACAGGCACCACAAACCTGTCCCCACCTCTTCCCCTCCTGCAACATTTCCCATTTCAAGAGGAGAGATTATTGATTGTTCAGCTTGTTGTACAGGCTGGCATGATTTATTTAAGCATTTGCCAATAAACACCAGGATGGGAGGCTGTTTTTCCAGCATTCCCACAGTGGAGCACTAGAGGAAACAATAACCAGCCCTGTGATTGTTACTGTGGGACTTCTCCTGCCAATTATACTGAGTTACAAGTTTCAGTTATGGGATATAAAATAATTAACTTCATAAGGTCCAAGAAGAATTGCTTGCTCTCTAGGAAGGATCTTCTTCCTCTGCCTTTTTTATGCCAACACAATGTATAATGACTGGAGGTTACAAAAACACTCTGCAGACTCCACAGAACTCAGTATTTCATCACTTCTGCTGCTCAGCACCATTTTAATAACAAAAACAGGTTGTCAGGGTCATAAACCCCAGGTGAACATTCCCTTCCTGCCCACATTCCCCTGGCAGGAACGGGACTTTCAGCCAGAAGAGCACTGCATGAAAACAAAGTGCATTTAGCAACAGCTCTGGGAGATTTGTCATATAAGTTTGTGCTTAATGAAAATAAAAATCAAATTAAGGATCTTGCAAAGTCTTCCTTGGGATTTTTCAAGTGATGAGATTTAATTAAAAGTAAGCAAGGAAAAAGGAAAGCATTGCATGGACGGAGAGGAATAACCCAGAACTGCATTCAGGACAGGGTGGGCAGACACTGGGAGGAGAAATGAGGAGCAGTGAGCCCTGCTGGGGAAGGATTTTTCTCAGGGATGGTTTCACCTGCTCAGAGCAGCCTGAGGGGTCTCTGCAGACTGGAGCAGCCTCCTCCTATACTGGTTTAACTGGGATGAAAGAGGTGTCAGGGCTGGGACACAGCAAAAGGGTGCTGTGGATTATTGATTAATATAAAATCATGGAATCCCAGAGTGGTTTGGGTTGAAAGGGACCTTAAAGCTCATCTCATTCCACCCCCTGCCATGGGCAGGGACACCTTCCACTCCCCCAGGGTGCTCCAAGCCCCATCCAGCCTTCCAGGGACACTCCAGGGACAGCCACAGCTTCTCTGGGAATTCTATCCCAGCCCTTGCCCACCCTCACAAGGAGGAATTTCTCCCTAATCTCTCGCCTAAACTTCCCCTCTCTCAGTCTGACTCAGACTCACATCCATTTATTGACTCCTTTCAGCCCTAATAAATATCTGAGATGTGTAGCTGAAGGTTCAGATTACATTTTGGATCCAAACTAGGTCACATTTGCTTCCAAAGCCAAAAATAAGCTCTTATTCCAAAAACCACAGGATAAACAGAAGCCTTTCCATCATCATGGAGCATTCTTCAGCCTGATGTTCCTTTCAGAGCACAGACCCTCTCATGCATAAATGCCATGGTAGGACAAGGATTCAGGAGTGGCGGGTTAATGTAATAATGTTTTGCAAAATGAGAAAAATAATCAAATAAGCCCTCAAATGGAAATGTTGGCATTCACTCCCAACAGTGCAGTGTCAAAAAAGGAGATTATAATTACCTCTAAGGCTCACAACAGCAAACGCAGCTTCCCACTGGAGTTTTACCTCCATATATTAAAAAATATCCTAATTTACAGGTATTGGCTCCATTAAGCCCTATGGAAATCCTGCACTGTAAAGCTCATAATCCTCCCCTCAGACCTTCCAGCACCAGGGGGGTGTCCCCAGCTGAGGAGCAGGAAAAGCTCTGTACCCAGAGCAATTCCCTCCCTTTCAGGCCAGGATGTGCTGAGCAGCAGTGACAGATGCCTGTGAATCCTCGGGGAACCCTCAGCTGCAGGATCTGATTTCAGCTCTTACAGGGTGATAATCCCTCCTGCAACAGCCACAGGCCTGACTAAACATGAGAGGGAAACCCAAATTTCCAGGTGATGCCTCAGGTTTAGCTTTGATATTTTTCAGGTTCTGTGCTGCTTTGGTGGGTGGGTCTGGGCTTCATATCAGGGGATGGTGAGCTCTGTGCAGAGCAGGGAGATAAAACAATTCCTGCTCCAGCTGGGCACAAAGGACAAATGATCCACATCTCAGCCCCAAGAGCACAAACACCGTGGAATGAAGAGAGAAAAACAAGAAGGATGGGACCTCATAATATAAAACTGTAATTAACAATTAACTCCAATATACAAATGGAGCAGAAATTATAAAAGTGAGAGACCCCATGACCTGTCATCCATTTTGGTTCATCTTGGATGTAGTCCTGGCTGGGCTCTTGTGGATCCATTGAGGCCTTTTAAGAAATCCCTACTTTATTCTAATAAATCCATACTTTCATTAGAATCCATGCAGGATTCTAATAAATCCATACTTTATCACCTGCCCAAGGTGGATCCATTGAGGCCTTTAAATAAATCCCTATTTTACTCTTTAGCTCTGCCCAGTCTCTGTTCTAGCTCAGCCCTCACCAGGCATCACTGGGATGGGGTCTGGGCTCAGCTCAGGGGTTGGTTTTGCTCCTAAGTGAGACTCAAAGTAATTTATTTTTGTTACTTCATTCCTGTTGTGCAACCCAAGGTGAAAAATCCCACCCTGCCCCTTCATCCCCAGGGTATTTTCTGGCAGCGAGACATAACCAGGGATGGAGATGGTGTCAGGAATCTCATGGGATTGCTGCTCCTCTGCTTTTGGCTCAGAAAAAGCTGATGGGCTCAGAATCTTTCAGAAAAGTCCCTCATCCACCCAGATCCAGACACCAGTTTTGGTGTTGAGGCTTCCCAGTAACTCTTCACATTCTGCAGCTGCCCCCAGATTGGCAATTTCCTTCTAAAAACACCAGTTTTACAATGCGCCTTTAAGATCAGAAAATAAAGATGTGCAGTTAAATAAAACCCACAGCAAAACAGAAACATTTCCTTGTTCCTTGTTCTTCCCCTGTTGACCTACAGACTCCAGGACTTCAGGAGGAATTTGCAGAAAATTGTGTAGCTCCTCTCCTTTGCCTCAGCTCCAACCACAGCCTCAGCACTAATAAATGTATTTACAAGTGGTTTTTGCTCACTCCATTGAATCAGCGTGCTCAGGGTGAGTTTCCAGGTCCTGACTTCCCCCTGGGATTTTGGGAAGGGGCTGGTTGCTGGCTGAGGTCTCTGATTTAATCACTCAACCTTACCCTTCTCCTTCATTTGCAAACCCACAGGGGCGTGTGAAGAGTTGGAGTCATCTCGGAGTCAGCTCCTCTGAGCACTCAGAACCCCAGGCCAGCAGCTGCAGAAAGGGAATTATTCTGGATGATGGAGAAGGAACCATCCTGGCACGAAGGCCTGGGGCTCCAGGCACAGTAAGTCCTTGCAGAGGTGACTTTATTGAAAGGGAGAGTGAATCCTCCAGCAGCACTGGGAATATGGGGAGAGGGGAAATGATGGATTTTTCCTCACTACAGACCCCAAGGAGGAGCCAGCATTACTCAGGCTGCCCCTCTGGAGGCCCCAGTGATGGAGCAGCAGGACCTGATGGGATCCCTCCTTGTGCTGCTGAGCCAGCAAACATCACAGTGTGAAAAATGCCTATTTTATGATTGGCTTTTTGCAAATATTAAAATGAATATTAAATGTGTTGTGTTAGAAAGTGATGCTGTATTAATTTCCTTAAGTAATGTGTTAAATATAGTTTTAGGTTATAAAAAATGTTAAAATAGAAACTATGCTATGTAAAATACCTTTTTTCTAAAGAAAGGACTGGCAGCAAGATAGCAGCCACAGGACACCTGAATCTTTCCAAGAAAAATAATTTATTGCCCCATTATCAGAAGAAATGAACTTCTTCCTGCCTCACTCGGGCAGGACGACGCTGTCAGGATTCAGAGGAAGAAGCTGACACTGCCCAGACAGAATCCTGTGTTTGAATGGAATTTATGCATCATGGA
>JAWWLW010000087.1:4139315-4149774 GCA_035041385.1 Myiothlypis coronata
AGAGAAGAGAAGAGAAGAGAAGAGAAGAGAAGAGAAGAGAAGAGAAGAGAAGAGAAGAGAAGAGAAGAGAAGAGGATCCCCATCCCTTTCTCCTCATTGCCCTTGCTCTGAGCAGGCTCAGCACGCTGATGTGTGAGACACAAAAGCAATTTCCAGCACTACAAGGCAAATCTGCCCATCTGCAGTGCCCTGGGAAGTGAATACATCCCTGTCCCTGCCTGCTGGGAAATTTCCATGGAAATGGGGCTGTGGATGCCTCCTCACAGGCTCTGTTCCCTGGTGCCCAGAATTATGCAAAGTGGCCCCTTGCAGACATAAAAATCTGCCACTTTTGGCCACTCTGTGAAGTGAATTCCCTGGCTGCACACCAAGTGACAGACAGGTGAGGGACAGTGATTGGCAGAGTCATTGCAGCAATGTCCCCTCAGTGAGAAAGGGATTGTGGAGCACCTGGATCCTCCCCAGGGACCCCGTGTCCAATCTTCCCTCTCCTGCTGCCTGCCTGCAGCTCCTCAGTGCCCAAAGGAGGCAGACGTGAGGGAAAAAAACCCTAAAGCCTAAAAAACCCTAAAAAACACAGCAGGAGGGCAATGGCAGATGCAGGATGGGCTGGAAATAGATTACAGAATTGTCATGGAATGGTTTGGGTGGGAAGGGAACTTAAAATTTAAGATCATTCCAGCCCTGCCATGGGCAGAGACACCTTCCACTGTCCCAGGCTGCTCCAAGCCCTGTCCAGCCTGACCTTGGACACTTCCAGCGATGGGGCAGAGCTGCTCTCGGCATGTGAGTGTTCAGCAGATCTCTCTCAAAAATAATTTACTGAATATAAATTTATATACATTATATATACATTATATATACATTATATATACATTATATATATATATATATATATATAAATAATGTAAATATACAATGTGTGTGAATATATATTTTTTTTACACTTCCAGGGATGGGGCACCCACAGCTGCTCTGGGCATATGAGTGTTCAGCAGATCTCTCTCAAAAATTATTTATGGAATATACATGTATATACATTTTATAGATCTATAATATATATAGACATATAAAATATCTATATATATCTAAATATTTATATATATTTAGATATTTTTGTATGTTTTATATATATATTTACATTATCTATATAGGTATGTGTAGATATATAAATACATACAAACATACATACATATATATAATGTAAATATACAATGTGTATATATATATATTTTTTTACAGTTCCAGGGATGGGACAGCCACAGCTTCTCTGGGCATATGAGTAATCAGCAGATTTCACTCAAAAATTATTTATGGAATATACATTAATATACATTATATATATAGAATATATACATATACATATATATATACACACACACACACACTAAAATGTAAATATACAATGTGTGTGAATATATATATCTATTTTTTGACATTTCCAGGGATGGGGCAGTCACAGCTTCTCTGGGCATATGATTGTTCAGCAGATCTCTCTCAAAAAGGAATTTATTAAAAATACATTTATATACATTTTATCTATATATATATAGATAAAAAATTATTTATGGAATATACATTTATCATTTATATACATTATATATATATATCAGATTCAGCAGATCTCTCTCAAAAATTATTTATGGAATATGCATTTATATAATTATATACATTATATATATATATATTATATATAAAAATGTAAATATACAATGTGTATATTTTTTAAAATTATTTTTCATATACATTTATCTATCCCAGCAAACCAGCAGGGATAAAACCTGCACCTGTTTGTGGCTGGATGCAGAGCCCCGTGGCTGTGCAGAGCATCCTGAGGAAGCAGAGCTGCAGCCCCAGAATGGCTGAGCCTGGCACAGGATCAGAGAGCAGGGATCAGGAGCTTCAGGAGCAGGGACAGCCCTCGTTTGTAGCACTGAGACCTCCAGAGCCCCCCAAACCCTGCCCAGCCCAGCTCCCAAGCCTTGGCAGGCTCTCTGGATGCTGCGCTGCGTTCAGAGCCACCACCAGGCCCTGGGATGTCACCACCTGCCACCAGCAGCAGGACCCGAAGGCCACATCCTCCCCGTGGCTCAGTTCCAGAGCTTTGCTCCATCTGCCCCTGCTCAGGGGAGCCCTGCAGCTCCCAGGGCTTTGGTTGCAGTGCTAAAAACAAAAATGCAAACGGCCCCTGAGCTCATCCCTTCCCAGAGCAGCTAATTTGTCCCTGGAGGCAAAGGGGGGAGGGAACCAGCACTCTCCCTTCTGTTATAAAAATAACAAAAAGTGATGAATGACCCTCAGAGCCCAGGATGGGAAGCAGCAGCTTTTTCCAGCCCGAGATAAATTACTGCTGTCACTGCAGGTAGAGCTGTGATTTACCCACCATGTACCCGGGCCAGCTCCTCGGCGACCCGGCACTGCCAGCCCCGCTTATCTCATCTCCAAAGGGTCTGAAATCCAAACTGAGACCAACTGGGGAACGGGAGGAGAGGAGAGGATGGCCAGGGGTGGCAGGAGGAGCATCCACATCTCCCTGTGCTTTGTCAGAGCCCAGGAAATTCCTCTGGATGCCCTGGAGGGCTCGAGCCCCTGCCCGGGGGGCTCAGAGACCTTGGCACAGAGCCCCAAACCTCTGTGCCTTGGAAAAAACAATTACCAACCTTTATATGAAAAATTACAAGTCAAGAAAGTTTAAGTAGAATAATAGTTAGTTTGTCACAGGGCAAAAAATTGATTTTTGAGGTTTTTAGAATGGGGGTTCATCCCAAGATTGAGGAATTTGGGTGTGCCTTGTCCTTTTTTCCTTCTTCTTCCTGGCCTCCAACTTCTGGGTGATGTTGGCATTTTTAGATTGGTTTAGAGTAGAAGCTAAGGTTGGCTTAAAAGGCTTGAGCTGGCTGCCCTAAAGGGCTTGGGCCCCTGCCCAGGGGGCTCAGAGACCTTGGCACAGAGTCAAAACCACCTGGGACTTTGATTTTGCCCTTAGAAAAAACAATTACCAACTTTTATATGAAAAATTACAAGTCAAGAAAGTTTAAGTAGAATAATAGTTAGTTTGTCACAGGGTGAGAAATCGATTTTTGAGGTTTTTAGAATGGGGGCTTGGGTCCCAAGATGGAGGAATTTGGACGTGCTTTGCCCTTTTTCCTTCTTCTTCCTGGCCTCCATCTTCTGGGTGATGTTGGCATTTTTAGATTGGTTTGGAGCAGAAGCTCACTGTCTAACATAGGTGATAGGTATTGGGAAGTTATGGTAAATAGTGCACATGTAGTTTTTAGTATAAAAAGATAACACCAGTGTGCCTCAACCCGACCTGCCAGACAGACCTCAGTGGGTCAGAGAAAGAATTTTAGAGATAAGAAACAATAAACAACCTTGAGAATGAGAATAGAAGAGTTCTGTCTCCTTCTTCGACTGTGAAAAGAGACTTTCTAACACATCTTGGGGTCATTGTGAGCAGCAGAGATTCTGAGACCCGGGAAGAGCAAATCCAGGAGCTCATCTCCAGGAGGAGAGCTCACACCACACAAGGACGAGTGTCCATCCTTCCCACCCCACCTGTTCCCTCCTCCAAGAATTCCCAAGCGCCATCTATTGGAATTTCTTCCCATTAACTTTCCCCAACCCCAAGGCAGCCAAGGAATGTTCTCCTCACAGGCAGCAACTTGAGAATCGTGGTGTGGTGGTGGAAGGGAAGAGATGAGAATCTTGTCTCCATGTTGCAGAAGGTTGATTGATTATTTTATGATATATATTATATTAAAACTACATTAAGAATAGAGGAAGGAGACATCAGAAGGCTAGCAAAGAAAGGAGTGGAATGATAATAAAATCTTGTGACTGCTCACAGCCTCGACACAGGTGGCTGTCATTGGGCATCAAGTAAAAACAACCACATGCAAACAATCAAAGATGCACCTGTTGGTAAAGCATCTCCAGGCCACATTCCACAGCAGCAGATAATTATTGTCTACATTTCGTTTCTGAGGCCTCTCAGCTTCTCAGGAGAAAAAAAAAATCCTGGCAAAAGGATTTTTCATAAAATATGTCAGTGACATTGTGGCTCAGGTGGAAAAGCTGAGAGCACACAGGAGACAATCCCAGTGCTCAGTGCTGGGTTTGCACAGGGCTGCCTGGGTTTTCCTTCCTGGTTTTATGTGGAACACCCCTTATCTGCCAGGCATCTCACCCCACCTTAATAGACTCATTTATTCAGGATGGGGAATTGATAGATTTAGTTTGATTTTTGTTTCATAAGCCTTCCTCCCCGAGCTACGTTTCTCTTTTCATTAATGTGCTGATGGAGGAATAAACTTTTAACTCTGAGGATCAGCCCTGTCAAACAGAATCTCCTCTGCTGCCTGGGAAGGGGAGGGAGCTGGGCTGGAAAAGGGCTCCCAGCCAAGGGAGCAGCCTGGCAGGTGATTTTAGGAGAGCTGCTGAATCCCATTTCCTTACTTCTCCATCCTCTTCCTCTGTGGAAGCTTCGGTGGTGGTTTGAACTCGCTCCTCTGCAGTGTCTGACACAGAGCCTGCTGCAAAACCCCACCTGGGAACAGGAGTCCTTGGGCAGGGAGGGGATGGGCACAGAGTGGGGAGAAAGGCATGGAAAAACAGAGATTTGGGCAAATATAAACGGGAGGAGGAAAGCCTGGGCTTATGGTGAGGGAAATCACAAGAAAATCCAGCTGAAGAACTGAAAGTGTCTCTTATGAGGCAGTAATGATGCCCCAAAAGAGATTCCTCCTGAGCCTGCCCTTCAGGAATTGGGTTTTCTCTAAAACCTTTGGGATTGGGTTTTCTCTAAAACCTTTGGGATTGGGTTTTCTCCCCAGACCTTTGGGATTGGGATTTTCTCTCAAACCTTTGGCCCCAACAGTTTATCCAAATTCCCAGCTTATCCAAACTTTTGGAATTGGTTTTTCTCCCAAACCTTTGGGACTGGCTTTTGTCCTCAACCTTTGGAATTGGGTTTTCTCTCCAAACCTTTGAGATTCTTTTTTTCCCAAACCTTTGGGATTTGGTTTCCTCTTAAATCTTTGGGAGTGGGTTTTCTCCCAAACCTTTGGGACTGGATTTTTTTCCCAAATCTTTGAGATTGGGGTTTCTCTCAAAACCTTTGGGATTGAGTTTTCTCCCAAACCTTTGAGGTTGGGTTTTCTCCCCAAACCTTTGGGATTGAGTTTTCTTCCCAGACATTTGACACTGGCTTTTCTCCCAAACTTTTGTAATTGAGTTTTCTCCCAAACCTTTGGGATTGGGTTTTCTCTCAAAACCTTTGAGATTGGGTTTTCTCCCCAAAACCTTTGGGATTGAGTTTTCTCCCAAACCTCTGGGGTTGGGTTTTCTCCCCAGACCTTAGGGACTGGGCTTGGCTGAGCTTTCCTTAGTGCTCCTCCACAAAAAGCACAGTTTATCATCTCCCACTTTGCATAAAAGATGGAGCTTTCCCATTTCCATGCAGGCACACAGCCTGTGCTCATGCATACATTCATCCAGCTCCCCTTCCAGAGCAGATTCCTTCCCAGAGCAGATCTGTTATGGCAACGCAAACACCAAACACACAAAGATGTTTCCAGATTTTTCCCACCCCAAACACTCTTTACAGATGAGACATAAATCTGTGGGTGATCTATTCACATCCTTGGCTCACCATGGAAATGAAAGATCACCAACACAAACCCCACTAGACTCAGCCTTGTTAAAACCAGCTGCTATCCCTCATTCCACGTTTTTGTTCCACTTTAGCAGCTTTAAGGCCAAGCAGAGCAGAGCCAAGCTCTGATCAATAGGATCTGACAATAAAGCAAGCAGCTCTTTTTCTCTGCTCTGCTCAACTCTGGGCCTTCCCATCGCTGTGCTGCAAAGGGAAAGGATCCAAACCCTTCTCCTGAAGGATCCAGGCTGGAGATGGAGCCTTGCTAATGAGAGCTTTATCCACACAAATAAAAATCCCTGGAGAGCTGGGAGTTCAGTTCTGAGTCATAGCCAGGAATTTGGGCAACGAATACAAAGGCTGAGCCAAATTAGTAAGAAAATAATGAAAATTTTCGAGCTGGGGACTATTTCTGTGCAGGAACTGGAAGAGCCAAGAGGAAAGACCAACAGAGCCCCCAAAACCCCTCATGGAGACAGATTGGCACGTGATTAAATCAATTTTCTCCTCAAGACAAATCCTCCTGAGCCGTGTCCCCAGTGTGACAGTGAAGGTGTTAATTCCTCTGTAAATAGGGTGTGAAATGCCACAACATCAGATGGGGTTTCTACTCACTTTGCTAATTATGTTCGTCTGTCATCCTTGCGTGGTGCAGCAGGAGAAGGGCTCGGCTCCGGGAAGCAACACACAATTTTTAGATTGGAGTGGAAAATTTGCCAGAGGCTGTTTTGTCAGAAGGAGGGGGAAAAAAAAAATCTAACATATGATCTACCAGCATTACTGCAAGGAGTTCTTTTTTAGAGTCCTAAGTCAGAAATCCTGCTGGGCTTACAGAGATGGACAAACAGGGGAAGAAGCAAAGAGTTCATGGTGAGTTAAGTACTCTGACATTTTCCTGACAGAACCTTGCTCTATTCCCACCAAATATTTTTGTGCAAATTTGGTTTTTTAGGTGCCACCACTGCAGCTTCACCTTGGAGCTGGCTCAGGTGCAAGGGTGACAAAATTCTGTCACTGCACAATGCAGGGTCTGTCAGGTTGAACTCCAAGCATTGGTGGCCCCAACAGCTCCAGCTCATCCAAATTCCCATTTATTTTCCTTGGGTTGGCATTGGAACCCTCACTGAGGTGTGTTGGTTTGATGCAGGACCTGGAAATTGTGAAGAATTACATGGAAATTGGGAAGGATTACGAGGAAATTACGAGGACCTGGAGTGACAGGACAAGGGGGAATGGCCTTAAGCTGAAGGGGGCAGGGTTAGATGGGATATTGGGATAAAATTCCTCCTTGTGAGAGGATGGAATGGATTTCTCAGAGGAGCTGTGGCTGCCCCTGGATCCATGGAAGTGCCCAAGGCCAGGGTGGATGGGGTTTGGAGCAGCCTGGGACAGTGGAAGGTGTCCCTGCTCCTGGCAGGGGTGGGACAAATTTTTAATGTCCCTTCCCACCCAAAACATTCATTGATCCCAAAGCATTCCATGATTTCAAACCATTCATTGACCCTCAAACCATTAATTGATCCCAAACCATTCATTGATCCCAAACCATTCATTGACCCCAAACCATTTACTGACCCCAAACCATTCCATGACCCCAAACCCTTCATTGACCCCAAACCATTCCATGATCCCAAACAATTTCATGATCCCAAACCATTCATTGACCCCAAACCATTCCATGATGATCCCAAACCATTCCATGATTCCAATGATCAGTTACATTCATTGACCCCAAACCATTCCATGATCCCAAACCATTCACTGACCCCAAACCATTCACTGACCCCAAACCATTCATTGACCCCAAACCATTCATTGATCCCAAACCATTCCATGACCCCATGGCTGGTGACTTCACCTCCATGCAGGGGAGGGGCCAGGGATGAATTCCTTCATTTGCCACCCTCAGTTCTCCCCCTGCAGCAATGCCAGGACCCAAGAGAGGTGGGATGACCCTGCCTCAGCCTCTCCTGGCCCATTCAGAGCCTCCTCCTCACCCCCTGGAACTTTCCAGAGTGCTCCTGCCCTTCCCAGGCTCTCCCAGGGTTAGCAAGGTGGGAGGTTTGTGTGCAGGGAGTAAATAATGAGTAAATAATGCTCATTTAGGATGATGCTCTGCCTGCCACAGCCCAGGGACCTTCCTCCTCCTGCCTGAACAAGGGCAGGCTCAGGGAGTGAGCTCAGCTTGAGAAAAGAATTCTGCAGCCCCACAGAGTCCATTGCAGTCCCTGGTCAGTTGTTCTGTCATTAATTCTCCTCAGAAGTAAAAATATTCACTTCTTGCTTTGAATTTCTCTCAGCTGAGCTCCTTCCTCTTGTTTTATCGCAGGAAAGGAGGAAGAAAATTACCTTTATTGACTTAGAGCAGGTTACTCCTGGTTTATTGCAGGTGTACACAGGGAGAATCAGCCCCTCTGGAGTTATTGCTGATTTACAACAGGGAAGTAGGTACACAATTACTTGTGGTGATTTACAACCCAGTTACCTGTTATTTATTCTAGGTATTTAAGGGTATATCCACATGGGGGCCCTAAGGAAAATTAAACCAAATTAATTTTAAAGTAGATTAGTTAAACTGTGTGACACCATGACACAAACCCTCCTCTTCTGAATTAAAGAGGCCTTAATGCTTTGGAGTTCATCTTAACTCCTTCCCCAGTGAGAAGCAGCTCAGCCCAGGCAGTGCTACCAAGGAATTGCCAGGGCCAAGGAGGAGGAAAAACCAGCCCTGCTCCTTGGAAAAGGGATCCCTGCTGCTTTCCAGCAGGAAAAAGGGAGTGAATCCCACAAAATTCACTGGTGGAACAACTCTGGCTCACACTGGAGAGCCTGGGCAGGTTGCTGGAGCTCAGAACTGATCACAATCTATGAAATTCCCATCAGCTCCTTCCCTCAGCCCTTCCCAGGCTGTGATTCCAGAGGAGGATTTATTTAACATTCCAGTTTAACACTTTATTTAACATTCCAGTTTAACACTATATTTAACGTTCCTGTTCAACACTTTATTTAACATTCCAGTTTAACACTTTATTTAACGTTTCTGTTTAACACTTTATTTAACGTTCCTGTTCAACACTTTATTTAACATTCCAGTTTAACACTTTATTTAACGTTCCTGTTCAACACTTTATTTAACATTCCTGTTTAACACTTTAACGTTCCTGTTTAACACTTTATTTCATGTTCCTGTTTAACAGGAGGGAGACAGCAGCAGATAATTATTCTTTTTCTTTTCCTCTGAGGCCTCTCAGCTTCTAAGGGGAAAAATCTTGGGCAAAGGGATTATTTTCAGAAAATATCATGGCTGCACACTGGTGGTGAGCTTGTGGATGCTACAAAAAGAGCCCTGAGAGCTGCTCAGGTGTCACCATTAGGTTGGATGCGACATCCACATGTGATCAGGGTCAAAGAAGAAAGAAAGTTTTTATTTTCCATGTTCTCCAGTTTATATACTCTTAACAAAGCATGATCTTAAGTCATTAACTACATCACAATAACTTATTATATTGGTGCAAAGCAATTAAGGTCAATATAATTGGCAAACGTTTTACAGAAATGTAATAAGGCATGTATACACATTTACTTATGCACTAGTCAGCTTACAAAAATTTAATGTATCTTTTCCAATCTATTTCCATGCTGATGGCCTTGTCTTCCTCCTTGCTATGGATACACTCAAGAATCATCAATTGTTATTTCTTTTATTAACTCAGCTTTGCTTGCAGGGCAGCTGTCAAACCTCTCCACACCCAGGCCTGGCTCTGTGGCAGCCTCAGGATGGCTCCAGGGTCCCCCAGACTCCCCGTGACCATCTCAGAGTCATGAATTCCACATGGTATTCATGATTCCAAAGATATTCATTCGAATTCCCCTTTAGATTGCAGGGCAGGAATGTGTCTGGGAGCCTGGAGGATGGAGGAGGGCACTGATGTGCCAAAGCAGGGGCAGCACCTAGGGATGCTTCACCTGTTTCAGTCAGACTTCAGTGTGCCTCATCCTCACTCTGCCCACCTGGGCCAGCACTCATTTATTAAAAAAAAAGAAGTTTAAAGGCTGCAAGAGGTTGGGGTTTTTTGGCCTTTCACAATAAGCTGTGAGTGTACATTACTCACAAAGTCGGGGGAAGCAGAGCTCTCAGATGTGTGAGGCTCTGAGGACACAGCAGTGTGGCCACTGCTGCAGCTCCAAATCAAATAAGGCATTTGCCAAACCTAACAGACTCTGCCACCTTTGATCATGTTAATTTTTCTGCTCCCAGTTCCTGCTGTAATGTTATTTCATGAGACACTCAGCCTTCAAAAGAGCAGAACAAAAATTCAGCTTCCCATCCCCGGGCCTTTGAAGAAAGTCTTGGAAATGGAACTCCAGTGTCAGTGTTCAAACCCCAGGAGTTGAGAGGAGAGGTCACCCTTGGAGGAAGGCTGACCTGCATTTTAAAGGGTGCTGCTGCTGCCTGGGACAAGCTTGAAATGCAGGTACAGCTCCAGCTGTGCTGTCTAAGAGCTGAATTTAAATTCAGCTCAAGCACTTGGGGTTCCAGGAACTCCTTATTTTCCTCTGGAGTGAAGTTTGGGTTGTACATTAGAGGAGAATCTTTGGTTTTGGGAAATCTGAACCTCTCAAGTACCTCAGAAATGGGGAAAGAGAGAAGGGAAATGCAGCTGGGAAACTGGGGTAGAAAGGAGGCTGCACCCTCCAAAAATTGGAGAGACCCCAGGGAATGCCCCCTGGCCTCTGCATTTATTGGAATAAAGTTCCAGGAATCCTCTGTCTCCTTTGGACACAAACCTCTGCTGTTTGTGG
>JAWWLW010000087.1:4159739-4178196 GCA_035041385.1 Myiothlypis coronata
TTAGACAGTCTGTCTCTACTCTAAACCAATCCAGAAGTGTCACCATCACAGCAGAAGATGGAGGACAAGAAGAAGAAAATGACAGGACACGCTCAGATTCCTCCATCTTGCCTTCTGAACCCCCATTCTAAAACCCCAAAATTCTCCTTTTCCACCCTGTGATTCACTATCATTCTACTCAAACCCTTGTGGCTTGTAACTCCTCACACAAAGTTGGTAGTTGTTTCCAGGGGCTAAAATCAAAGGCACAGGTGTTTCTGACTCCATGCCAAGGTCTCTGAGCCCCCTGCCAGGGTCTCGAGTCCTCCAGGGCAGCCAGAGGAATGTCCTGGGTCCTGACATCCTTAATGGGATTTTTGATAAGCCAAGCTTCTTAGGACACAGAACAGCCTTTAACATGCAATGTCAGAAAAGGTTTTGGCATTAGGGCTGAAAGTTCATCAGACAGTACAATTACACTGCTTGTGGTATCCTACAGTGCAGAAAACTGGATGTCAGCAATGCCTCACAGCAGTCCAAATGCCCTCCCTACCCCAGCAAATCTCCTGCTCCAAAGAGGATTCATTTGAAGGCACAGTGCTGTCCCAGAAACCAGCTAGCTTTATAAAACCTCCTTTTTGGAGGCAGCAGGTGACTAGTTGAAACTAGGCTCTGTTTAAACACAATGGAAGGTTTATCACAGGCAACTTACAAAGCAGGTATCCCAATCAAATGCTCTCATGCTCTTCCACATGCTTATGGGTTCCAAAGTGCCCAGCAGCTCTGAAAGCTCTGCTCTTCTGCATCTCTCCCTTTCAAGCACACTTCCCAACCTCCATCAGCATTACAAAAGAGTTAAGAAACTTATCACTGCCTGCTTTACAATTCTGAATAGGTTATTGCTCTTCAGCACCAGCAGTCTTTAAAATCCTCTAAGATGCAGCTGCAGAATATTCCCCATCACATTAGGAAACTTTAAGAAAAATCATGTAAATGTAAGCCTTAAAAAAACCCCCAAAAACAAAACTCCAAACAACACAAGAATATCCCCAGCCAACCAGCTAAAAATTCTTATATCTAGTAGAACTGGAAAGAGCACAGAGGCACTGTGGCTGCTGCCAGGGACCTCCTGAACAGCAGCTTTTAGAGAAAGAGGGGGATGAAATAGGATGAAAGATGGGCCAGGCTTGCAGCCACCCCAAATCTGATCATATGACTTGACAAGTAAGAGGAAGCATGACACAAACTTTACAAACAATTTAATGCTTTAATGCAGGAACTACATAAAAGAATTTTGGCTCCCAGGGACTTACATTTCCTTGTGATCCCATCATCCTTTCTGTGAAAAACTTCCTCGTTAATTCTACAAGCTAGAATTAAGGAGGAAGTTTTTCACAGAGAGAGTGGTCAAATACTGGAATCATCTACCCAGGGAGGTGGTGGAGTCACCATCCCTTCATGTGTTCAAGGGAAGACTGGATGTGGCACTTGGTGCCATGATCTAGTTGAAATGTTAGAACATGGGTTGGACTCGATGATTTTAAAGGTCTCTTCTAACCTAGAAATTCTGTGATTCTGTGATCCTTCCTTCCAATATGGGAGAACATAGTCTGGCTTCTAATTATATTAAAATTACAACAACAAAGATATTACCCTAGTATTTTATCTAATTTTCTACATCTCAGGCTTTCAGAGAAGACTTTCAATTATTAAAGGTATTGCAATTATCTATTTTTTTCTTGGGTAATATTATAACAGATTTATTTTTTCCTGTTATTTAAATACCTCCATTCTTATATATTGAACTCCTGAGGCTACAAACAGAGCTTTTACAATAAATTTTGGTTTTCCTCTTTCTTCTTCAAAATGTAAAAGATTATTGAATTCTTTTACACCTTGTTGGGATTTTTTTTCCCAAATATAAAAACCTGTTGGTTCCACATTTCATGGATAATGCTGTGACAATGGGGAAGGCTGGAAAATAAAGATATCTAAGAAGATGCTTAGATACTACCCTGTTATTGCAGATGTTCCAAAAATTCACACTGAATAATTTAACAATATTAGAGTGTCTTCTGGAAGAAGAATTCAAGATAAATAACCTTGTATTGCTTAGGGAAAAGGAACCTTTTCTGCTTCCTGGGTTTCTGCATTAATTCTTTTCTTTCAAAAGCAGGTTGCATGAGTACATGCTAAGATAATTCTCAGTGGCAAAGACCTGAAATGACATGAGTTCTGCTCTCTCCTCCTGCAATAGAAATCTGCATTAAAAGATCATTTAGTATGTTCACTCCAAGTATAAGGTAAATGACAAAGGACTCAGCTTCTATCTGGTAACTGTATTAGATATCTTATATTCCCTCAAAATGAAGCTGGTTATGAATCTTAGAGTGATAAAATATTCAATCCAAGTTTCAATATCATATTTATTTATCAATTCAATAATATTTGGCACTGAAAACCTTGAGAATCTTGAACCAAAATTCTAACTTCAGTTTTTCTTTAGTGAAAAAGTATGTGAATTACTTCATATATCCTCAACCTTTTCCCAGATCAAGCTGCAGCTATGATCTACAGTTCCATTCTAAATATAATTTTGCTTATTCTTTCCTCTGAAAAAGTTATATTATTGATTTTTTGTCACCCCTACTGCACCATTGTAAAAGAATAAAATACACCTTTAGTTTAACCAACACACAAGACAAATCAGAATAGTAATACTGAAAATAAGAAAATTTTTATGCCTAACAGATCTTAACTAATAAGTTCAAAAAACTACAAACACAAACGCTAATAAATGGGTTTTTGTAGATTTTCATACATTACTATGAATGTATACTGAATCTGACCCAAGATACACCCAAGCCCACTATTTCCCCCAATATTTTAGCAAAAAGGATTGTTTCATTAATCAGTAGTAGTTTTCTAACATTTCAGGATTGTTGTAATGTTGTAATAAATTAATTTGGATTCACAGCTCTCTAGGGAACACAGAACATATCACCAACTTTTTATAGGTTAAGAAAATATCAAACCAACAGATATTAAATAGTGTGTTACAATACACAACTAGTTCCTACAGCAGCAGAAAATGCAAACTTCATCTGTATTTAAAACTTGATTTTCAGAACATGATTCAGACACTTTCAGAGAAGGGTTAGTGGCACCACCCATGCTTGTGTAAGCCTTTGCTCAGCAGTCTGTGCTCACCAAAAAGGCTTGCTTGCCACACAAAGCTATTTTTTGCCATGTGTCCACAGCTATGGAAGACCAAAGTCCCACATCAAGAAAGAGTTGTCTGTATAAAATGTCTCTGAACAATCACAGTTAATAAATTGCCTCAAACCAATAAGGGCACAGCATGAACCAAAAATGTACAGGTGTGGAACAGATCCTAGCACAGGAGGAGAATCAAAGAAGTGGTGAGTGGAATTTTCTCTACATTTGGCAGAATGTTTATAGAGAAAACAGCATGGAAAGTGAGGGAAAAGTCAGAATACTGAATGTATTTTCCAAGTACCTGTGCCAAGAGTAGTAAAAATTTTGATTATTTACTTTATAATGCTTGTCGTCTGTATAAGACCGATGGCAGGCCTAAGGCAATCATTATTATGCTGCAAGCATGAACCATTACTCTTTCCTGTTTGCTTCAGTCTAATAAAGTAATCTTATCAATATAATAAATGATACTATTTATCATTAAACTATTAATAAAAAATCATTATATCTATTAGTGGACCTATAAATTAATAAATCCCTACACTAAACTATAAAATAACTTGAAATATTTCTTTGATGAATGAACATAAAGATTTCTTTAACCTAAAAACTAAAAACAAAAGCCAAATGTGAATGAATATTTTTGGCTCTACTCTTGATCTCGGTGCTAGCATAGTTTGTCTCACCTTTAAGAGGTTTTGGAATGGAAGATAGGAGGCTGGAACAATGTCTACACAAGGTAAAACCTTGTGGCTGGCTATGTTTGAAAGTGTCCTACAAAGATAAGATCTACCTCAGTCCTTTAATTAGCAATAAAGAAAAAAACTGGTTTTCCTTAACTGAAGGAAATGAAATAAAGAATGAGAATAAGCACAAGTTATGGGTTATAAGACCTGCCTATTTGCATTTTCTTTAGTCAATAGGTGCCATATGAATAAGAGAGACAGGCCTGGTGATAAAGCCAGAAGAAAAAAATGACTTTTTGCCAAAAGACTGGATGTCTATTAGAACAAGCGATGTGATGTGTAATTTCTGTAGGAAAATGAGCCCAAGACAGGAAAAATTAAATGAAATTCTGGCTGTATCAGTTGACTGACTCTGTCTGGCCGATAGAAGATGGTTTTTCACATCTACAGTGCCTACAATTCATTTTTGTAATTCTGCAGATGATTTATTACCAATAGCAGGAGCTATGAAGTAGTGTTGAGCCCAGAGATGAACACGAGGTGAAGGAACACCATTTGAGGGAGACAGGGAAGCACAGTTTGCTAGCAGATATCTTGAGTCTCCCAGATGTCTGAAAAGAAAGAATACATCATCAGTCAAAACAAAAGCCAGTTCATGAACTGTTAAACCAGAAACTGAATGCTCTTGACTCCATGCCAGAGAGGATGCAGTTCATCACAGCTCCACATACTTAATCTCTATCATTGCACTCCATACTGTGAAACCTTAGAACAACCCCACTGCCCCAAGGACTTGATCATTAAAATTAACAAAAAGCAAGTCAGGTAGACAATGAAGTTCAGAAATAGCACACCATATTTTATGACATTGATTTATTTAAAAAATTGTAATTTGATATTCAAGCTAAGCACTAAATTATCAGGGATCTTAAATCTGCAAAAATGAAGAAATCTCTGAACTATTAAGATTCTAAATATTCTGTGATGTAGAAACATGCCAGGAGGCAACTCCAAGGGATGCAATTGCTATTGATTTCAGCTGTCCAAGGATATCTCACAGCTACTTTCAAGATATCCATCCTGTTTGGCTTTTCTAGCTGTGCAAGAAGCCATGATCTTAGTGTACACAGACCTTCTAGAAGCAAGAGTCTGTACTCCCCATTTAGAGTCTTTCCCCTGAAAACTTCACCAGGCCATCCAGTAAGGAGAGAAATGATTTTTTATGGCACACTCCCTAAGAGGCAGCCATCCTAAAAATTTAAATGAACAAAAACTGGAAAGTACTCTGTGCTATAAATAAGCCCACAGCTATCATTTTCGTGTTCCTTCATCACCTCTTGCTCCAAACCCACTGCAGATATATGCATTTTAGATGGTGCTCTTTACAACTCAGACTAGATGATGACACAAGATAGTTCCACAGATGTCAGACCACCAGCTATGAAAGGAAAAATACGGTGGGGAAAAAAAAAATATCTGCAGGCCCTACTTTCCTGACACTAGATTACTTCAACAAGTAAAGAATTCCAATGCTATTCAGAAATTTTCCTTGAGTATAAACCATTGGTAACTGCATTCACCCAGCTGCATGCCAGTAAGCTCATACTTTTAAGATGTTTGTAAAAACACAGTGCAGCTGGGAACCTTGAAGTATTTATAATGCAGCTGAGAGATGAGAAGTTATGAAGAGTTATTTCTAAATCTGCAGCCTAAGCAGAGCGATGCCAGGCAAATATCCCTCAGTGGCTGCGTACTAGCCCAGTGGCAAAAGGAACAATTGTAATGTACAACATCTGGAAGATAAAAGATTATTCATCTCTTTTAAAAAGGCTCATAACTAAAAATTGCTCTACAGTGATGTCTAGAAGCTTAAAAACATTTAAGGCAACTGTTTTTTAAATTAATTTTTGTTCATGATTTTATTCAAACAAGCCTCAAAATAAAAAAAGAATAAAATTCTGGGGTTTTTAAAAACTTCATTGACTCATATTAGGCCTGAGTTTGGCCAGCAGACTTCAGCAAAGTAGTAAAACAAATGTTACAACAGTCTACACAAAGAACTTCCTGCCATGCACTGCCTTGCTGGTTTCTAATATAAAAGTATTGCTTGGAATTGAATTGTGAATGGGACACATTTATGTCTGACAGATACATACTGAATCTCTGGTAATTCAGCAAATAATTTCATTTCATTTAGAGAAGCTACTAAAAAAGGGCATGAATTACATGGAATACTAAGCACACTACATCTTAATACTTATTTCTAATAGACTACTTGTGCGATATTTAATTTCTGACATAAGTTACTATAAGATTTTCTTCCAGCCTCTAAAAAATGGCCCAAAAGCCTGAATTAGAAAGATAAACAACGATTTCCTGGAAATAGGGAAATCCAGAGCAGGTAAAAATGTAAGATGGTCAGGTTTGACAGGGACTGCAGTTAAAATATGCTCTGGTAATTCTCCTCCCACACATCTCCCAGGGATCCACCTCAGCAAGTCCTTTCATTTTGCACTTTCAAGTGCCAAACTACTACAGAATAAATACTACACAGATTTTAAATTTGGACTTTATTTGTGAAAAAGAGAAAGGTCTACTATACAGCACATAAATGCCAAAACCTCAAAATAAAATCCCTGAATATCGCTGACATAAAATCAGCGCCTTTCAAAACCTAAGGCACCGAAAATTCATCATAAACTTTTCCCACATGTGTTCATCAATTGTAAGGCAAATCATAACTTATCAACAGAATTGATAAGTAAAAAACCACCGAAACACATATAGACAGTAACATATCACAGTGCTAAAAATGCATTTCTTGTTGTTGAACAGCTTTGGACTATGAATTTATCTGCAGAGTGGTAACCAAGATACAGAGACAAGTGTACCACATTTTCTTGTTTGTACCACATTTTCGTGATATGGGTGCCTGCAATTAGCAGCTATCAATATATAAAATGACTTTCCAGATGGGCTAATAGTGTCTGGCTGGTCTGGTAAATTGTTTTAGATAAATGCAGCTTATTTTATATACAGATGCTTGTGGCCCACCTTTTTCTTTTTGTCTTCATTCATGGTATTATGGTAAAAGTAGCAGAGGTGGCTTGTCCAGCATTATTCCTCCCTCAGAATATCTAGGGCTTTTCTTTCAATTTTACTTTATTTTCAATAGATATTGAGTTCTCTTCCATTTACTAAAATCACTCTTCACAGGACAGAGTTGTCACTTCTCTGATATTCACTAAAAATCTCAATGCCTGTCAGCTGCAGGACTCCCATGTTGTCTCTACACCACATCTGACTGGTCCTAGCCCAGAGTTTCTCTCATCAAAAAAGATCTTTTGGAAGGGATGATAGGAGACAGACTTTGGGGCAATGTCTACATACGGTCAAACCCAGTAGGCTGGGCTATATTTGAAAGTGTCCTATAAAGATGAGATGTACCTCTGCAAACTGGCATTAAACAAGAAATATACTAAAGCATCTTCAGATATTACATCACAGCAATCTATTAGTATGCCTTGATGTATAAAAAAATTATCTTTTATGATTGTGTTAGCTCTTTCAGGTTACCACAACACAATTCAAACATCCTACTAAAAGATGTGGTAGTTGAAACAGTTTTAAATTGTCAGTCTATTTAACCACATATTTTGATACTGCTAAATTTTATTAGAACAGAACAACTGAAAGAGAAATATTACTTCCAGAAGTGATGGGTCTAAATATTGTATTTGTGGGGTGCCCTGAGGCAGGAAGGAATGATGAATCTGACTCCATGTTCTCAGAAGGCTAATTTATTATTTTATGATACTATAATATATTAAAGAATACTAAACTAAACTGTACTAAAGAATACAGAAAGGATACAGACAAAAGGCTAAAAAGATAATAATGAAAACTCATGACTCTTTCCAGAGTCCCAACACAGCTTGGCCCTGAGTGGCCAATGAGTGAAAACAACTCACAGCAGAATCCAATGGAACAATCACCTGTTGGTAAACAATCTCCAAACACATTCCACATGTGAGCACAACACAGGAGAAGCAAATCAGATAATTATTGTTTTCCTTTTTCTCTGAGGCTTCTCAGCTTCCCTGGAGAAAAATCCTGGGCAAAGGGATTTTTCAGGGAATGTGAATGGCACTCATTACACAGCAGGAAGCACCACACTCATTCCCAAGAGAAAACTGCATCCTAAAGGTTCCTCATTCCCCACTCCATCCCATCCTCCTGGGAATGGAGTGGGGAGTGAGGAACCACTGGAAACACCTCAGGTAGAAATGAAGCTGCCTCATCCTCACCTGGAAGCACTGAATCCCACCTGGATGGGGCTCCCTGGCAGGTGAGGTGATCCTGTAGCTCATCCTGCTCCTAAAAACCTCAGGCTCCCGCAGATTCCGTGGCATCATTTCCCAGGATGTGCTAAAAATAGGGGGGGAAAAAGGTGCCCTGATTGAAATTCACCCTCCAGGCAGGCTCATTTCAGAAACTGCAGCTACACACTCTGAAAACATTTTGGTCTGGAAAATCTTATGAGATTCCAAATGTTTTATACATTTTACTGCTGAGTGGGCAAGAAATACAGACTTGTCCTTTCAATTTTATCAGCTCGTGTTCAAAATGATGGAGAACAGGGAGAGCGGTGACAGGGAGGCTGCTGGAGCTCTGCTGCAATTTGGGAAATGTTGGGGTTCTCATCAGGCCCCTGCTGAAGATTTAGGGCTGCTCCTATTTTACCAAGCCTCACCTCACTCCTGCACCCCACAGTTCACTGGAATTGTGGAACTGTGCTGGGAACGAGAGAAATAAATAACCCCAAACCAGACACAAAATAAAAGTCACCTCCATGATGAGCACCCTTCCCTGGCAACAGCCTCATTGCCTTCTCCCCTCAGCTAGAAAAAAAGAAAAATATCTAATTGCAGCAGCACATTTAGAAGGGGAAATAAAAGGCTTTTTATGCTGCTGCTGCTGCTCACAGGGTTAACGTTTGCAAAGGGCTGAGAAAGAGCCTGAGGACATTGTAATTAACGGCTCTGAGGGCTCCTCCCAGCACTCTCGGGGTCACCGAGGTTCCTGCAGCTCTCTGGGCTCCACAGGACTCCAGCACATCCCGATTGTTCCAAAACAACCCCGAGCCTGGCTGGGGCTCTGAGCTGAGGGATGCAAAGATGCAGCACCCAGCAGCAGAGCCTCGCTCCAGGACCTGCCTCAAGTTGTGCCACGAGAGGTTTAGATCACATTTTAGGGACAGGATTTGTCACAGAAAGGTTGTACAGCATTGGAATGGGCTGCTCAGGGCAGTGGTGGAGCCACCATCCCTGGCAAGGTTCTGAAATGTGTGGATGTGGCATTGGGGACATGGCTTAGTGGTGAGCAGGGTGGTGCTGCTGGGCTGAGGGTCAGACTTGGGGATCTTAAAGGTCTTTTCCAGCCTTATGGATTTATGAACTATCTCCCAGAGGCCTTGGGTTTGCCAGGAATCTCCCTTGAGCTCTTCTCAGGGACAGCAGCACCTCCCTGCATGCCAGGAGTGAGAGCCACCCTGTCCCTGCCCTTCTCCAGGTACCCAGGAGAGTCACAGCTCCCTCCCTGCATGCCAGGAGTGACAGCCACCCAGTGTGTGCCCTTCTCCAGGTGCCCAGGAGCATCTCAGCCCCTTCCCTGCATGGCAGGAATGACAACCACCCTGTCCCTGCCCTTGTCCAGGTATCCAAGAGGATCCCAGCTCCTTCCCTGCATCCCAGGAGTGACAACCACCCTGTCCCTGCCCCTTTTCCAAGTACCCAGGAGCATCACAGCACCTTCTCTGCATGGCAGGAGGGAGCACATGGTGACAGCCACCCTGCCCCTGTTCTTCTCCAGGTACCCAGGAGCATCACAGCTCCCTCTCTGCATGCCAGGAGTGACAACCACCCTGTCCCTGCCCTTTTCCAGGTACCCAGGAGGATCTCAGCTCCTTCCCTTCATCCCAGGAGTGACAACCACCCTGTCCCTGCTCTCCTCCAGGTACCCAGGAGCATCATAGCTCCTTCCCTGCATGCCAGGAGGGAGAGCCACCCTGTGTGTGCCCTTCTCCAGGTACCCAGGAACATCTCAGCCCCTTCCCTGCATGCCAGGAGTGACAGCCACCCTGTCCCTGCCCTCCTCCAGGCACCCAGGAGTATCACAGCTCCCTCCCTTCATGCCAGAGCTGGCCTGGCTCTCCAATTCTGCTTTCTGCCTCTAAAGGGAACAAGTTTGCTAAGATGAAATCAAGGAAAAATGAACGTGGAGCATTGAGGAGAAATTTCCATCCCTACCACACCTCCCTCACTCTCGTGCCTGCCTCATTAAGGAGGTTTCAATGAAATCCTTTCAAAAACACATGGCACAAAAACAATGGAGTGATTGCAGTTTGTGAGGCACTGGGATGCAATTAGCATATGAACATCAAAATGCTTCTGCAACCTTCAGCAGCTCCCTGCTGTCTATATCTTTATACATTCCCAGGTTTTGGGGGTTTTGGGGTTTATTTTTTGCAATTTTATGCCAATTCCTACTCCTCAAGTGAAGATGAAATAAGCAGGGCCAGGTAGGGCAGGGCTTGGAATTGGTCTAGTGGAAATGTCCCTGCCTTGGAATGAGATGGGTTTGGAGGTCCCTTCCAACCCAAACTGTTCCAGGATTTTGTGAACAGCAGGAAAAGTGTCCTGGGAGTGGTGCCAAGCAGCACAAACTCCCAGTGGGTTATCCAGCAGTTCCTGTCACCACTCCAGGAGTTCCTGTCACCTCTCAGGAGCACCAGGGCACAGGGAGTGGAACAGGGACAGGTGAATAAAGTGTCACCAGAGAGCCTTGGAACATCAGCCCAGGTCTGGAAACAGCTGCTTCTCCTGGGATCTGTCAGAGCCAACAGCTCAGGGAGTTTGGAGCTTCACTCCCTGTAACCCACACAGGAGTTCCCTGGGGACAGACCAGGGGTGCAAAGAATTAAGTGTTTTGCAAATGTCACTGAGTGTGACATGGAGTGTGCAGATCACTGAGTGTGACACAGAATGTGCAGATTTTGGATGTGATTTGGAGTGTGCAGATCCCTGGGTGTGATTTGGAGTGTGCAAACCCCTGGGTGTGATTTGGAGTGTGCACATCCCTGGTGTGATTTAGGGTGTTCAGATCCCTGGGTGTGATTTGGAGTGTGCACACCCCTGGGTGTGATTTGGAGTGTGCACATCCCTGGTGTGATTTGGAGTGTGCACATCCCTGGTGTGATTTGGAGTGTGCACATCCCTGGGTGTGCCCAGCAGGGTGTGCAGCTCCTGCCTTTGCTCACCCACCCAAACTGCTCTGGCCCATCCAGGCACACCCAGAGCAGCCCTGCCCAGCAGGGCTGGGGGAATGAGGGGCTGGAAGTGCCCAAGGCCAGGCCTGTGCCCCTACAACTCATCTCCATGTGGAAATCCGTGGGAAAAACTCAATATTCCCTGTTCCAATCCCATTTCCCCAGAGTGGCTCCATGGCTGAGGCAGGAAGGGCAATACTGGCAGCACTTCCTGGGCACTGATGGCATTTCTGGAAAAGTCTGGTGTTCAGGCTTCAAATGGGCTTAAATAATTCAAATAACCCCCCTGCACACATTTGACAGGGTGGGGGAAACAAAAAGAGGCTGCAAAACTCCTTGTGTTCATTTTAAAACTCACTTTAAATCTACCAGGAGTAGAAATAATGCAGTTAATTGGCAGGAATTTAGAAATCCTTTCATTTTGGAAGCCCCAGGACAAACAGATTGGGAACTGTGACTCTCTGGGTGTCACCAAGGGTGCTGCACATGGCCTGAGATGCAAACAAGCAGGGAAAGGATTTTTATTTATGGCTCATCCAGCACATTATTGTACCTTGCATTAAAGATCCATCCCCAAGCTGGTCAGATTGATTCCTCCCCTTTGCATTAATGCACAAACAAAGAAATTATTGTCATTTCTCAGTGCAGAGTGGCCCTGGGATGCAGAGCTGTTGAAGCTGTAGCACAAACACTTGCAGCTCTCAGAGAACACAACAGCCTGGAGAAGGTCACCTGCCAGGTCACAGATTTTTCCTTTTACCTTGTTCACTCAATAACTGCAATTTCTGCCATTTTCCCTCTGGTGTTTGTGCATTCCCCCGTGCCCTTTGTGGTGTGTGTGATTTTCCACATTAGCATCGAGCCCTCTGTTGTCCAAATGACAAGTTCCACTCCAGTAAAAGCCACACCCTGCATTTTGGGGCAATTTGGGGGAGATGCTGTTTTAATCCTGTGCTGGATGGAAGGAACAGCATCTCTGACTCCTTCTGCAGAGGCAGAAAATGCTTTTGGACCTGCATGGGTTGCACAATGAGATGCAGAGCAGCAGACACAGGACAATGTCCCAGCAGCCAAAATTCAGCCATGGGTGCAGTGCGTGGGGAGTTACCAAATACTTTAAATGTGAGTTTGGATGTGAAATGCTGTGAGTTTTTATGTGAAATGTTTCAATCCTGTGTTGGATGGAAGGAACAGCACCTCTGACTCCTTCTGCAGAGGCAAAAAATGCTTTTGGACCTGCAGGGGTTGCACAATGAGATGCAGAGGCAGATTTGATATCCTGGAATGTGGTATCAGCCAGATTTGCCATCCTGGAATGTGATATCAGCCAGATTTGATATCCTGGGATGTGGTATCAGCCAGATTTGATATCCTGGAATGTGGTATCAGCCAGATTTGCCATCCTGGGATGTGGTATCAGCCAGATTTGATATCCTGGGATGTGGTATCAGCCAGATTTGATATCCTGGGATGTGGTATCAGCCAGATTTGATATCCTGGGATATGATGATCAGCCAGATTTGCCATCCTGCCTCCTAACACCTTGAGGCTGACCTTCCTCATGTGATTCCCACATTCCAGAGGGTCTCTCCTGTGCTAAAGCCCTGAGCCCATCTGACCCATAGTGTGCTCCCAGCATCCTCCTGATTTTGGACATTGCAGAGAGCCACAGGGATGAATCCCACACGTGGATTATGATCCTGAGCTGAGCCCAACAGAGAATCCTCACACCCCAAAAACCAGAATCCTCCACAAAACCAAGACAAATATTCACAATTCCATTGTGGTTCTCTGCCCAAAGCAAATTCCAGAATTTTCCAGGGGAATTTCCTTGGAGCAGACAAATCCAGCTCTCCCCACCCCTGACACCACGGGCAGAGCAGGAGTCCTGGCTGCTGGAGCTGCTGCTGGTTCTGTGAGGATTCTTCTGAAGTTCTTTCCAAGCCCTGTTTTGGAAACCAGCCAGCACTATTTGCTGCTCAGGCAGAGGATACGGAATTACCGTAAATTATATTGAAAAATTAGATTTATTCACCGCTGTGATAATTGATCTCCCCAATCGGTCTCGGAGAGTTAGCAGCTGCTAAGAAAATAAAATGCAATTTAAATTTTTATTTATTTTTAAAACCCCCCACTTCAATTCAAGTGTGACAACAAACAAGGGGGAGAGGAGAGGGTGAGTTTCTCACTTGCCAGTCCTCATATTAAATCCTGATGATAAGAAGACAAAGCAAGAGGTGATTGCAGAGGTGTTTGAGAAATTCACAGTCTGCTGGCATTAAGCAGCACAGGCTCTGCAGGGGGGTTTGATACCCTTGCACATAATTATGTGTAATTGTAGCTCAGCCCTGAGCAAAGGGATTATGGCCAAGGACGTGCCTGGAGTAGAATCCCTGGGCTGGGCTGTCACTCTGCTGGAGCTGCTGCAATTGATGCTGACAAACCAACATTCCACAAGTGACTCCAGGAATTCAGCTCCTCTGTCAAAGCCTCTGTAACTGGGTCCATCAAATCTCTGACTGTTTTCTCTCAGGCCCTCAGAGGGAGAAGAACCAGCCCCAAAATCTGGCGTTGGTGATGGCTCCTCTCATTAAGGCTCTTCTCTGTCAGCCCCTGCTCAAATCACATCACACATTACAGATGGAGACAGGATTTGGGTTTTACACCGAGATTAGCTCTGAGGAAATGTATTTTTATCTGCTGGGAGCAGAAAGAAAGAACTCTATAATTCACCATAACCCAATCACTTACAAAGTGATTGGCCAAACAGCGTTTGCAGGGGCTTGAAAAATCTCATGCTGTCATGAGTAATAAAATAAGAGTGATAATCCTGCTCCCTGGCTGAAGGGAGCACAGCAATGGACACGTCATTAAAAGGCAGGAGAATGGTGTGAGGGAGAGGGGGAGATCCTGGCTGGAGCCAGGGCAGTCTGGCAGCTCCATTTACAGCAGCAGATAAACACCACGAGTTCCTAAAACTGCCAACCCTGGAATTTCCAGCGTGGAGCAACTCTGACTTCATTTCACAGAATCACTGAGGATGTTCTGGTCTGAAAGCAAAACCAGTGAGAGGCTCCAAGTCAGAAATACAATTTATTAAGAAAAGAAAAGAAAAAAACCACCCTAAAATACATGCAATTGTACAAAAGAAAAACCACTGACAGAAGCAGAACACAACTTGACACCCTGCTGGTCAGGGTGTTGGTACAGTTCAATAGGAATTGTGGCTGCAGCCCTCTTGGAGTGTCAGGTGTGGTTCTGTTGGAGCAGGGATCCTCTAGGAAAGGGTGTAGTCTTCCTCTGAAGATCCATTGGAAAAGGCAGCTGCTCCTCTGGGAATCCAGTGGAGAAGCTGTGCTGGTGTCCCAAAACTTCAGATTATATCCAGGTAGGAATACTTGGCTCCTCTGAAGGCTGTTCTGGTATCCCAAAAACTCAGATTATATCCAGGTGGGAATGCTTGGCTCCTCCATAAGGCTTTTCTGGTGTTCCAAAAACTCAGATTATATCCAGTTAAGAATGTTTGGCTCCTCCAAAAGGCTGTTCTGGTGTCCTAAAACTCAGATTATATCAAGGTAGGAATGCTTGGCTCCTCCAAAATACTTTTCTGGTGTCCCAAACACCCAGATTATATCCTGGTAGGAATGCTTGACTCCTCCAAAAGGCTGTTCTGGTGTCCCAAAACCTCAGATTATATCCAGGCGGGAATGCTTGGCTCCTCCAAAATACTTTTCTGGTGTCCCAAAACCCCAGATTATATCCTGGTAGGAATGCTTGGCTCCTCCAAAAGAGTGTTCTGGTGTCCCAAAACCTCAGATTATATCCAGGTGGAAATGCTTGTCTCCTCCAAAAGGCTGCTCTGGTGTCCCCAAACCCCAGATTATATCCAGTTAAGAATGTTTGTTTGGCTCCTCCAAAAGGCTGTTCTGGTGTCCTAAAACTCAGATTATATCCAGGTAGGAATGCTTGGCTCCTATGAAATACTTTTCTGGTGTCCCAAACTCTCAGACTATATCCAGGTAGGAATGCTTGGCTACTCCAAAAGGCTGTTCTGGTGTCCCAAAACCCGAGATTATATCCAGGTAGGAATGCTCAGCTCCTCTGAAATACTTTTCTGGTGTCCCCAAACCCCAGATTATATCTAGGTAGGAATGCTTGGCTCCTATTAAATACTTTTCTGGTGTCCACAAACCCCAGATTATATCCAGGCAGGAATGCTTGGCTCCTCTGAAAGGCTGTTCTGGTGTCTCCAAACCCCAGATTATATCCAGGTAGGAATGCTTGGCTCCTCCCTGTGAGCAGAGCATCTCCCAGTGGGATGCTGGAATTTTATCAGCCATGCAGTGACATTCAATAGCCCATTAACAGCAGATTCTCCTCAGAGGGAGGATTGGTTTGTGAAGAGATAAAGAAAATTGCCCAATTACCAGAAGATAACTGCCACACCCCTAAGAGATGGCAAC
This sequence comes from Myiothlypis coronata, assembly GCA_035041385.1. Classification (NCBI taxonomy): domain Eukaryota; kingdom Metazoa; phylum Chordata; class Aves; order Passeriformes; family Parulidae; genus Myiothlypis; species Myiothlypis coronata. Next base: position 4,175,414 of record JAWWLW010000087.1, read on the forward strand.
AGAATACACATTGCCTTTCAATCTAGGACACTGGAAAAGCCCTGCAAGGCCATCAAATCCAGCCTGTGATCAATCCCCACCCTGTCACTCAGTGCCACCTCCAGCCCTTCCTCGGACACCTCCAGGGATGGGGAATCCAAACCTCCCTGGGCAGCCCCTGCCCATCTCCCTCTGTCCCTCCTGGGCATGAGGAGCAGGGAGGTTTGGGGGAATTGGGCACTGAAAGGGAGGTGTGGAAAGATCCAGATCTGCCCCAGCCAGTGTGGGAAATAGAGCAGGAAACAGAAGGAAATAGAAAAAATTAGAAGGATACAGAAGGAAATAGAAACAAACAGAAAGAAACAGAAGGAACATAGAAGAAAATAAAAAGAAATAGAAAGAAACAGAAGGAAACAGAAGAAAATAGGAAACAGAAGGAAATAAAAGGAAATAGGAGAAAATAAAAAGAAACAGAAAGAAACAGATGGAAACAGAAGGCCTGACCCTGACACTCAGGCCAGCAAGTCAGACTGAAATGTTTCACCAATAATTCATGACTATTGGACAAATATAATTCATCCTGGCTATGTTAGAAGCTTTGATACATCAGGAAACAAATTATTAGCTGGAGTGACCTTTTACTTTTGAAATAATACCACAGAAATAAAAAACAGGGCAGAGAATCCTAACGTAGCAGCAGCGCCACTAAAATCCAACCTTTCTGGTGGCACACAGAGGGTTAATCAGTCTGAGAATTCAAAATCATTTTCTTCCACACTTGTGCTGTGGCATTTACACAGATTATCAGTGGGGTACAGCAACAAGAGCAGATCATGTAGCTTAAAAAAATACATTATTTATATATATATATAATATATATAATAACATATAATAAAATAACAAGCACCCAGGCAGGCCAAGTGTATTTTTGTTCTCTAATCTTCACTTCCAGAAGCCACCTCACTTGCAGGATCATCCTTCTCTGTCTGCAGTATTGTTCCAGCAGTTGAGTAGGTTAAGAACATTTGTATTATTATTATTATTATTCCCACTATTTCTGATTTGCATGCTAATAGTTATCTAGCAGTTCAAATCTCAATTAGGAGCCCACACAGGCAAGAGCAGCACAATTCACAGCGAGGTTGTAAATGTGGAAATGTACTCAGGCTCACAATGAAGGCAGCTCATCACCCAGCACTGGGGTTTAGTATTATTAATTTGGTGTCATTGAAAGGCTTCAGAGTGCTTGCTTCAGTTAATGCACGTTCCTGGATACATTGGCTGCTTTTTATTGTGATGGATTTTATGTTTCAATCACACAAAGTTGCCCAGGGCCTTTCAGCAGGGTTTTTTTTTTTTTTTTTCTTTCATAGAATCAAGGAGAACGAAATGTGTTGGTCCATTAGCACCTCTCCATCAGGATTTGCCTCACCAATACTTGGGATGGAACAAACCCTGCAAAACTGCTACAAAAAATGGAATTCCCCAAGCCAGTCCTGAGCAAGGGGTGAGGGGGCTCAATGGGGATTAATTACTGCCTGAATAAACTCCCTTAAAATCACATCATCATCATCACCTCACACCCCAAGTCCTCATCCTGAACTTCCTAGTTCTTCCCTACACCTTTGGAAAAATCCTGTTATCCTCCAGCACTCAGTTTTTCTTGGTTTTCCCCATTTTTGGGGGCTTCTCAGCATGGTCAGCGTGACCTGCAGTGCACTGAGGGCTGTGGAAAAATCTTGTTGTCTTCCAGCACTCAGTTTTTCTTGATTTTTCTCATTTTTGGGGGCTTCTCAGCATGGTCAGCATGACCTGCAGTGCACTGAGGGCTGTGGAAAAATCTTGTTATCCTCCAGCACTCAGTTTTTCTTGGTTTTTCCCATTTTTTGGGGGTTTCCCAGCATGGCCCACATAACCTGCAGTGCACTGAGGGCTGTGAAAAATTCTGTTGTCCTCCAGCACTCAGTTTTTCCTGGTTTTCCCATTTTTTGGGGGTTTCTCAGCATGGCCAGCGTGACCTGCAGTGGAAAAATCTTGTTATCCTCCAGAGCTCAGTTTTTCTTGATTTTTCCCATTTTTGGGGGCTTCTCAGCATGGTCAGCATGACCTGCAGTGTGCTGAGGGCTGTGGAAAAATCTTGTTGCCCTCCAGCACTCAGTTTTTCTTGGTTTTTCCCATTTTTGGGGGGTTTCCCAGCATGGCCAGCGTGACCTGCAGTGCACTGAGGGCTGTGAGAACAGGAGACAGAGCCAAGGGCAGCACCAGCCTCTGCAGAGGAAGCACAAACACTGAAACAAAGGGAGCTCAGCCTGGCTGAGGACAGAGCTGACTCCTCCTGCTTATTTAGGATGGGTTAGTCATGGTGTCAACAGGTTACTGGGACATGATTTCAGTGCTGTGTCCCCCAGCACGGTGACAAGAGCCACCTCAGCAGCTTCTGACACTCAGGAGCCTCTCCTTCCTCCCTTCCTGCAACCTCCAGGTAATTATCCACAAGGGCAGAGCCCCGGGAAAAGCCATTTCTCACTCCACTGCTGCTCAAGGGCCAGCAGGTTAAACAAGTGATGGAAAACCTCGGGGAGCTGCTCTCCTGCTTCCCCCTGTGCACGTGGGGGCCGTGTCCTCCACCCCAGGCAGGGCTTGGAGAGGGCTGATGGCACCTTGGGGAGGCAATAAATTGGCAGCAGCACAGGAGACATCCAGCTTGTAGTAACATGAAAAATCCTTTCCTTAGGAATTTTCCTCCTGAGAAGCTGAGAGGCCTCAGGAACAAAATGTAAACATTGATTATCTGCTGCTGTGGA
>JAWWLW010000087.1:4221796-4234762 GCA_035041385.1 Myiothlypis coronata
AATTTAATATAATATTTTATCCTAATATTATAATTATATAATATAGACATTGTATATGATTATATATAATATAAATCTTTATTATTTAATATAAGAAAGAAAATATATATTTAATATAGTACATAAAATACTATATTAAATATATATAATTTATATATATATATAATATATATAAATTTAATATAGTATACATAAAATAATAAATTAGCCTTCTGAGAACATGAAGTCAGATGCATCATTCCTGCCTTCATCAGTGCATCCCTGCAAATACAACACAGTGGGAAGGGCAGGGATGGATTTGGATGCTCCCTGCTCTCCTCCCTCAGCTGGATTCTTCCCACACCCCAGGAGATGCTGCCTGCCCTGGGGGAGATGTTCAGTCAGACATCTCTGCCCGGCTCTGCTTTGGCAGCAACACCTCTGAAAGATGAGATAGAGTGAAATTCAGAAAAGGAGATAAAATTCCCAAACCTTGGATGTGTTCTGAGTGTGCTGCTCCTGTTCCTGCTCCTGTCAGATGGATTTCCCTGTTCAGCAGCACTGACACCCCCCTGCACCTGCAGCTGGATTTGATAAATCCAGCCTGGAATCTGCTCCCTGCACGAGATCCTGGTAGAACAAGGTTCCTACCTGAGTCTGTCCCTGCATGCTGCTGTTGGGAGGGCAGTGTTTAGAGCACAGCTGGGAGGCTGCAGTGGTGCCTCAGGTTTGAGCTTTGATATTTTTCAGGTTCTGTGCTGCTTTAGTGTGGACTTCTGAGCTTCCTATTAGGGGAGGGTGAGCTCTGTGCGCAGAGCAGGGAGACAAAACAATTCCTGCTCCAGCTGGGGACCAAGGACAAATGATCCAAATCTCAGCCCAAGAGTACAAACAACGTGGGCTGAGAGAGAAAAACAAGAAGGATGGGACCTCATAACCTAAAGCTGTAGTTGGACAATTAACTCCAATATGCAAATGGAGCAGAACTTACAAAATTGAGAGACTCTATGACCATTTGTGCATTTTGGGACCATTTTGGTTCACCTTGGTGCAGCCCTGGCTGGGCTCTTGTGCTGCCCAAGGTGCATCCATTGAGGCCTTTTAACAAATCCCTGCTTTATTCTTTAACTCTGCCTAGTCTCTGTTCTAAGCCAGCCTTCACCAGGCACCAGCAGGAGTTTAAGATGCAGGAACTGGTTCCTGGCTCATCAACATCAATGAGGCACCTCCAGCATGTGAGCCTTGGCAGATCGGAGCAGCTGCAAGTGTCAATCCTGAAGGGTCTGGGTTCACAATTCCACGTTTGCTCACTGTGCCAGGCACAGCACATCCTGAATCACAGCACAGTCAGCTCCTGGGAGCGTTCTGGGAGTCTGGTCCCAGAGGAAAGGAGTCCAGATCAGCAGCTCTGTTTGGGTGGGTTTTCTGCAAGGCTTCCGTGCAGATGAGGTGACTCAACTGCAGACAGCAGGAGCTGGGTGTTCTTCTGTATTGTGTCTGCAGGGAAGCCTTGACAAAGGCAGGAATGATGAATCTGACTCCATGTTCTCAGAAGGAGAATTTATTATTTTATGTTACTATGTTATATTAAAGAATGCTATACTATACTATATTAAAGAATACAATGAATGCTAAAAAAATAATAATGAAAACTCGTGATTCTTTCCAGATTCCTGACACAGCTTGGCCCCAGTTGGCCCAAAGAGTGAACACAACTCCCAGCAGAATGCAGTGAAACAATCACCTGTGGGTAACAATCCCTGGCATTCCAGTACCTGACCTGTTCCTTGTTTCCTTGTGTCCCACTCTTTCCCCTTGCACATATTGACCATTGGCTCTGGAGTGCTCCAGAAAATAACCAGCTGTTCCCTTAAGTGGATTTGGTCAATCCCTCAAGCTGACAGATGATTTTTATTATGTACTATTACTTAATGAACTCTTTTGTGGCAAATGTAATTCAATACAGATCCTGATTCCCAGTTTGTCATCAGTCCTTTTACAAAGGAAGAAAAATGGGAAAGGACTTGATGATTCCTTTATCTTGTTATGCTAATTGTGTTAGGAATATTGGAGGAAAACAGGCAGTGCATTGAACAGGAGAAAAGTCCAAGCTTCTACTCCACTTAAAGAAAATAGGAATTTACTGGGGCAGAACAAACCTGGCTTGAGCCAATGAAATTCTGCTCCAAGTTTTGGGTTGGAAAACCATAAGTAAGTAATTATTTTACTCTGTAAAATTATTTTTTCAAAGGAACTCTGTAGCAGCCACAATGGAAGGAGTGGATCCTGCAAGAGAATCTTGGGGAAAATTCAGCAATGAGTTAGAAAAGAAATCAGGATTTGCCCTGGGAGTTTCATGTGACATCCAGCAGTGATGGAATGCACTGGAAGGGTTTTGGGAGTTGGTCAAAACAGAGGAAAAGTTTTATGACTTTTGTGCCCTCCAGATCCTGGTTTGTGTCCCTGAGAATTTATTTTCCTGTGGTTTGTGCCCTTAAACTGGATGGATGAAGCCTTTGAGTTCTGACTTCCCAGAATTCAGCTTTTTATTTGTAAAATGAGGGTGATTCCTCTTTCCTGTCTCTTACAGAGGTTTGGGAGAAATGTGTTGGGAAAAGCTGGGAATGTGGATTTCCAGGTCTGATTAGAAACTCCTGAGAACTGGAATATTCTTGTGGGTCCATGTGGGAGCACAGCCATGAGGTGAATAATGGGGAAAAAAAGAAAAAATTGATGAGAATCTTCACTGGGTGTCTTTAATCCCATGCTGGAGACAGGGCAGGAATTGTGGGAGAGAATTTGTGTAATCCTGCAAAACAAAGCAGGAATTCTGAGTGGAGAAACCATGTAACCCAGTGCTGGAAATGAGGAGTTGTGGGTGGAGGATCCGTGTAATCCTATTGAAACAGGGCAGGAATTCTGCATGGAGAACCTGTGTAATTCTGCTGAAATAAAACAGGAATTCTGGGGAGAGAAGCTGTGTTATCCTGGTGAAATAAAGCAGGAATTTTGGGAAGAGAAACTATGTAATCCTGATGAAATAAGGCAGGGATTCTGGGGAGAGAACCTGTGTATTCTTGGTGAAATAAAGCAGGAATTCTGCATGGAGAAACTCTGTAATCCTGGTGAAATAAGGCAGGAATTTTGGGGAGAGAAACCATGTAATCCTGCTGAAATAAAGCAGGAATTCTGGGGAGAGAAACTATGTAATCCTGCTGAAATAAGGCAGGAATTTTGGGGAGAGAACCTGTGTATTCTTGATGAAATAAAGCAGGAATTCTGGGGAGAGAAGCTCTGTAATCCTGCTGAAATAAAGCAGGAATTCTGCATGGAGAAGCTGTGTAATCCTGCTGAAATAAGGCAGGAATTCTACATGGAGAACCTGTATAATCCTGGTGAACTAAGGCAGGAATTTTGGGGATAGAACTTGTGTAATCTTGGTGAAATAAGGCAGGAATTCTGTGTGGAGAACCCGTGTTACTCTGCTTGAATAAGGCAAGAATTCTGCATGGAGAACCAGTGTAATCCTGCTGAAATAAGGCAGGAATTTTGAGGAGAGAACTTGTGTAATCTTGGTGAAATAAGACAAGAATTCTGTGTGGGGAACCCATGTTACCCTACTTAAATAAGGCAAGAATTCTGCATGGAGAATCCATGTAATCCTGCTGAAATAAGGCTGAAATAAGGCAGGAATTCTGTATGGAGAACCAGTGTAATCCTGCTGAAATAAGGCAGGAATTGTGCTTATTAAATCCATTTAACCCTGCCTTGGTGTCCCAGTGTTCCTGACTGAGCAGAGCTGTGGTTTCCATTCCTTCTTGATGCTCCATCCTCCTTCCTTTGGGGCCTGGAGGAGCTTGGCTGATCCTCAGCTCCCTGATTTCCAGCTGAACATACCCCAGGGATGGATCCAGGGCAGGCTGCTTGTCCTTGAGAAATTCAATATTGATGAAATCCTGGAATGGTTTGGGTTGGGAAGGACCTCAAAGCCCCCCCAGTGCCATAGGCAGGGACACCTTGCACCATCCCAGGCTGCTCCAAACCCCGTCCAGCCTGGCCTGGGGCACTTCCAGGGATGGGATGTGACTCTTTATTGGTGTCCCCCCTCTCATTTTTCCACATTTGAGGTGCCCTGGGGCTCTGAGTTCGTTGTTTCTGCTGCTGGTGGGAGTTTGGGAGTGATGGATGGGCTTTGGGGTTCCTCCCAGCTGCCTGCCTCGGTGTTCCTTGCACAAGTTGGTCGATGTCCCCCCTGTCCCCTTCCCCACAAGGTGAGGAGAGTGAGGAACAGGAAACACAGGAGGCTCCTAATTGCTTGTCTCATTTAGCTGAGTTGAAATTCTGGCTCGCAGCCGCGTGCGGAGGGGAAAAAAAACAAATAAAAAAAGGGCCAGTGGGCACCTCTTGCCAAGGCATGAATTCCTCCTTATAAATTGTCCTAGAGCACCTCAGCCATCTGGGTAACCCAAAATAGATGGTGATGCAGAGGAACAGTGAGGGCTGAGGCAGTTCTGATGTGCAGAATGTCACCTGCAGGATCGCTGTGAGATTGTTTATCCAGCCCACAGGAGTAAACAGACTCTGAGTTTTAGACTGGCTGCACCACGACCTGCTTCTGTTTACATGAGAGGGATTAAAAGGGAAGGAAGGGCTGAATTTTTTAAATACAGGAGGAGAGAACAAATCTGGTGTTGGTTTATCAGGGGCTAAATCTAAATTTCAGTGAATCAGAGTGGTTTGGGTTGGGAGGGAACTTAAAACTCATCCCATTCCATCCCCCTGTCCCAGGCTGCTCCAAGCAGGAGGATCCTCCAGTTTTTAATTGTCCCACCAGGAGGATCCTCCAGTTTTTAACTGTCCCACCAGGAGGATCCTCCAGTTTTTAATTGAATTATGACCCACATTGGAGCCTGTCCCCTTAGGAAGGGCTTTGCCTGAAGAGGTGAAGCACATTTGGTCCTGCAGCTCCTCCAGGAGTGAAGGTTCTCCACCTTCTGTAGGACCTGTAACTACCTGCAAAACACCCAGGCTTTTCCATCTCTGCAGAGTTAATTCCCATTTTAACCTCTACGGGTGCAGTATCCTCTTAAGCCAAGCCTAAATATGAATTTGGGGGCTGACTCAGTGGTGCTGGGTGAAACACTCAGATCTTTGTAGAGTTAATTCCCATTTTGACCTCTGCAGGTGCAATATTCTCTTAAGCCAAGCCTAAATGTGAATTTTGGAGCAGGTTGACTCAGTAGTGCTGGGTGAAACATTGGGATCTCTGTAGTGTTAATTCCCATTTTAATCTTGACTGGTGCAATATCCTCTTAAGCCAAGCCTAGATGTGAATTTTGGGGCTGACTCAGTGGTGCTGGGTGAAACACTTAGATCTCTGTAGAGTTAATTCCCATTTTAAGCTTGACTGGTGCAATATCCTCTTAAGCCAAGCCTAGATGTGAATTTTGGGGAGCTGACTCAGTGGTGCTGGGTGAAACCCTGAGATCTTTGTAGAGTTAATTCCCATTCTGACCTCTGCAGGTGCAATATCCTCTTAAGCCAAGCCTAGATGTGAATTTTGGAGCTGACTCAGTGGTGCTGGGTGAAACACTCACTCAGATCTTTGTCACTGCCCTGAGTCACTGGTGCTGAGGCTGGTGAGGCTTTGCTGGTGATTTGTTGTGACGGGGCTCCCAGAGGCTGTAAAATCTCATTTCATCAGTCTGGTACCTGTGCCCCAGCCAAGTGGCTCAAACAGAGCAGCCCCAGCCTGGATGGGAGGGAGCAGAGCTGCTCTGCAGGGGCTGTTGTCAACCTCAGAGCCATGAAATTCCCAAGAGAAACACCCCAAGGGGATATAATTAGCCATGTATATATTATATATAATATAATTCCACATCCAAGCTTTATCGTTTGGTCTTTACTATTAAAACTCCATTTTTAAACTCGGGATTAACAGGAGTTTGAGGGAATAAGGCAGGAGCAAGGCATGCACCACCCAGGCAGTGAGTGTTTTGTGTTAATCTCGCTCTGAACACACAAATAAAGTCCCTATCTCTGAAATTTCACAGCCAAATCTCTTCTTCTATCAACCATCTTTATTGCACCAGCACTCAATTCTGAGCAGCTCAGGCATTTTTCATAAATAAAACATTTTTATTATTTGTCTCCATCTTCTCATACAGAAAAAAAAAAAAAAAAGGAAAGAAAAAAGCCCCCTTCTTATTCTGTCATGCTTAAAAAATTCATTTCAGATGAATTGTCATCCAGCTGTTTCTCACCCTATAAATCATAGGGGATTATTGGAGATGGAAATGTTCACTTTGGGGAAAACATGAAGTCCTTCTAGGACTCTGGGACTTTGATAAATGGCAGCTTTTCCTCACAATGCCAGGACAGGAACAGTGAATTCCCTGAAAATTTTGCAGAGCTGAGGTTTGTCCCTGCAGCTTCTCCAGGAATTTAACCCAGGAATTCAGTCCAGCTTCAGGGGATTACCTCAAACTTCTAAATTATTTCTTCCTCATAATGGAGCTCCTAGGAGCCTTTATCCATTTCTGGCTGGGTTTTTTTTTTTACATTTTATTTTCTGGAAAGGGAATCCAGAGGGAAGGATGAGCTTTTTCTCTCTATCCCATAATCCACTTCTTCATATTTTGTAGGACAAGGATCCTCAATTTGGTTTTTTTTGCAAATCTCAGTGTTGTGCCCCAAATCTGCGAGTTGTTCTGCTCTCTCCTCACCAAATTTGGGTCTGTTTTATTCCCTAAAAGAGTGGGAAATTTGAATATTTGGGAAAATTGGAATAGGGAGGGAGAGAAGCTCAGCCTTGGCCACTGCTGGGAATAAATGCAGTAGAAAATCTGAAGTGCTTGAATTAATTTTTTTTCTGCAGTGTTGCAGGAGCTCCTGTAAAACAACACAAGCTTGAAGGTGTTAATAAAAATGCAATTTCTTCATTATCTCTGGGATATTTGCAGTTAGGAGGACGTGCTTGGCCTGTCACCAAAGTCTGGTTCAGGTCTGTTACTGAACTTGTGCAACACAGCCCCAAAAATTGGGAATTAGCAGAGAAATCCCCTGGGAGGGCCATGAAACTCTCACCTGGAATTTCCTGAGATTTTGAGGAATTTTCTGAGGAATTTGAGACCAAATGAGGTTGTAGGAATAGAAGCAAATTTGAGGAATTTCCTGAGAATTTGAGATCAAATAAAATTGCAAGAATAGAACCAAATGTGAGGGGTTTCTTGACAATTTGAGACCAAATGAGGTCATAGAAGGAAAACCACATGTGAGGAATTTCTTGAGGAATTGAGACCAAATGAGGTCATAGGAATAGAAGCAAGTTTGGGGAATTTCTTGAGAAATTGAGACCAAATGAAATTGTAGGAATAGAAGCAAATTTGAGGCATTTCCTGAGGATTTGAGACCAAATGAGGTTGTAGGAATAGAACCAAATGTGAGGGGTTTTTTGACAATTTGAGACTAAATGAGATTGTAGGAATAGAACCAAATTTGATGAGTTTCCTGACAGTTTGAGACCAAGTGAGATCATAGGAATAAAACCAAATTTGAAGAATTTCCTGAGAATTTGAGACCAAATGAGGTCGTAGAAGGAAAACCACATGTGAGGGATTTCTTGAGGAATTGAGACCAGATGAGGTTGTAGGAACAGAACCCAACACTCTGCCCAAAAGCTCAGAGCTCTCTGGGATGAGGATGCTGCAGAGGAGAATTGGAGACTTGGAGAACCTCCTGTCCAGGATTCTGGAGTGAATTTACCACTCTGGTTGTGTCTCAGACCTCCAGAGTGATGAATTCACTCCAGAATCCTGGACAGGAGGTCTGGACGTGCTCCAGAGGTTCTGTCCATGCTGAGGTGCTTCAAGGAATGTGTCAGCCACAGAATCCCTGAGTGGTTTGGGTTGTGAAGGACCTTAAATCCCATCCAGTGCCACCCTCAGGGACACTTTTCACTATCCCAAGGTGCTCCAAGCCCTGTCCTTGGGCACTTCCAGGGATCCAGGGGCAGCCCCAGCTGCTCTGGGAATTCCATCCTAGCAGGGAGGAGTTCTCCAATATCCCACCCAAATTTCCTCTTTTCCAGCTTGAAGCCATTCCCTTTGTCCTGTCACTCCATCCTTTGTAAATGGTTCCTCTCCATCATCCTTCCAGGTCCTGGAAGGCCACAATTGGGTCCCCCCAGAGCTTCTCCTCTCCAGGATGGACAATCCCAGTTCTCCATCAGCTTCCTGTGTCTGCTCCACTTCAACCAGAGGGAAATCCTGGATTCAAGGTTAGAGAAAAGTGGGATTGCAGCCCCTGGCAGGGAACACAACAATTCCTGGGTGGAAAAGGCCATTCCAGGACTTTGCAGACCTGGGCTGGGCATCACCACAGAGCAAACACTGCAGTGGGGACCCTCCAAACCCCCCAGATTGCTCTGGGGCTTGCAGAGGGATTGAAGAGTTTTGTGTTCTTGCAGGGGGATTCAAGTTCTGTGTTCTTGCAGAGGGATTCAAATTCTGTGTTCTTGCAGAGGGATTCAAGTTCTGTGTTCTTTGCAAAGGGATTCAAGTTCTGTGTTCTTGCAGAGGGATTGAAGAGTTCTGTGTTCCTTGCAGAGGGATTGAAGAGTTTTGTGCTCTTGGAGAGGGATTCAAGTTCTGTGTTCTTGCAGAGGGATTGAAGAGTTTTGTGTTCTTGCAGAGGGATTGAAGAGTTTTGTGTTCTTGCAGAGAGATTCAAGTTTTGTGTTCTTGCAGAGGGATTCAAGTTCTCTGTTCCTTCCAGAGGGATTCAAGTTCTCTGTTCCTTCCAGAGGGATTCAAGTTCTGTGTTCCTTCCAGAGGGATTCAAGTTCTGTGTTCCTTCCAGAGGGATTCAAGTTCTGTGTTCCTTCCAGAGGGATTGAAGAGTTTTGTGTTCCTTCCAAAGACATTGAATTTTTGTGTTCCTTTAAGCCACATCCACCTGCCTGTGATGGTCACCTGCTCCAAATCCCAATCCTGGTGCTTCCTTCCCCCAAACCCCCATTGAAATTCCACTTTGCTCCTGCCATGTTCAATAATTTAATGTGTTATCAGTTTGCTCCTCATAGCTGCAGGCAATGACTGATGATCTGTGCACACACTATGGGCACATCTATGGTTCATAAACAGCTCAAGTTAGGAAATTCTAAATTGTAAATGTATCTAATTATCTCTAATCATAGGCTCACTGTAATTAGTGGGATGCTGGCTCCCCTCTATTTTTAAAGAACAGAGATATTCTCTGTAATAAAAACCTCAACAGATTTGTGCCGTGGGTATGAAAATAGAACATTGTTAGGTTATTTTTGAGTACAGAAACAACTTTCTGCCCCATTTTCTCAAAGGGATTCCTGTCTGGTGGTTTCACAGGCTGCAGCTTTCCCCTTCTGTTCCTCCATGGCTTCATCTGGAAAATTCTCTGTTTCCTCATCTGTTATTTTTTGGAAGGTAAAATCTCATTTAACACTTCCACATCCCAAGCAGGACAGGCCAGGTTTGCAGCATGTTTTGTTGGGATGTTTAGAAGTGGCCACGTGTTAATTCTTGCTGATTGTGAGCTGGATTTGTCAATTTTACTTTTTCTATTTCGGGAGCACACAGTAAATATTATCCAATTAATGTGAAGAGCATCCTTCCCTCTCTCCCCATTATTTGTCCTGTGAAACATGATTTGGCATAATTTTTTCTGTGCTAAATTCAGCTTTTCTTTGTGAAGATCAGCTGTTTACAGTAGCTTCCCTATAACACTTTAATTTTCAATTTTGCTCCTTTGAATGCTGCTTTCGCTTCTTCCTGTAAATATTTTGATGTTTCTCTGCTTGTTTTCCTTTAAATGTTGTGGGGAAGCGAATGCAGCAGCTGCTTTGGGTGCTTCAGAATCTGAAGTAGTCGAGTTTCATGGGACACACTTTTCCCAAAGAAAACTGGTCGTGGTGGAAAGAAGTGGGAATTGTTTGCCTCAGCAGGAGGAGGATGCACCCCGTGCCTCAGGCTTTGTTTCAACAGGTGATTCCTTGGGGAAGGTGTGGGATCTGGATGGGAGAGGATCTTAAATCAGCTCAGCTCATCCCAGCTTTCCCTACCCCAGGGTCACATTTCCTCATCCCAGGGTCACTTTCCCTATCCCAGGGTCACCCTTCCCTATCCCAGGGTCACCCTTCCCTACCCCAGGGACACTTTCCCTATCCCAGGATCACATTTCCCCATCCCAAGGACACCTTCCCTATCTCAGGGACCCTTTCCCTATCCCAGGGACACTTTCCCTGTTCCAGGGTCACATTTCCCTATCCCAGGGACAATTTTCCTTATCCCAGGGACACTTTTCCTTATCCCAGGGACACTTTCCCTGTTCCAGGGACACCTTCCCTATTCCAGGAACACTTTTCCTTATCCCAGGGTCACTTTCCCTATCCCAGGGACACTTTCCCTATTCCAGGGTCACATTTCCCCATACCAGGGACTTCTTTTCCTGTCCCAGGGACACTTTCCCTATCCAGGAACACTTTCTCCATCCCAAGGACACTTTCCCTGTTCCAGGGTCACTTTCCCTATCCTAGGTACACTTTTGCTGTCCCAGGGACACTTTCCCTACTCCAGAGACACCTTTCCCTATCCCAGGGACTCCTTTCCTTATGCCAGGGCCACTTTCCCCATCTCATGGACACTTTCCCCATCCCAGGGTCACCTTTCCTTATCCCAGGGACACTTTCCCTATCCCAAGGACACTTTCCCTGTGCCAGGAAAACTTTCCCTATCCCAGGGACACCTTTCCTTATCCAGGGACACTTTCCCTATCCAGGGACCCCTTTCCCTATCCCAGGGTCACATTTTCCTATCTCGGGGACAATTTTCTTCCCAGGGACTCCTTTCCCTATCCCAGATAGCTCCAAGCCCTGTCCAGCCTGACTTTGGACACTTCCAGGGATGGGACAACCCCATCCTCCCAGTGCCATCCCCTCCTCACCCTCACAGGGAAGGATTTCCTCCCCAAACCCACCCCACAAATCACCCTGGGGACGCTGCTGTGGTTCCTGGGGAGCAATCCGAGCAGAGTTTCGGCGAGGGGCGAGCGGGGCATGGAAAAATGGAATAAAATCAGCGGGGAATGTGTCCCTGCAGCCCGGCTGGGCTGCGGGTGGCAGTGCAGAGCAGGATTTGTGTCCTCGCAGGGATTGTGAGTGTAGGGAGAGGTGATGTGGCAAGGTGAGACTCGGGCTGGGATCCCCAAATCCCTGCCTGGGGGTGAGGGGTTGGGGATGTCAGGGATGGTTTGTGCCACAATTTGTCCTTCCCGTGAATAAACGCAGCATTTTTTTTCTTAATTATCATGTTCTTAATTATTCCGGAGACAGCTCAACCCTAAACCTCCGGGGTTTTTTTTGGTGATGCAAACCTACGGGGGAGGAACCCCTGGATTTGTAATAGCTGCCATCCCATTGCCCGGCAGTAAAGTGGGATTGTGGCTCCTCAATTCCTTTTTTTTTATGCCTGTGGTGCATGCAGGGCTCTTGGCTCAGCCCCTGCCCTGCAGCAGCCCCAGCACAGGGTGCGATTTTGGGCAGGGGGACATCTCAGAGTGGCGAGGGGACAGCGGCTGATGGAGCTGTGGCCCGGAGCTTTCCCTGAGGGAGCTGTGCCTGTGCACAATCGGGGCTGTTTGAATTGATGCTGCAGCTTAAACAGACATAAAGCAACTCTTTCATGTGCCAGCCGCGGTTGCCTTGGCTCTTGGCAGCGGCTCCCGGTGTGGGCAGTGCGAGGATTGAAATGCAGAGGGGACAGAGGGACAGACAAGGAGGATTGAGCCCAGATCTGCGGAGCCCCCTCGATATATAATTTGGTTTTTTTAGCTGTCAAATAAGCTCATTCAAGGCAACCGGAACACGGCCCAAGAAGGGGGTTTTGCAGCGAGAAACTGCAGCAAATGCGAAGCCGGGGGAGCCGGGGGATGGGTGCCAGGGCAGCCCCCGAGGTGGCCCCGGCAGGCCCGGGGGGAGCGGCCCGGGCCCGCTCTGGGAACCGAGGGCACCGGCCCGGCCCCGCATCCCGGGGGGAAATCGGGATGGACGGGGGGGAAAAAGGGGATAACAGGGCTGGGGAGGGGTGTGTGGGGCTGGCAGACACCCCCTGTGTACCCCAGGGGTTTGGGGGAGAGCGGCGGCTCCGAGCCTGTCGCGAACGCGAAGTCGGTGCTTGGCGAGGAGGGAGGAGGGGGAGGATGCTCGAGCGTTCCAGAGTGCCTTTTTCTTCGTTATTTATTTATTTCCTTAAGCTCTGGTGTCATGTTCGAGTTGTTTTCCTTGTCCCTGGATCTGAGCATCATTAGCAAGATAATGAAGTTCCCGAATGTGGCGTTAAGTGGCTGCATTCCCATTTCTCCCTCCCTTTTCCCCATCTTGCCTGCAGCTCCAGGGACCGGCGTACCGGGAGATGTTAAAACAAAAACAAGGGGAGGTGCTGCTGGTGATGGGGGAGAAAAGGGGCTCTGCCAGCCCTGCCAAGCCCCGCTGTTGGCTCTGGGGAGGGGGGCACAGCCTTTCCCACCTCCAGGATGCCCCTGGACCAGTCCCACCAGTATGAGGGAGCCGAGCTGCGAGGACAAGGCACAGGCAGGGAAAAGGGAGGGGAGGGAGGGGGGGTTCTGTCGTGATCCGTGTTTGCAACAAAATTCGCCTCATCACAAGAATTGTGTCAATAGCATCAGGTTGTTTATGGGGGGAAGAGGGGGGGTGAGTAACAGGGATGTGTGTGAGAGAGATAGAGAGAAATGGGGGTGGGGGGCTCGTTCCTTATCAAGAAAGCCGGAGTATCAAAAATCAGCGCGCTGTGGGGCTGGATGCCGGGTTTGGGGTGGGTAACACAGCATCTCCCCCCACCCCCGGCCCGGCATCCAGAGAGGGAACAAAGCTCCGGGAACGATTAATCAAGTGGCTTAATAAAAAAAAAAAAAAAAAAAAAAAAAGAAGAAATAAAA
>JAWWLW010000087.1:4312327-4327166 GCA_035041385.1 Myiothlypis coronata
GGCTCCCATCTCCCAATGGGATGCTGTAGTTCTTATCAGCCATGCAGGGACATTCCAGAGCTGTTATCAGCAGGTGTTCCCCCAGTTGTGGAAGAGATAAGGAAAACTGCCCAATGAACAGGAGACAGCTGCCATGCAGATGGCAAACAGAACACAACTTGCTGGTAAACAGAACACAATTCTGATGGCAAACAGAACACAATTTGCTTGGCAATCCAGGACAGGCTGGGACCTTGGGCTGCACCTTTGGGACCTTTGTGCACCCAGGGCTCACCCCTGGCCTTTGTTTCAGCTGATGATGCCTGCGGAGGGACCCTGCGGGGCCAGAGCGGGATCATCTCCAGCCCCCACTTCCCCCTGGAGTATGGCAACAATGCAGACTGCACCTGGACCATCCTGGCCGAGCCTGGGGACACCATTGCCCTGGTGTTCATGGATTTTCAGCTGGAGGATGGATATGATGTTCTGGAAGTTGCTGGCACGGAGGGATCCTCGCTCTGGTAGGTTCCTGCTGGGTTTGTTCCTTGTGGGGTGCTTGGGGTGGTGGTGCCTTGTGGGGGCCTCCTGGTCTGTGTGGGCACAGCCAAACCTCACAGGGGGCTCAGAGGGAGAAGTGTGGGTCTGAAGGAGGGGAAATGGCCAATTATTCCCTGTGGTTTCCTTCTGGAACTTGGGATTTGCTTGGCAAACTCTGCAGTGGGCATTGGCTGCTCTGAGTCCTGCTGTCTGCAGTGAGAATTGTGGTGTGGCTGGGTAGAAGAAGAAAGGTTTTTTAAAAATCCAAACAAAATCACCCAAGCTCTGAGAACCCTTCAAACCCTGCCACACTCAAGGCTTGGTTTTGTTAAATGTTCTGATGGTTGCTAAACCCCTTGGTGTTGATGAATTTCTGGAAATGTTTCACCAGATCCACTTGTCCCTGGGACAGGGGACAGAATTCCAACCCCCCTCTCAGCCCAGGGGTTGCCTGGAAAATTCTCTCAGAAATATTGCTTGGATTTGGGATAAAAGCCAGTATTTCCAATATTCAGGCACCACCCCAGTGCTCTGAAGGCAGGAGGAAATGAGGAACTGCAGAGGGAATTTGAGGTGTTCCTCCTGTTGGTTTTATAGCAAAGGACACGGTGATCACCTGCACTCAGCAAAGGGTTAAAAGTCCTGACTGGCAGCAAGTGGAAGGTCCTGGAAGTTGGATTTAAACCCAGCATCCCTCTGGAAGGGAAGAATGAAGCTTTTGTAATAATCAGGTGTTGCCTGGGATGATCAGCAGCGAGTTAAATTGTGATTATTTGTGAGGATCCTGTTGCAAATCCCATTTATTTGAGTGATTTATCCTGGCTGGCAATTCTGAGGGAACAGGATTGGAGTGTTTAGGGTGTATTGATGGGAGGGAAGTTGCCATTTACCACGTCCCAATTGTTTACTGTTCCCAGGCCCCTTTGGAAAATTAGATGTTGCTGTTTGATGAAAAAAAGCCTGGGCTGGTTTTATTAGAATGCATTAATATTTTAGGGCACTGGTGGTTCGTAGGCACTCAGCTGTGCTGGCTGGGAAGATGGATGGAGCTGGTTAAAAAACATTATTCAGCCTGGAGGTGTTGCCAAAGCAGAGCTGTGTCTTGTCATGTCAAAAATAAAACAAAGCCTGGCAGAGGGAACCTGCTGGGGGAAAAAAAAATTAATTAATTAATAAAATTAATAAACTCTTCATAAATAGAGCGGGAAAAAAAACCCTTTAAATTGTGGCGAATGTAAGCCTGGCTTTGAGCTGAGCCTGTAGTGCACACACAGTCCTTAAAACTGAGATTAACGCCTGGTTTAAGTTTTACAGGTGGCACTTTGGGGTTCACTGGGGGGAGAAATGATGGATTTGCATCCCTGCTCCCCCTCATGTGCTGCATCCCTGGGGCTGCCTTTTCTCCCAGCACCTTCCCCTGGGTGAGCTCAGCCCTTTTTGGGATCCTCTGGCCAGAGCAGCAGGAATTCCCCCTGGCAGAAGCTGTTCCTGCCTTGTGTGCTGCATCCCTGAATTTCCCATCCCTGAATTTCCCATCCCTGAATTCACATCCTCGAATTTCCCATCCTTGAATTTCCACATCCCTGAATTCACATCCTCGAATTTCAGATCCCTGAATTTCCCCGAATTTCTCATCCCTGATTTTCCCATCTCTAAATTTCCCATCCCCAAATTTCCACATCCCTGAATTTCCACATCCCTGAATTTCCACATCACCGAATTTCCACATCCCCGAATTTCCCATCCCTGAATTTCCCATCCCTGAAATTTCCATCCCTGAATTTCCCATCCCCGAATTTCCCATCCCTGAATTTCCCATCCCTGAATTTCCACATCCCCGAATTTCCCATCCCCAAATTTCTCATCCCTGAATATTTCCCACCTCTGAATTTCCCATCCACACGAGCCAGCCCCAGCCCATTCCAGGCCATCTCATTTCACATTCCTGAAGGAAACTTTGCAGTCCCACAAGTGGAATTGCAAAGAAGTCTTGTTTGGAATTTCATCTCTCCGAGCTGGCCCAGTAATTAAATTCAGATGAGTCAGTTCTCAATAATTTTTGCCCGTAGGGGGAAAAAAACCTGGTGCTCCTGTCTCATCTTTAACCATGCTGATGTGATTCAGCAGGAAAAGAGAGCTCAAACCCCTTTTTCCCTCTTCTGCCTATGAAAAAAACGGATTTTAATTATTGGTAATAGGGCAGAGAGACTTGCAGCCAATTCTCTTGAAGCCTCTCACAGCTGAATATTTCAAATATTTCATTTTCTGAGCATTCTGAGTAATTTTAGTCATGGCCAGGGCTGGGCACAAATAAACAAAATTCAATTTCATCAGGAGCATAATTCCTGTGTGTTTCCAAGCTAGGGAATGGCACCTAATGATGATATTTATGAGCCCATTAACTCAGCACTTCAAGTAACCTTGACTCGACCTGCTCTTAGAAAAACCTGCATTACCATTCACCCTCCCAGCTTTAAAAATGGATTTTTTTGGGTTTCTTTTTTATGAGCCAGCTTGCTTTAAGTGCCTTCCCATTGATCCCACATGCTGGAGAATCCTGAGCTGGGTTTCCTTTGCTCCCCAACCTGTTGGGTGTGAATCCTGCAGGCAGAATTCCAAGGGAGCTGTTTTGAGACAGATTAACAAAATCCCACTTTTTACAGCTCTTTCAGCCAGGACACCTTGGGCCCAGATTGCCTTGAGAGGTGAGAAATAAAATCCTAAAAGCAGGAAAGGGGAAGAGCAGGGTGGCATGGTTGCTTTAATAATGAGACTTTCCAGATCTTTGATATCCATGGTGTGTTTTGGATGGGAGGGACTGGGATTTTCATTGGGAATTGTCTCTGATCTGCCTGGGATGTTTTGGAGCTCCAGGAGATGTTTCTGATTGGAAATTTAGGTGGGAAATTCACTTTTAGGATGGAGATGGTTGCTTTGATAACGAAGTTCTCCAGATCTCTTCTATCCATGGTGTGTTTTGGATGGGAGGTCTGGGATTTTCTTTGGGAATTGTGCCTGATCTGGGATGTTCTGGAGCTTCAGGAGATGCTTCTGATTGGAAAATTTAGGTGGGAAATTCACTTTTAGGATGGAGATGGTTGCTTTAATAACAAGGCTCTCCAGATCTTTTCTATACATGGTGGTTTTTGGATGGGACTGGGATTTTCATTGGGAATTGTCTCTGATCTGCCTGGGATATTCTGGAGCTTCAGGAGATGATTCTGGTTGGAAAATTTAGGTGGAAACTTTACTTTTGGGATGGAGAAGGTTGTTTTAATAACGAGGCTTTCCAGATCTCTTCTATCCATGGTGTGTTTTGTATGGGTGGGAGGGACTGGGATTTTCATTGGGAATTGTCTCTGATCTGGGATGTTCTGGAGCTTCAGGAGATGATTCTGATTGGAAAATTTATACTTTTAGGATGGAGAAGGTTGCTTTAGTCATGAGGCTTTCCAGATCTTTTCTGTCCATGGAGTGTTTTGGATGGGTGGGAGGGACTGGGATTTTCATTGGGAATTGTGCTGCTGTTGCTGTGTCGTGGGCTTCAGATCACAAAATGCTCTGAGCCTTTTTGGGGTTTATTTTAGGAAAGTTGCATCAGCTGTCACATTGCCCCAGTGCCTCCCACTCCTTGAGCCTTTCCCTGTCATTCCCCCTGGGATCCAGTTTCTGCTCCTTGATTTTCTGTTGATAATCCCATGCTGGGGGAATGTGGTGGGAGCAGCAGGGCTGGGAGTTTATTCCTGTCTGAGTTCAGTTCCTCCCCCTCAGTGCCTCGTCTTCCTTTGCCTCTCCAACCTTGGTGCTGTGTTTTCCTCCCTTGCACAAAATCCTTTCTTCCCCTCTGGTTTTTTCACTTCGTTTGTGTAAAATTCCTTTTGGCGTCATGCTGTGATTCCCTGGAAAAGGAACCTGCCCCAACACGTGCATGTGAATTACTGCACCCACTTCCTGCACAGCTGTGCCAGATGTGAAGGCAGCACGGGCACCTCAGGGTGCTCCAGATGTTGGGCAGTGGGTGAAAACAAAAGTGCACCAGGTGAGCCTGGGAGAACCAAGAACCTTGGAATTCCAGCTTCCTCTGGTTGATTTTATGGATTTTTTTTCTGGAGCTGAACTCAGGGGACCCCTTGAGGCCATCATCTCTTCCTGGAGCAGCATTTCTGAAATTCTCTTGTTTCCTGAGACCCTCTGGGGCCATCAACTCTTCCTGGAGCAGCATTTCTGAAATTCTCTTGTTTCCTGAGACCCTCTGGGGCCATCGGCCCTTCCTGGAGCAGCATTCCTGAAATTCCCTCATTTCCATGTTCTCTGATTTCCCTGTTTGGGAGGAGTTTGGGGGAAGACTTTTGCAGGAGCCATCAGCATTTCCGGAACAGCATTTTGAGGGTTCTCTCTTGTTTCCTGAGACCCCTTGGATCCAACAGTTCTTTCAGGAAGAGCATTTTTGAGGTTCTCTCCTTTTTCTTGAGACCCCTTTGATCCATCAGTCCTTTCTGGAGCAGCATTTTGAGGTTCTCTTGTTTCCTGAGACCCCTTTGATCCATCAGCCCTTTCTGGAACAACATTTTGAGGTTCTCTTGTTTCCTGAGACCCCTTGGATCCATCAGCTCTTCCTGGAAGAACATTTCTGAAATCCTCTCATTTTCTGAGACCCTTTAAGGCCATCAGCCCTTTCTGGAGCAGCATTTTGAGGTTCTCTCTTGTTTTCTGAGACCCCTTGGAGCCTTCAGCCCTTTCTGGAGCAGCATTCCTGAAATCCCCTCGTTCCCGTGTTCTCCGATTTCCCTGTTTGGGAAGAGTTTGGGGGAAGATTTTTGCAGGAGCCATCAGCATTTCAGCAGCTCCTCTCAGCTCCCTTTCCCCATCCCTCGGTGCAGCTGACCCTTCCCTCCCCAGCACCTCAGTCTGTCCCCTAAGTGGTTCCCAAAAGCCATTAGAGGCTCCGGGGTGCTCCGGGATTCCCTCATCCCGTCCCTCTGGCCAGCCCCTCTCTCTGCCCACCCTTGTGCTCGCAGAGCTGCAGGTCCTGGAGGTCACAGCTTCACATGGAGCTGCTGATGGGGTGCTGAAAAGCTCCTCCGTGGGAGCTCCTAATGAACCAACCCCTTTTCTTTCCATCAAAGCAGCTTCTGATCCCACCAAGGCGATTCCGAGGCCCGTGGTGGCCTCGGAGCTTTCAGCTCCTGGTTTTCATCTTGGAGCTGCCTGTGAAGTCCATGCAAGGGCTCTGGCTCCAGAGACAGGATTTTGTGCTTTGGGATTTGTTCCTGGTGAAAAATGCCTTATTTTATGATTGGCTTTTTGCAAATATTCAAGTGAATATTATATGTGTTATGTTAGAAAGTTATGTTGTATGAATTTTTAAAGTAATGTGTCAAATGTAGTTTTAGGTTATAACAAAATGTTAAAATAGAAACTATGTATGTGGGATATTTTTTTTTGAGAATTGGATGAGGTACTCAGACCAGATAGCAGCCACAGGACACCTGAATCTTTCCTGGAGGGAAGGGAAGGTGGGATTTGGAGGAATTCCATGGCTGGTGGATATTTCTGGAGGGAAGGTGGGATTTGGAGGAGTTCCATAGCTGGTGGATTTTCCTAGAGGGAAGGTGGGATTTGGAGGAATTCCATGGCTGGTGGATTTTCCTGGAGGGAAAGAGAAGGTGGGATTTGGAGGAGTTCTGTAGCTGGTGGATATTTCTGGAGGGAAGGTGGGATTTGGAGGAGTTCCATGGTTGGTGGGGTTTGGAGGAGTTCCATGGCTGGTGGATATTCCTGGAGGGAAAGTTGGATTTGGAGTTCCATAACTGGTGGATTTTCCTGGAAGGAAGGGAAGGTGGGATATGGAGGAGTTCCATAACTGGTGGTGGATATTTTTGGAGGGAAGGGAAGGTGGGATTTGGAGGAGTTCCATAGTTGGTGGGATTTGGAGGAGTTCCATAGCTGGTGGATTTTCCTGGAAGGAAGGAGAAGGTGGGATTTGGAGGAATTCCATGGCTGGTGGATATTCCTGGAGGGGAAATGGGATTTGGAGTTCCATAACTTGTGGATTTTCCTGGAAGGTGGGATTTGGAGGAATTCCATAACTGGTGGATTTTCCTGGAAGGAAGGGAAGGTGGGATATGGAGGAATTCCATAACTGGTGGATTTTCCTGGAAGGAAGGGAAGGTGGGATATGGAGGAGTTCCATAGCTGGTGGATTTTCCTGGAAGGAAGGGAAGGTGGGATATGGAGGAGTTCCATAGCTGGTGGATTTTCCTGGAGGCAAGGGAAGGTTTCAGCTCCTTCCCCAGCTCGTGGCTGAACGTGGAGCAGCAGAACCCCCTGCTCCCTGCTCCTGGCTGCCTTTCCTTCTCCTGGGAAACATCTGCTTCCCAAATCCTGCCCTGGGACATGGCAGGGACAGACAAACCCTCGTGACAAGGCCCCGTGACCTCTCCCCTTCAATCCAATCAAACAGGATCACATCCCATCCCACTTTCCTCCCAGATTTACTTTTCCATGCATTAACGTGATGAATTCCATTTGCTGCATAGTGGAAAGCTTTTAATGAATATTCAGACTGGGAAGGAGATGCTTTTAGGCTGAAAACGACCCTGATAATGGTTAAATTGCCATTTTTTATCCCAATTTGTCCCTTCTTTGTTGTTTGGTCACCTCAGGGGCAAAGATCCCCGTGGAAAGGCCAAAGCTGTGTGATCCTGAATCCCAGGGGATGAGGGGCAGGGAAGCCTGTGATAGCAGAGGGAAAAAAACTATCCCTGAAGGTCATTAATTCTTAATTTCTTCCTGTGTTTGTCCTGCAAACACACGTTTGAAGAGTAAAAAAAAAAAATAGAGGTTTTTGCAAGGAGCCTCAATAGCTGTAATCTAAAAAGAGTTGTTTTTCTGATTCTGAGTCTGACACGCCTGGCTGGAAGCTGAGAAAAATATTGGAACCTCCTTCAGGATGTGACCCAAAAATATAGACTGTAAAGCAGTGAATAATACCAGATTTGGCAGGGGAAGGAGGCTTTACGGAAGTGCAGATGATGTTTCGGGTTGTAAAAAGTCGGATATCTGGGATTCTCTTTAAAACACTGTCACAGCAGAACACCGATTCCTCCCAGCTAAAGCGAGGATTTGGACGAACGTTGGTGGGAAAGATCAGTGCCTTCACTCGGAGGTGTTCCAGGAGCTGTCTGTGCTCTTTTTCTCATGTTCAGACACCAATTGCTGTCATTTTCGCGCCGTTGGGCTGAGCTGTGCCTGTGCAGGGAGGTCTCTCCTTGCACAGGGATCCGGGAGCTGCGTTTTGGTGTCAGGATGTGTCTGCCGGAGCTGATAACGCTCGTGTTCTACACCCTCCCTTATCTGCAGCTTCAAAGGGAGCAGCGCAGACACCTCGGATGCTTTCAAAGGCCTCTCCCTGCTGGGCTTTCTCCAGGCCCCACTCGGGGATGTTTTTCTGCTATTTACAAGTTGTTTCAAGGGTGGAATCACTTTGTTTTCAGGCGTCAGCTGCCTCACAAAATGCGGTTTAAATGCTCTTTGCCTGCTGGGTTTTGCCTGGCTGGGTTTGCTGCAGCTGCTCCCAGCACATTTCCCTTCCCTGGGCTCAGTTTCCATCACTCCCTGCAGCTGGGAATCCCCACTGCTGGATCCATTCGTCCCTCTGCCCTTAAAATTATTTTTTAGGGGATGTCTGAGCCTCAGGGGAGGAGAAGATCAGCGTTTCCAAGAGTAGGGAAACACCAACGTGCCTTGGTGCAGTTCCTCTTGAGAGGGCAGAGGAAACAAAGTGTGGCCACAGCCTGGAAAAAACAAAATCAGCAACTGGAATTGTGTTCCCAGAGCTGGGATTTGTTACTCCTGGTGTGTTTTCAGAGCTGTTGGATCTGTTACTCCTGGTGTAATTATAGAGTTGGGCTGTTGGATCTGTTACTCCTGGTGTAATTATAGAGTTGGGCTGTTGGATCTGTTACTCCTGGTGTATTTTCAGAGCTGGGCTGTTTTATCTGTTACTCCTGGTGTATTTTCAGAGCTGGGCTGTTTTATCTGTTACTCTTGGTGTATTTTCAGAGCTGGGCTGTTTTATCTGCTACTCCTGGTGTGTTTTCAGAGCTGGGTTGTTGTATCTCTTACTCCTGGTGTGTTTTCAGAGCTGGGTTGTTGTATCTCTTACTCCTGGTGTATTTTCAGAGCTGGGTTGTTGTATCTCTTACTCCTGGTGTATTTATAGAGTTGGTCTGTTGTATCTCTTACTCCTGGTGTGTTTTCAGAGCGGGGTTGTTGGATCTGTTACTCCTGGTGTGTTTTCAGAGCTGGGTTGTTGGATCTCTTACCCCCATTGTATTTTCACACTATTTTGTATCTCTTACTCGTGGTGTATTTATAGAGTTGGGCTGTTGTATCTCTTACTCCTGCTGTGTTTTCAGAGCTGGGCACCGTTCTGTTCTGTCCTGGCAGGTTGGGATCTCTTCAGCTCCTGCTGGGCTTGGCTGGGGCACTTCTGGCTGTGTCCCAGTGGGGAGGGGTTGGGTTTTGCCTCCCAGGGACCTTTCTGGTGGCTGGGTTTGGGTTTGGAGTGGGGATCAGGGAAGATGCCCAGTAAATATTGGAGGGTTAGGAATAAACAAAATGCTGTTGGCAGTTCATGTCCAAGGATTGCTTTACTGGCTGGAATTCCCACAGATTCCTGGAAGGGTTTGGGTTGGAAGAGACCTCAAATCCCTTAAATTCCATCCTATTCCACCCCCTGCCATGGCAGGGACACCTTCCACTGTCCCAGCTGCTCCAAACCCCATCCAGCCTGGCCTTGGAGACTTCCAGGGATCCAGGGGCAGCCACAGCTGCTCTGGAAAAGCTTTGCCAGCCCCTCTCCACTCTCACAGGGAGGAATTCCTTCCCAGTGTCCCCTCCTGAGTCCTTTTCTCCATCTGTAAAAGAGGAGCAGCAATACCTGAATGTGTAAAGTCCTGGAGTGCCAGAAGGGTTTGGGTTGGAAGGGAGCTCCAGGCCCATCCATTCCCATCCCATCCAACCCTCCCACTGTCCCAGGCTGCTCCAAGCCCCATCCAGCCTGGCCTGGGACACTTCCAGGGCTGCAACATCCACAGCTTCTCTGGAAAATCCAATAAAAAACCCCAAAACTCCATCTGCCCTCTCTGTTCTTTGAAAACAATCCCATTCCTTTGATAATTCCCAGTTGGAGCACAGGGGGAATGCCCATCACTTCCTGCTCTCCTTTTTCCCTTTGTCTTTCTGCCATTCTTTCGAAATTAATTTTATAATCATCCTTTAAATGATGGAGCAGCTCAAATTAGCTCTTTTAGCCAGAATTACCTGCATTAAAGATCTCCCTTAAAAAAAAGCATAAAGGTAATTAATAGCTTCAATTATTGTAATGTGGCTTAGCTTGTGCTTTTCTCTTGGAAAAACCTGGTTTTGATAAGTCAGCTGTTCTTAAAAGGGGGGAAAAAATAACAGGAGTGCTTCAGGCTGGAAGCTGGCAGGAAGGAATTTGGAAATCAGATTGTTCCCTGTAATGTCAGAGAATAAATTACCCCCATTGATCCTGGAGCAGTGCCCCGTGCTCCAAGCAGCCCTGTGGGAAGGGGAGTGCTCAGAGAGGATTTGGTTTTTGGGTTTTTTTTGCCCAGCCACAGAAGCTCTGTGTGAGTTTAAAATCCAAAGGATATTTGTTCAAAGCCACGCTGGAATTTCTGGAGCCTGGAAGTGAATCAAAGGCAAGGGGGAAGCAAAGGGAAATCTTGAAAGAGGTTTCAGAGCTGCTGTGTGATGGGCGAGGGGGAGGCTGGGGATGGCAGAGCTGAGTTGGAGAGCAGGGCAGGGCTGGGGACAGGGACAGGGATGGGGACAGGGACAGGGAGGGGGATGGGGACAGGGACAGGAATGGGGATGGGGACAGGGACAGGGATGGGGACAGGACTGGGGACAGGGACAGGGATGGGGACAAGGACAGGGACAGGAATGGGGACAAGGACAGGGACAGGGATGGGGATGGGGACAGGGACAGGGACAGGAATGGGGACAGGGACAGGGTCAGGAGCTGCTCCCAGCCCTGGAGCTCTGGGTCCTGCCCCAGGGAGGGACAGGGGGGCACAGGGGATGCTCAGGAGGCTCTACTGCTGCTCTGGATTCCCTCCTGCTGCTGCTGGGCAGGGGCTGCTGTGCCAGGGGTTTTCTGTGCCCAGGTGGATCCTGTATCTAGGTGGGTGCTATGCCAGGTGAATCCTGAAGCCAAGTGTGTTCTGTGCCCAGGTGAATCCTGTACCCAGGTGTGTGTGTGTGAATGCCCAGGTACATTCTGTGCTCTCTGCCCAGGTGTTGTGCCCAGGTGGGTGCTGTGCCAGGAGTTTTCTGTGCCCAGGTGGATCCTGCATCTAGGTGGGTGCTGTGCCCAGGTGGGTCCTGGGCAGGTGGGTGCTATGCCAAGTGGATCCTGTACCCAAGTGTGTTCTGTGCCCAGGTAAAGGCTGTGCACTGTGCCCAGGTAGAGGCTGTGCACTGTGCCCAGGTGAGATCTCTGTCCTGTGCCCAGGTGGGTGCTGGGGCAGGTAGATCCTGTATCCAGGTGTGTTCTGTGCCCAGGTGGGTTCTGTGCCCAGGTAAAGGCTGTGTACTGTGCCCAGGTGAGATCTCTGTCCTGTGCCCAGGTGAGAACTCTGTCCTGTGCCCAGGTGGGTGCTGGGGCAGGTAGATCTGTATCCAGGTGTGTTCTGTGCCCAGGTGGGTTCTAGGGCAGGTAGATCACATATCCAGATGTGTTCTGTGCCCAGGTGGGAGCTGTGGCAGAAGTTTTCTGTGCCCAGGTGGATCCTGCATGTAGGTGGATGCTGTGCCCAGGTGGGTGCTGTGCCCAGGTGGGTGCTGGGCAGGGGATGCTGTGCCCGGGTGGGTGCTGCTTTTAGGTGGGTGCTGTGCCCAGGTGGGTGCTGTGCCAGGTGGATCCTGTATCTAGATGGGAACTGTGCCCAGGTAGATTCTGTGCCCTGTGCCCAGCTGTGTTCTGTGCCCAGGCTGATCCTGTGCCCTGTGCCCAGTGGGTGCTGGGTGCTGTGCCCAGGTAGATTCAGTGCCCTGTGCCCAGGTGGATGCCCACCCCTGCAGCCAGTTCTGCTGTCCCCGTGCACACTGGAGCATTCCCAGTGAAGCCTCCCCGGGTTTGCACTCCCCTGCAGGTCAGCAGTGCCTGGATGCCCGTCCAGCCCAGCCCAGCCCTTGGCAGTGTGCCCTGGCTCCCGGTGAGAGCTGGGCCTGGGAAGGGGCTCTGATGCAGGGAGTCCCCCCTGGTCCCCCCCTCTCCCATTTGTTTGATGTGCACAAGCTCAGGAAAAACCTGCTGCTCTTCTGAACTCTGATTTTTCACCTTCTGATTTCACCCTCGTCCTCAGCTGAAGAGAGAAAAAGCTCCTGAGTCTGATGGCTGCACTTGATCATCTTAAAAGTCTTTTCCAGCCTTAACAATTCCCTGATCTGTATTGCCACGTTGCCTCAAAAACCCATTTAAAAGCAGAAATGTTGAAGCAGGAGGGGCTGTGCTCAATATCTGCCCCCCCAGAAAGTCAAAAGCAGAACAGTCTCAGTGACTGGCATTTAGAACATTCTGTCATTGATTATTTTTTCTCTCAAGGCTTTTAAGGAACTATAGATTTTTAGGCTGAAATTAATATATCGGAATTTTTGTGGGCAGAATAAAACCCTCATTAAATTTTGCAATCTATCAAACAGCTTGCAATTAAAATTCATTTTGAAGTGAGTTAGCAGAAGTTTTGTTAATGTTTAACATCTTTATGGGTGTCATTCTTTGTAAATTTGGACTAATTGAGTCCAAAGGGACAAACTCACGGATTCTGCATTTGCTGTGGATGCCAGGCCTTGCTTTGCTTTTGGCATTTTTCCCCTTCCTTGATGCAACTTCTGATTTTAGCAATTTGCCAGGAAAGTAACTTATTTTGCTTTTTCCTGCCCAACTGCCAAGAATCCATCTTCCTAAATCTTGGAAGGGCTGCAGCAAATCTCTGGGAAAGACAAGCAAGGCTCCACTGACTCCGAGGTGTTTCCTGGTGGGAAGTTTAGGAGATTCCAAATTGGATTTTTTAGGTTTTCCTTCTAAAAATGTTGCTCAGAACAAGCTGCTCTGGGCATGTAAAAGCCTTGGCTGGGCTCCTGGTTGTTCCCTGAAACTTGGAGGTTTCCTTGACTGGAACAGAACCAGCCTGAAACATTTTGGAATTGGGAATTTTCATGGTTTTTACTCCACTTGAATATTTTCCACCAAAATACTTTATAGGGAGCAGGAAAAGCAGTGGGAAATATTTCAGAATGTGGAATCCCAGACCAGAAGCTGACCTGGCAGAGCTTTAAAATTCCCCTGGGCTTGCAGGTGAGGAGGGGTCAGAATTTGCAGAGTTGTTGTTTTGAAGACTCTTCCCAGCAAAACCCAAATTTGAATCCAAATTGAACCCAAATTTAATCCAAACCATGGAAAAAATCTGGAGCAGGCTCTGCCAGGGCTGCACTCCTCAACCATCAGCAACCTCCAGCTCAGAGCAGGCTCTTAATGGCTCTTTATTGATTGAAAGGAGAGAGAGTTCATCTAAACTGTGGATAATTCTGGGAATTTCCAGAATTAGGAGATGGATTTGGCTGCTCTGAGGCTGCACCAGGTTTGATTTAAAGGCAGCAGCACAAATAAAATTGTCACTGCTTGGGGCTGCTCTCATCCTGTAGGTTCTTGTCAGGTGTCTTGGTTTGAGTTGAGCAGGGAAAATGCAAAAAAGATGCTCAGATCCTCCTGGAACACGGGAATTGCACAGAATTCCAGGCTGGCTGCAGCCCAGGTTGCTGCTGGTGGCACTGGTGGCACGTCCTGCCTGGTTCAGGAGCTCAGGGCTCTGCCAGCTCCATGGAATCTCCCCTCCCCTGGGGCAGGGTGTGACATTTCCTCTGAACTGCTCAGGATTGTCCCTTTTTTCCCTTTTTCCAGGGTGGGAATGTGCCCATGGGGTCCCTCAGCTGCTCCCAGAGGTTTGTGCTCTGCTCCATCTCCCACACCATTAATGAACAGAACATCACTGGCCCCACGTTGTGAAAGTGGATGTTCTTTTTTCCCCCCCAGCAGAAAATAACCTCAGTATCTGCTCCTTTCCCACATTTCTGCTTCATTTCCGACTGGAGAACGTTTCAGGATTTTTTATCTGATCAGACCCTTGGAAATAAGGAATGATAGGCAAGTGAGCAGTGACACAACTCACATCAGCCGAGTGGAGAAGGTGCAGATTGATCTCTGAGGAGCTGGGAGAGCAAGAGAAGCTCAGAGCAGCAAAGGGCAGACAGAAAGCAGCTTTAAAAAGCAGGAAATAATAAAGCAGAACCCACTGGCAGCACTCAAGAGTTCCTGCAGTTGGAAAGAATTCACGTTGTGTTAAGGTCACGCACAGAGGCTCCTTAAAAAGGACATTTTGCCCTTGTGCAGTTCTTGTTCTGCTGCCTTGGCAGCTGGGATCTGTGCCCTGGGGTGTTGAGAGCTCTTCATGGAGCAGCCCCAGAGGCTGCTCAGCTCAGGTTGTGATGCTCAGCCCTGCCAGGGCTTTGCTGGAGCTGCTCTGGAGGGCTTGCAGGGCTTGGTTTGGGGTGTTTATTTTGGTGCCAAGAGGGATGGGTTTGGTGTGGCTGGGACTGAGGCAGGCAGGGATTGGGGTCAGCCTGGCAGGTTTGTGTGATGGTGTTCACAGGGGTCTGAGGATGAGGGAAGAGACGAGGATCTGACTCCATGGTTCAGAAGGCTGATTTATTGTTTTATTATATATATTACATTAAAACTGCACTAAAATAATAGAAGAAAAGGTTTCATCTCAGAAGGCTGGCTAAGCTAAGAGTAGAAAAGAATGAATAACAAGGGCAGCTGTCCCAGACTCTCTGTCCGAGCCAGCTGCTGTGATTGGCCATTAATTAGAAACATCCAAGATGGGCCAATTAAAAATCTACCTGATGCATTCCACAGCAGCAGATAATCAATGGTTACATTTTGTCCCTAAGGCCTCTCAACTTCTCAGGAGGAAAGAAATCCCAAGGGAAGGATTTTCATGAAAAGCTGTTCTGTGACAGGTTTGGTCACCCCTGGCCATAAAATCCTTGCAGGGACCGGGTGGGGAGAGAGTTCTTCTCTTCACACACTGCCAGGCACAGGCTGGGGGTGTTAGTGCCACAAAAATTCATCCACAAACACCAGAGGTTTGTGGCCAAAAAGGAGACAGAGGAGTCCTGGAACTTTATTCCAATCAAGGCAGAGGCCATGGGGCATTCCCCTGGGGTC
>JAWWLW010000087.1:4327266-4339186 GCA_035041385.1 Myiothlypis coronata
GTACTTGAGAGGTTCAGACTTCCCAGAACACCTGATCCCAAAGATTCCCCTCTAATGTACAACCCTCCCTTTGAATTTTTAATTCTTAGAGAATTTAGGGGTTTTTCTTCTCGATTTCCCAGCTGCATTTCCTTCACTTCTCTTTCCTCACTGGCTGAGGTATTTGAGAGGCACAAACTTCCCAAATCACCTAATACAGACCCCCTTCTAAAGTGTAACCCCCGTTTTCTTCTTCTCCTTGTGTCAATCAGTGGAATTCCCATGGAATTAATGGTTCTTCCTATTGTTTCTTTCATCTCTCTGTATCCAACTTTATTTATCAGCAGGCCCACAGTTTATTTTAAAGACAAATCCTCATTCCTTTCACTGGGGTGTGTGTGCAGGGCCAGGAGTTGGACTTTGATGGTCCCTGTGTGTCCCTTCCAGAATATTCCATGATTCCATAGTGCCCAGGAGAGGAATCACATCTTCACCCCCCCAGTGGATCATCCAAATCCATTCATCACCAGTTTTGAGATGCCAGCTTTGCCATCCCCATCTCAGTCACACCCAACTGGGACTTTGCAGCTGGTGGGAAAGGGATAGAAAATGAACTTTGTCAAACCAAGCAATTTCTTAAACATAATTCATCCCATTTTACCTGGTGGTTGGGGTCTCTTTTGGGGTTATCTGATGACAGATTTATTTTTCACATAGAAAATAAATGAATCTTTTTTAACTCTAGAATGGTTTGGGTTGGAAGGGGTCTTAAAGATAATTTAATTTCACACACAGTCATATGTGGGTATTCTTAACCTGGGGTATTTTACAGATTCTGTGGTATTTGACACATTCTGGGGTGTTTGACACATTCTGGGGTGTTTGCCACCCTCCCCATGAGAGCTGCACTTCCCACCCCTGCCTGATGGAACTGGAATGTTGTGGCTTTAAGTGGAATGAGGAAGTTTACGAGCCAGCCCGTATTTTATCAGTGTAAATGATGAATTCTGGGAGAGCCAAAACTGGGTCTGTCAAGCTGCTGCTCCAATTGCACTTCTGAGAACTCAGCTGCTGCTTTTTTGGGGGGGGAAACGAAAAGAAACAGATGGGTTTGGAATTCAGTGGGGGTGGCACACTTTGGAAAACCTGCTCCGTGATCTCATCTCAAACTGGGGCTGGGGATTCCCTGTCCCCAAGGACTGCAGGGCAGGGAGTATCATCTGTGCTGCCCCTGGGTGTGGGAGAGGTGGAAAATCACATTGGGAGCATCATCTGTGCTGCCCCTGGGTGTGGGAGAGGTGGAAAATCACGTTGGGAGCATCCCTGGCGTGGGCTGGTCCGTGCCGGGTGTGGAAGGAGCTCGTTCCTGTGGTGATCTGTGATGTAAATCAAAGCTAACAAGGGGGGCAGGGTGTGCTGCCTCTGCAGCACACTGTGCAGATGGGGATGAGCTCGGGGATGTTCAATCTGTGCTCTCCTGCCTGCAAGATGGGCTTCAAAGAGCAGAGCTGTTGTTCCCCTCGCCGCGGTCCTGGTGGCTCTGAGCTCTCGTGGCTTTTTGGTCCCATTAAAATCAAGCTGTGAACAGAAGCAGGTTATTGATTCTTGAGAGCAGGAGGATCCTTTGGCAGGCAGTTAATGAGCAGAGAACTCTTCCAGGCTCTGATTTTTCAAAGGGTGTTGAAGTTGTAACATCTCAGTTAACGCGTGACGAGGAGCCTGCAAGGCCTCGCAGTCATCCAGAATTCATCTGTTCCTAAGTGAGGGTTTAGGGAAGGCTTCTACCAGGTTTGGCTGCTGTGGATTGGTCCCAAAACCCTTTATTTTTTGGGAGAGGAGAGAGAAGAGGGTCCCCTCCAATCCCTTCTTGCTGAGAGGAATGGTGGATTTGTCTTTCCAAACCAGCTGTGGGTCTGCTGGGAGATAAAAGAGAAAAGAAATGATGGGAAGGATTCCACTGATTGATGAATGGGAAAAGAGATTTGATTTTACAAATAAACTTTAGGTTTGCTGAGAAATTAAAATGGACATTGAAAGATGAAAGAAACAATAGGGAAGAAAACCCCTTAAATTCTGTAAGAATTAAAAATTAAATGGAGGGTTGTGCATTAGAGGGTAATCTTTGGGACCAGGCGTATTGGGGAGTCTGAACCTCTGAAGTACCTCAGAAATAGGGAAAAACCCCTAAATTCCATAAGAATTAAAAATTCAAAGGGAGGGTTGTACATTAGAGGGGAGTCTCTGGGATCAGGTGTTCTGGGAAGTCTGAACCTCTCAAGTACCTCAGAAATGGGCAAGGAGAGAAGGGAAATGCAGCTGGGAAATTGATATAAAAAGGAGGCTGCATCCTCCAAAACCTGGAGAGACCTCAGGGGATGCCCCATGGCCTCTGCCTTGATTGGAATAAAGTTCCAGGACTCCTCTGTCTCCTTTATGGACACAAACCTCTGGTGTTTGTGGATGAATTTTCCTAAGATTGGTGTTGGGAATCACTGGGGTGACTCTCATCACCCTCTGGGGACACTGACACAAACTTGACCCCAAAGCTGCTCCTTCAAATGCTCAGATCCTCACTGCAACCTCCAGAAAGAATTGCAGGGCTTGGTTTGGGGTTTTTGTTTTGGTGCCAAGCTCTGGGATACTGCTGGTGTCTCCATGAACACAGACAAGGCCACGTGTGGGAGCATCAGTGCAGAGAAATTTCTTAAATAAATCTTCTGTTCACGAGTCCTCCAGCGCTATTGCTGCCACACCAAGAGCATCTCGTGCACACAAGAAGGAAAATTGCTGGGATGAGGAGAGTGGAGCTGGCTGAGGGAGGGGGGCTGAAGTGCCATTGTTCCCTCAGAACAAGAGGAGATCTCTGCAGAGGCACAGCTCTCGTGTTCTCAATGGGACCATGAGTGCAGCAGCCACGTCTTGGTGGTTTTGTGCTCAATAATTGGATTTTTTCGTTTGGGTGCAGGAGAGTACAGAAAACTCTGGGTTGTTTACCCAAATTTTGAAGTCCCAAATGTGTGTCTTGCACCTGTGATCTGACACCTGTGGTGGCAGATGTGTGTTTGTGCCCCTGGTCAGGCACAGGGAAGTGGATTTTTGATGGCTTTGGATAAAGATCTGTCACTCCTGGCTTTTCCCTTCTGCTCTGAAACTCATCCCCTTTGAAATCCCCACATGGAGAGGGCAGGGACAGCAAATCCCAAGGGCAGGGACAGCAAATGCCATCCTGGACAGCTCTCAGGTGGTTCCATGTAGCTGGCCTGAAGGGAAGGTTGTCCAGGCAATTTCCAGGGTGTTTTAAACTCATTTTTCCCTGAGCAGTGACAACGCAGGCAGCATGATGATAAAAGTGACATTCCTGGGTCTGTAACAATGCCATTAACGTTGGTTCTGAGCACATGAAAAAGGTGCCGAGGCTCCCAACGAGCCAAAATTGTGCCAATACTGAGAGAAACCATTTTCTGCAGTTGGTTTATTGCAGGTTTTAACTACAGTGTGAAAGCAGAGGAAGGAACCCTCCCCAGGCCCCCGAGATACGTTCCCCCCATAATATCCATATTTATCACTTACCCCCCTCCTCCATCAGCTGCCTGCAGCTCTTCCAAGATCATTGTTTCCTCTCTGCTGCTGGAAGGCATCTCCCAAATTGTTATTTCTCCTTGTTAATGCTTTGCTCTCACAGTTATTTCCATCTCCAGTCTCCACACCATTAGCGGGAAACACATCCAGGTGGATAACGACCAATTTCCAGCACACTGTTTCCCATCCCTTCCTGTTTTCCTGTCACTACAAGATTTCCTGCTGCAGATAACTGGAATTTTATTGTGTGTTCAGAGCTGGCAGAGTTGTCCCTCAGCCTCTTAGGTGGCGTTTCAGCTGAAGAAATTGGTGGCAATGGCCAGACTTGGAGTTTATTGGGGTGTCCTTTTAAAAAAAGGGATATTTTCAGGCTGAGCTGCAGGAATTTGGAGCCATTTCTCACGACCAGTCCTGTGTAATGGGTTCAATTGAGTGGAACCCATGTTCCAACTTCCCTGGGCCTGATTTTGCCTGAGTGCCACTTGTTTATGGAGCTTGCAGGCTGAGGGATGGGGGAACGCAAAGATTCCGTGGAAAGCGTAATTGGCTGGGTGATATCTGGGGCCTTTCTGACCACTTCATATTTGTAACGTGCCAAAAATAGCTGCTCCTTCTGCTGGAGCCACGGCTGCTGCAGCTGGGAATAGATTTTAATTGATGGATCCTGTCAGGCTCTCAGCGGCCGTGCAGGCAGGAGAACCATTAAAGTGAAATTTCTTGTCCCTGCTCACTTCAACACTCTGCTACCAGCTCATGGCAGCCTTGCAGTTTTCCCTTAATATCTCCAGATTTTGTACCTGTATCCTAGGGCCATATCCCTGGGTTTTGGGTTTCCCAGCAGGGAGAGCTGTTGGCCATGGGCTTTGTGTCCTGGTGGTACAGGTGTGCAAAGATCTGACAGAATCCTGTGTGTGGAATAAGGGACAGGAGCAGCTCAGGAGTTGTGTGGAATAAAGGACAGGAACATCTCAGGAGTTGTGTTGAAAAAGACACAGGAATTCCTCAGCAGCTGTGCGGATTAAGGGACAGGAGCAGCTCAGGAGTTGTGTGGAATAAGGGACAGGAACTCCTCGGGAGTTATGTGGAATAAGAGACAGGAACTCCTTGGGAGTTGTGTGGAATGAGGGACAGGAACTCCTCTGGAGTTGTGTGGAATAAGAGACAGAAACTCCTTGGGAGTTTAGTGGAGTAAGAGACAGGAATTCCTCGGGAGTTGTGTGGAATGAGGGACAGGAGCTCCTCTGGAGTTATTTTCTGGAGACTTTTGGAGCTTTGGGAAAATGTGGTATTGACCTGGAACTCTGGGATGACCTTGTGTGGGAATGGGCTGTGACCATCCCTAAAGGAACCTGGACAAAGGCTGTGGTCAAGAGCAGAAACCTCTCTGAGGCTCCTCCAGCAGGGTCAGGTAGCTGTGTAGGTTTGGGTTCTGAGTTTGTGCACCTTCCCAAGACTTTTTCCTGGGAAAAGCCATGTTTCTGTGTTTCTGCACTCTCCTGCTTCCCCATCTGCATTCACTGTGCCTCCTCCCCAGCTCCAGGACCTGCTGTTGGAGGACCAAAATCCCTCCTTTGCAGAAGGAGCCTATTTTAACTCCTGGTTTGGAGAAGACATCTCTGTTCTCCTTGTGGGTGTGCAGGAACATCCATTCCCTGCCAGCCACAACAGCACCAGCTCCACTAAACTCAAGTTCCTGTCCTGCCCAAAGACACCACAGTGGGCCAGGGTTTGCTGCAATAACAACTCGGAATTTTATTGGGACTTTCCAAGGAACTGCAATCTCAAGTAGGAAGAGCCATCTCAGGTAGGAACTGCCATCGCAGGTAGGAACCGCAGTCACAGGCAGGAACTGCAGTCACAGGTAGGACAGGAGGAAATTCCGCAGGTTGGCCGCCTTGGTGGTGAAGGAGACCATGAGGTTCTTCATGGCCCTCCTCCGGCTCATCATCCTCGGCCTGCTCCGGCTCCTGGAGCTGCGGCGGATCCTCCTGCGGATCCTCCTGCCCTTGAGGCGCTCGGCCGCCTCCTTGTACATCTCCTTGTCCTCTTCGGGCAGCCTGCGCCACATCCTGCCCAGCCTCTTGGCCGTCTGCACCACGGTCATGTTGGGGTAGAGCCTCTGGAGCCGCCGGCGGTGCCTCTCCATGAAGAGGAAGAAGGGCGGCAGCGCGCGCCCGGACGACGTGAAGCGGACGCTCTTGGCGTAGCGCCGTCCCCTCCTGGCCCGGAACCTGGAGCGTGCCCTCAAGGATCTCCTCCGGAGCATGCGGCCGGGCCTTTGGATGGTGATGCGGAAGAGCATGGTGGTGCTGGGCCGCCGGCCCGGGCGCACCGGCCTGGCCATGGCCGCGCGGGGCCGGCCAGGCTGGGCCGCTCCTGCTCCTGCTGCTGCTGCTGCTGCCTGGAGCTCCTCTGCGGGGACGCTGTGAGGAGCGCCAGGCTGTGCTGCCCCTCAGCACGGCTGCCAGAGCACACTGAGACACAGCAGGCCCACAACAGGCCACAGCGTCACCGCGGCGCTGTGACATCAACAGCCAGCGGCCAATCAGGATGGGCCGGGCCGGCTCCTTGCAATGCTATTGGCTGGAGGGCGTGCTGATGTCATAGTTAGCGTGCTGGAATGGGTTTGGGTTGATGTGGGAAAGCTTCTGTGGGTGGAATGTTGGGGTGGGTGGTGGTGATGGAGCTGGGCCTTTGGGACATGAGGGTCACAAAGCTGAGCAGGACAGGCCAGGCCTGGTCCCTGTGACTGTGTGGGCAGGAGGGGGGTGCTGATGTCATCGTCACGGTGGCAGAGCAGATCTTGGATGAGTTGAGAATGCTCTATGGATGGCATTTTGGGATGTGCCATGGTGACATCAGTGGGCCTTTGGGACACGAGGGTTCCAAAGCCGAGCAGGACAGGCCAGGCCTGGTCCCTGTGACTGTGTGGGCTGGAGGGAGGTGCTGATGTCATTGCCATGATGGCAGAGCAGATCTTGGGTGAGTCGGGAGTGTTCCGTGGATTGCATTTTGGTTGACATCACTGTGCAGTGGGGACGTGAGGGTCCCCAAACTGAGCAGGACGGGCCAGGCCTGGTCCCTGTGACTGTGTGGGCTGGAGGGAGGTGCTGATGTCTTCACCACAGGGAGAGCAGATCTTGGATGAGTTGGGAATGTTCCATGGATGGAATTTTGGGATGTGCCATGGTGACATGTGGTCCCCAGGGCAAATCAGAGGGAGCCAGGCCTGGTCCCTGTAACCCTTTGGGCTGGAGGGATGTGGCGATGTCATAATCATGGTGATGTCACAGCCATGGTGATGGAGCAGTCTGGTGGAATTGGGAACGCTCCATGGATGGAATTTTGGGATGTGCCATGGTGACATCACTGCTGTGCTGACACGAGGTCGCCCAAGCCCACCAGAAGGAGCCACATCCTCTTCCTGTTCCCCTGCTGGCTGGAGGGATGTGGTGATGTCATAGCTGTGATGATGTCACAGTGATGGTGGTGATGTCATGGCCATAGTGGTGACATCACATCCCTTCACCCAGGGGCTCCCCTGCTCCAGCACCAGGATTTTGGCTCCGTTTCTCACCCAGTGTTTTACAAACTTGTAACACCCAAGGAGGGAAGTGGAGCCCTTGGATTTTTTTGTCATGATAAAATGCGGAGCCGCTGTTCGCCGCTGCGAGGTGGCAGCTGATAATGGGAAAATGGTTTAGTAGCAGCCCTAAAAATAATTGTCTGTGACAGCTGTTCCTTGGTTCCTGTCAGGAGAACCACTGTTATTTAAATCCACAGCCCTTGGACTCCATGGCTAATTTATTTGGGTGGACTTCTCATTAATTTGAAAGGTTCTGTGGGTTTAAAAGCCTTCATTAATTACGCTTTAGCAGATGGGAATGCAATAACGTTCTGCAGGTTTGTCTGGGAAGAAAAGAAATTCCCAGTGGTTTGTTTGGTTGTTTCCAAAAGGTGAAATCAGTTGTTCCCAGGAAGAGGTGAGCTTGGCTGTCCCTGTCAGAATTCTTGTGACTGACGACAGGACTATGAATAAAACAAATTGAAATTTTGACCACTCATTCTGAGTACAAGGTGATTTATTGAAGTTCCCAGTAGTGTTAAATATTCATATGTAGCCGATTGCATAAGTACTAAATTATGAAACAGCCCCTGTTCCGTGGAACTTGTCTCTCTGAAAGGTGAAGATGGGGGAGGAGAAGCCTTGGAAGTCGGGAGTCATCCCTGAGTTACACATGGATAACTCTGGAATTGTGTAATTCCAGCACAATTAGGACTTGTGTGATTGCTGGGCTGGTTAATCCTGGCAGAGAGGGGCCAAGGACTTGTCAGGCTCATGGCAAAATCGAGCCTGGACAGAACTGGCTTCCCACTCCCCCTGCTGTGTTTACTCCAGTTGTTTTCCAGTGGCCTCAGCCTGGTAGATAAACTCAGTTTGTCCCACCAGCCTCGTTCCTTTCATGTCCCTGCTTTCCCTTTGAGTGGAGAGGGTGATTTGCATTCCATTTATCTCTTCCTTCCCTTGTTTCCTTTGCTCTCCAAAGAGAACCTGCCCTGGTGATTATTCTGGGGCAGTGAAATAATTTCATTCCAGCAGTCACAGGTCCCTTCAGCAGGTGCTTTATTATCTCAATAATTCAGCCTAAGAGACTTTCCAGCCTCCCCAATTCCCACAGTTCAGGAGCTACAAATAAAACTCTTTTGCTCTTTCCTTGATTTGGTTTATTTAGCCTTTTTTTTTCCTGTGTTCTTTCCAGATCCTCCCCAGGAATTATATTTAAATGTGGAATTGATGCTGTTCAGCCCAATTGCCTTTAGGGGTGCATTGTGTTAAAATGCACATAAAGGCAGAGCTGTCCCACTTGGGCTGGGTCATTTATAAAATTCACTTTGAATCGAGGCCATTTATCTGAATTCAGTGCAATGTTTGCTCATGTCCCTGGATTACCTACATACTCCATCAAAATAGGTCATTTAGGTCCAGGGAAATCTGGGCTGGAAGTGCTGGAATAAACACAGGGCACTGTTAGGGTGGGACACATCCATCGATCCTTTCTCCAACACGGGGTTGGGTTTAACCCTCCACCACTTTTAAGGGGTCTCTGCACCAAAAAGAGCAGAATAAAGCACCTTTATTGCTCCAGTTTCCTCTTTTATTGGAGGATTTTCACGTGGAACAGTGATTGTTAAGGACAAATCATTAGTGGGGAGCAGAGCCCAGGAAAAACAGGCTTTGGACACGTCCAGACACTGCAGAGCTTTTCCTGTGGCTCTGGCTGCTCCAGGTATTTGTTTAATCATGGGAATACTCATAAAGACATCCTGGAATTGGTGATTCAGGGGGATTTGTGTCCATTTTCCTGCCTGAAGCTGGACAAGGCCTGTGGCTGTGCTGGGACCTTCTCAGTGCCCTGATCTCATCAGGGCAGAGGGTCCAGGTGTGTCCTGAGACCACCCAGACCTCATCAGGAAGGAGAGATTTTGCCACCAGTCCTGGCAGAATATAAATCTTGCTTGTGGACCTGTTTGGATATGCAGTGAAAAGCAGAATTTGCAAAGCTTGTATTTAGCAGATAATATTGTATCCAAAGAGGCAAAATGGAAAAAAAAACCCCAAAAAAACCAACCACAAAATGCCACCAAAATGCCCAGAAACCCCTTGGCCACTGCTCTGCCTGCCCTATTAGGTAATGAGCATTGATGAAGGGATGGAATTGGCTCCAGTTTGCTGAGGTGGGTGAAAAATTCCATGCCAGGAGGAATAACGTCAAAGGCAAGGCAGGAAAATTAACAGGAGGAGAAGACTCTCCATGAATTGCAATTAAAGTTGAGGTAAAGCTGTTGCCAGAGCGCTCCCAGCAGCGCTCCCAGCCCCTCCTTGTCAGGAGCAATCCTTGGAATACACAACAGCTCCTCATTGGAAATAACAAGTTTTTACTGTTACTTTTTAAAAAGCTGGGAGTGAAAACAGCCTCTTGACAGAAACCATCAGGACACACCAAAAAAAAACCAAAAAAAAAACCAACCCAAAAAAACTAAGGGGGAAGATGGGAAAAATGTCACAGCTCGTAATGATGTTAATTAGGAGGTAAATGAATGTTGACATTTGAGAGCTGAGCTGAAAGGATCAGATGTGTGAAGGTGTGGAGGATCTGTGTGGAGTCTGATGGAGGGAGAAGCTGAAATGTCTGGAAGATTCCCATTCCTGCAGGAGCAGGAGAAAGAAAAAGGTTCAGCATTTTCCTGGTTGGTTCTCGTAATTACACAGGGTGAATCCAGCTTTTAAAAGCTTCATGTCTTGGACTCTTCCCTCTGATTTGGGGTGGCAGGAAAAGGTCTCAGCACAGGGATGGGGCCTTTGAAGTCCCAAGGTGAATAGAAAATACTGTATTTTATAATCTGGTGATGTTTGGGTGAATTTTTGCATTTATTACAGGTACAGGTGCTCTCAGGTGTGTAGAGCTGAGCTCAGAAGCTCTGTTTGAATCCCAGCAGGTCCCTGTGTAGCTCAGGTGGTTCCCTTCAGCCCAGTCTTGGTGCCTCAGCTGGTTTTGGGGTTTGTGGTGTTTTGTGGTGTGATTTGTGGTGTGTTTTGGGGTGTGTTTTGTGGTTTTTCCTCATGCAAAGCAAAGGGGAGTAGACCCATGGAATCATGGAATGGGTTGGAAAATGTGGAACACACAGGACACGTGTGTCTTTCCCCCTTTTGTTGTTTTCCTCTGCTAAGGTCAAATCTTTTCACTCCATTCCTTGAGTATTCCTTGAATCCTCATTGTGCCTGAATTCCAGAGCCTGGGACACTTGACTTTTGGCTTTTGCAAGCTGGAGTGAGGAGTCCTTCCCCTCGGGATTCATCCCTTGCTGCCATCCATCCGTCCTGCACTGCTGAGGGTCACCCTGGTGGCTTTTCAAATGACAACATTTATTCTTTTTTTTTTTTTTTTAATTTCCCCAGTCTCCTTTTTCATGCTGTGAAGTCAGGGATCAGGGAGGTGTCTGTCCTGGGAATTGGGGCTGCTCAGCAGCTGTTCCCCATCTTTGGGACCTGGTGCTGCCAGGTTCTCCTGGGAATGCTGCAGTGCACCAGCAGAATCTCCTGGAGGTGCCTTGCCCTTGGCCTGCTCACTCTGTCCTCAAACCCAATTTATTCTCTTTGCAAACCCTGTGGATTTTATGCTCCCAGCTCTCTCCTTTTCCTCCTTTATTGTCCTGGTGGGAAGTGAAAGGGACAGGAGGGGAATGGTGCCTCTCAAAAGCTGCCAGACCTTTGGCTGCTTGTCATAAACCCCTTCCTTTCTCTACAATTCACACCATGTTGCCTTTTATTCCTCATCCTTTTTAGTGGGAGTAGTTACTCCTGTTTCCCACTTTAATGCAATTATAGCACACTTCTCCTTTCCCATATCCCAGGAAGCTGCCCAGCCATTACATGGCATTAAATGGAATAATTGCAAGATTAGGTTCCTTCGGCCTGGCCATAAAAAATGCCATTACAGAGGAGCTGCAGGAGAGCGCCTGGAAAATCAGGCTTTGAGGCTGAAAGCTCTGCAGGCGTATTTTTATTGTTATTTTCCACCCCAGGACCTCTGGGAGAAGGAAGCCAAGAGCATTTCTGGGGTTTTTGTCCTCTGTGGAAGCAGTGAAGGCAGGAGTGGCTTCATGTGGGGCGGGTGGGATCAGCTGGGCTCTAGGTTGTTGTCTTCAGTGAGAATTAAAAATACAAATTGTCAGCCCTAGAGGCACATCTGGGGAGCTTTTCCAGCTCTGGGGTCCTTGGGACAGCAGGGCCAGGAGCTCCTGGAGAGCTGTGGAGCTGAGGGAGGGCCTGGAGCAGGAAAGGCTGAGGGAGCTGGGGCTGAGGAGATGCTGAGAGGGGCCCTCAGTCCTGGGTGACCCTGGGTGTCCCCATCTGACCCTGTTGGGTCTCTGTGTGTCCCTGGGTGTCCTGTGTGACCCTGAGTGTCCCTGGGTGTCCCCATCTGATCCTGTTGGGTCTCTGTGTGTCCCTGGGTGTCCTGTGTGACCCTGAGTGTCCCTGGGTGTCCCCATCTGACCCTGTTGGGTCGCTGTGTGTCCCTGGATGTCTCTGGGAGTCTCTGAGTGTCCCCATGTGTGCCTGGGTCACCCTGTTGTGACCCTGGGTGTCCCTGAGTGTCCCCATGTGTCCCGCTATGTCCCTGGGTGACCCTGTTGGATCCCTGTGTGTTTCTGGATGTTCCTGTCCATCCCTGTCCATCCCTGGCTGTCCCTGTGTCCCCCTGTCTGTCTGCCCCCCCAAATGTCCTCCCTGGGGACATTCCAGAGCCCTCTGCACACACTGCTGGGCCCTGGGATGTGGCACCAGCTGAGCCTCTGTGGT
>JAWWLW010000087.1:4353851-4365813 GCA_035041385.1 Myiothlypis coronata
TGAGTTCCTCATTCACCTATTCCACAATCAGTCTGGTTTGATTTCCTCATTCACCTTTTCCACAATCATTCTGGTTTGATTTCCTCGTTCACCTTTTCCACAATCATTCTGGTTTGATTTCCTCACTCACCTATTCCACAATCATTCTGGTTTGATTTCCTCGTTCACCTTTTCCAGAATCATTCTGGTTTGATTTCCTCGTTCACCTATGCCACAATCATTCTGGTTTGATTTCCTCATTCACCTTTTCCACAATCATTCTGGTTTGATTTCCTCATTCCTCAATTTCACAACCTTTCTGAACTCCCCATTCCTGAGCTGGAATCAGGCAGGACCTCGGCCCAGCTGCCAGAGGGACCTGCCCTCATTTTCCCACTGTATTTGTGGAGTTTGGCAGCTTCTTTCTGCCTTTCAGTGCTTAAAAACCCAGCAAACCAAGCAGTGAAGATTGCCAGGGATGAAGGGAGGGTGTCTGCAGGCAGTGGGATGTGTAGGACAGGAGATGCTGATACTTTAAAAACCTCCCTGTAACCCTTTCCACAACCTGGCCTGCCATAAATATTTCACTGGAGATAAATCCCTACAAAACAGGCCGTGTAATTCCACAGCAAGCACGGCAGCTGAAATGCATTTTTCATCAGGAGAGCTGAATCAGGATCGGCCAGCAGAAGCAGGGGGAGGCTTTAGGGTGGCTCTAATTTGCTGTCTGTTTTCCAAAGACGTGTCTGTACATCATTTATGAACCCCCTGGGTCCCCTGGGACAGGGTCTGGCTTTGCTGATAATCTATAAGAAAACAATTTCCCTTCCAGCTTGTTTAAATTGATCCCGAGTTTTGCAGAACACCTTCTCTGTCTGTTCCCTCTCTGCTCTCCCTAATCCGTGCCCTCATTTGGAAATCACTTTAGGAATGTAAAAGCAAGGTTAGATGCAATCAGGCTGTGGAGAGGGGTTTTTTTGTTGTTGTTGTTGAACACAGCAAATTCATTTTGTTCCCCTCCTGGGAGAGTTAAACATTTCCCTTTTTCCCTTTCATTAAGGTGAATCTTGATTTTTGCAAATGCTTTTTGCCCATTCCCCATGTAAGGAAATCAAAGGGACTGGGAGAAATGGGTACACAGAATTATTTTTAAAAAATATTTTTTATCTTCCTCCCCATCCTGTCTCCTCAAAAAAGGTGGAAGAAAATAATCTGGAAGTGTTTTAATCAGGTGAGGTGGCAGCACCTCAGGTGTCCCCTCCATCAGAGGGGTTGGATGGGAATTTCTAAAATCAGAGGGTTTTGGGAAAGCTGCAAAAGGGCTGGAACTGGAGAGATGGGAATGCTGCCCTGGCTGCTGCTGCTGCTGCCCCTCTCTGCACATGTTTTATGGCAGAACTTGGCTCCCTAATTGCTCTGGAGCTGATTGTTACCAACACATAATTGCAGCTTTTATCGATCTCCCCGCCCCGGCCGCTTCCCTTCCCTGCGGGAGGAAGATAAATGGGATCAGCTCCAGCCCTGCACAGGACAGAGCTGCTCCTTCAGGGAGGGGCTGGGGAGCTCCCTGCTGCTCCCCAGAGGCACCTGAATGGCTTGGTGAGGGTGTCATGGAGTCTTGGAATGGTTTGGGATGGGGTTAAATCCCATCCAGTTCCACCCCTTCCATGGGCAGCGACCTCCCAATATCCCCAGGTGCTCCCAGCCCCATCCATGGCTTTGATCTACAGATCTGTCCATGGGTAATCTGTTATTCTACCCATGGATGAATCAGTTTGGCTTCAGTTTGGACAGATCTTCCCCCCTCTTTGTCCTGGATCTTCCATTTCTCATCTTGGATCTTCCATTTCTCATCTTGGATCTTCTGCTCTTTATCCTGGATCTTCCCCTCTGTGTCCTGGATCTCCCACTCTTCATCCTTACTTCCCACTGCTCATCTTGGATCTTCTGTTCTATATCCGGGATCTCCCACTCCTCATCTTGGATCTTCCATTTCTCATCTTGGATCTTCTACTCTTCATCCTGGATCTCCCACTCCCCTTCTCGGATCTTCCATTCCTTATCTTAGATCTTCCCCTCCTCATTTTTGATCTTCCCCTCATTTTCAATCTTCCCCTCTTCATATTGCATCTTCCCTTCCTCACCTTGGATCTTCCATTTCACTTCTTGGATGTCCCACTGCTTATCTTGGATCTTCCCCCTTTCGTCTTGGATCTTCCACTTTTCATTGTGATCTTCCATTCCTCACCTTGGATCCTCTCCCTTTCATCTTGGATCTTCCACTCTTCATCCTGATCTTCCATTCCTCATTTTAGATCTTCTCCTTTTCATCTTGGATCTTCTCCTTTTCACCTTGGATCATCTCCCTTTCATTTTGAATCTTCCACTCTTTGTCCTGATCATCCATTCCTCATTTTGGATCTTCTCCTTTTCACCTTGGATCATCTCCC
This sequence comes from Myiothlypis coronata, assembly GCA_035041385.1. NCBI lineage: Eukaryota > Metazoa > Chordata > Aves > Passeriformes > Parulidae > Myiothlypis > Myiothlypis coronata. The sequence continues at coordinate 4,356,281 of JAWWLW010000087.1, forward strand.
TTTCATCTTGGATCTTCCACTCTTCATCCTGATCTTCCATTCCTCATTTTGGATCTTCTCCTTTTCATCTTGGATCTTTCCCCTCCTCATCCTGGTTCTTTCCCCTCCTCATCTTGGATCTTCCATTTCCCCTCCTGGATCTCCCCCTCCTCACCCTGGATCACACCCTTGGGTTCCAAAAGCATTTTTGGCTCCTGCCATGGGACCTATGGAGTTTCCTGGGCAATTCTGGATACTCCCAGTGCTTGTGCAGGCTCTGATTCCCAAAGATCCATTGCTCAGGCTGCCAAAAGAGGGGTTTTTTCCAAAGAGTTGCATTTGAGGGGGTTTCTTTTCACCTCCAAGAAGGAGAACCCCTGTGAGCATCCTGCTGCTGAACCATCCCAGCAGGAGGGAGAGATCCAGGCAGGATCTGGATTTAACAGCAATTCCCCCAGCAAGGAGAGCAGAGCTTCATGGAATAGATTTTTTTTTTTCTGTTGTTGCTGCTGAAACACTGTTTTCCAAATTAAAAATAAATAAATGTCTGCTTAAATCCTCATTTAGAGCAACATGAAGTGGTTTGAACGGAACAGCCCGGCCTGCCTGCCATGCTGGCAGAGCTTTGTAATGTCATCTTTCAAATCTGACAGGATGCTGAGTATTCCATTAGATCTGTTGGATGTGTGTGAGCAGCAAAAGCCTCCAGAAAACAGGAGTTTCTGTTCATCCAATTATCCTGACACAGTCCTTTGTAGTACTGCTCCACATTCCAATTTACAAACAAAGTAGATTTTCAAATACAGGATTTTTGAGGGCAGGGAGTGGGAGAATTGTTCTTATTTGTTTTAATCTTTTTTAAAAAAGCACGAAACAAGTGGTGCTTTGCCGTGCCTGGTTCTGATCTAAATGGAGTCATTTGTAAAGTCTGACTTCCATCATTAGGGCTCCAAAATGAAGGATGAGGAGGAGAGGATGCAGTGATCCCTCTTTATCAATTTATCTTCACCAATTTATCTTTATCAATTCTCCTGGAAAGGGACACGGTGCAATTAGGGGAGGAGATGTTTCCTGGGGATGCAGCTCAGGCTGTGAATTTTGGGATTGCTGTTCACTGATGAGTGTCTTGTTCTCATTGCTGAGGGGTTTGGGAGCCAGGTTTTCCATCAGGAAGGGGGTTGGAGGGGGATGTGTGTTGGATGGGATCTGGCAGGGATGGCTCTGGGGAGAACCTTGGTTAGAAATGTGTCCCTGAAAAATTTCCAAGCCTGGCTGTATCCAAATTATGAATTCCTCCATGCCAGAGAATCCTGGAGTGGTTTGGGTTGGAAGAGACCTCAAAATTCCTCTGATTGCACCCCCTGGCACCTTCCACTGCCTTCTCCTGGATTTGGGATGTTCAGCACTGGGGAAATCCCTGCAGGTTGCTGTGTCCTGATGGAGGAGTTGACCTTCCCAAGGATTTCTCATCCCATCCATGGTGCCACCATCAGCTCTGGTGGGCTTCACCAATGCTTGGGAAGCTTTTCTTGGCCTCTAAATTCCCTTTGTGGGGCACAAATCACCTGAGCTGAGCTGTTGTTTGTGTGGAGGGTGGGAACATTCCCTGGGGCTGGATGTGCAGTGGGAAGCTGTGGAGAATACCAAAATGGGGATTATTTTGTAAAGCTCGTGCCCCAAAGCACAACCACAGAGCAGAGACTCAGAGACTGCAGGGTCCCAACCCACATCCTTGGAAAATTCAAATCAAAATCCAAATTCAGCCTTGGAAATTTGGAATTGCCTGGGAGGGAATGTTGGGCTGGGATTGGGGGGTTATCCCTGTGTTGGCTTAGAAAAAGCTGGAGAATCACTACAGAAATGTCTGTCACTACTTTATTTGAAGCAGAAATAGATTTTTTTACCCCAAAAATGTGAGTTTTAGCAGCCCCAAGTCGTTTTTTTTATCCATTGATATTGGATTTATTAAAAACCTTGAGATCAGGCTGGAAATACCCTGTGATTCCCATCCACGTGGACCTTTGGGGCATCCCAAACCCTGCTGCTTTTTCTTCCTCCTGCTGCACTCGCAGGTGGATTTGGAGTAAAAAGAAACAAAGAGTTCGATTTGCTTTGACAGCAGCCTGCTGTTAATTAGTTTTCCCTTCTTAAATTAATAAAAAAAAAAGACAGCTGCCCTGAAGAGATTGAAGCTGCTGAGGAAGACAGGAGCAGCAGCAGCAGCTTTTCCTCATGAATATTTTCCAGCTAAAAATTTTTTTTGAAGTTCTTGCTGCTTTATTTAAAGAGAAAGCCAAAAGCTGTGAGGAAATGATGAGTGAAAAGCTGCACCCAAGCATCTCCCTCAAAGCAGCACCTCAGGTGAGCTTCAAGGAGCCTCTCCCTGTCTGAGCCTCCTGCAGCAGCTGTTCCAAACAGGTTCTTTTTAAGCCCAAAAAAGAAACCCCAGCACGATTAAAAACCCCCTCTTTAGTTACATGGGTAATTCTTCTTGACAGCTTTGTCTTAGGAATGTGCTAATTTAGGGATGAAAGCCTGACAAGATGAAGAGCACGAGGAGAAGGGTTTGAAGTGGGTTTCTCCAAGGATGAAGGGCTGGCTCATCAGGAAAAGGCTCCCAGAAAGTGATTTGGACACTGAGTAATCCCAATTCCTTTTGGGTTATCCCAAATCCTCACAGTGAGGGCTCTTTTATCCCAATTCCTGCAGTGGGGGCTCTTTTATCCCAATTTCTCACAGTGAGGGCTGGGTTATCCCAATTCTTCTTGGAATTATCCCAGTTCCTATTGGGTTATCCCAAATCCTGCAGAGGAGGCTGGGTTATCCCAGTTCCTCTTGGAATTATCTCAAATCCTGCAGTGGAGGCTCTTTTATCCAAATTTCTACAGAAGAGGCTGGGTTATCCCAAATCCTGTTGGAATTATCCCAGTTCCTGTTGGAATTATCCCAGTTCCTGTTGGAATTATCCCAGTTCCTATTGGGTTATCCCAATTTCTGGAGTGAGAGCTGGGTTATCCCAATTCCTCTTGGAATTATCCCAGTTCCTCTTGGAATTATCTCAAATCCTGCAGTGGAGGCTCTTTTATCCAAATTCCTACAGAAGAGGCTGGGTTATCCCAAATCCTGTTGGAATTATCCCAATTCCTGTTGGGTTATCCCAATTCCTGCAGTGGAGGCTGGGTTATCTCATTTTCTGTTGGAATTATCCCAGTTCCTGTTGGAATTATCCCAATTCCTATTGGGTTATCCCTAATCCTGCAGTGGAGACACTTTTATCCCAAATCCTGCAGTGGAGGCTGGGTTATCCCAATTCCTGTTGGAATTATCCCAGTTCCTGTTGGGTTATCCCAAATCCTGCAGGGCTGAGTTATCCCAATTCCTGTTGGAATTATCCCAGTTCCTGCAGTGGAGGCTGGGTTATTCCCATTCCTGTTGGAATTATCCCAATTCCTGTTGGAATTATCCCAATTCCTGTTGGGTTACCCCAGTTCCTGTTAGAATTACCCCAATTCCAGTTGGGTTCCAATTCCTGCAGTGGAGGCTCTTTTACCCCAATTCCTGTTGGGTTATCCCGATTCCTGTTAGAATTATCCCAATTCCTGTTAGAATTGCCCCAATTCCTGTTGGGTTATCCCAATTCCTTTTGAAATTACCCCAATTCCTGTTGGGTTATCCCGGTTCCTGTTGGGTTATCCCAATTCCTGTTAGAATTATCCAATTCCTGTTAGAATTCCCCCGATTCCTGTTGGGTTATCCCAATTCCTGCTCTTTGTTTTATCCCAGCCCTGCCCCTGGAGGCTGGAATGATCCCAATCCAGGTGTTTGTGCTGCTCCCAGATGGCTCTGCCAGGTGGGGTTTGTGTCAAACCCTCGGGGTGGAGGCAGCAGCAGCCAAATCCAGAGCAGGAAAACAAATTGCTGCTCCCTGGTGTGGGAAAAAAGATGGGGGTCTTGGAGATGGATGAATTCTTGTTCCCTTTCCTGGTTTTTCTCCTCTTCTCCCTGAAGTTTGCAGCAAGAAGGGAATGGTCACACTTGGAGAGGAGTCCCCCAGGTGTGGGGCTCCAAGCTGATATTTCCCTTGGCCAATAATGGGGTTTAATTTTATTTTCTCTGCTATTTTCTTGCTGTTTATTCCCACCAGCTCTGCAGTTTTTAGGTTCTGAGTGCTCCCCTGGAATGGCTCTGATGTATAATGGGTTCATGGGATAAATTGCAGAAAAATTGGGGGGAAACCAGCTCAGCATTTTCCTCTCAGCAGCCCTGAAGCTTCTCAGAGCTTTCCTTTTGCTGTCTCCCATTTTTAGTGGGTTACAGAGGGATTGGGGAGGGGTTGAACCCCCATTTTTATTTTGAAATTAAACCTCTCCAAAGCCCTAACATGGAAAAACAAATCCCTCTCCATGATAAACAAACCCCTGCTGGTTCTGAGCAGTCAGGATAAGCTGATCCCAAAGGGAAGGATGCAGGATGTGGGTGATTCACATTTTTATTTTCAAAATAAAAACTTGACAATCCCTGAAGCTCAGCTCAACTTTTTCCTTTTTTTTCCTTTATTTCCCACCCCTGCAGTCAAGAAGCAGATGGAGCTCAAGTCCAGAGGGGTGAAGCTCATGCCCAGCAAGGACAACAACCAGAAGACATCAGTGTGTAAGTTTTCCTGGCTCTTCCTCACTGTCTTTTTTGATAACAATCTCCTGGAACATTTCATTGGACTTTCCAGTAATCTCTAAAACTTCGCCACTCTGACAAGTTTGGGTGCTTTTCCCTCTTCCCTCTGCATTTCTGCATCACTTCCCTCCTCCCAGTGCTCTGGTCACAAGCATTTACTAACTCCTGGAAGGGTGCAAGGCTTGGATTTTCTGCATTTGTTGGATTCTATGCTCCAGGGTCGTGGCTTTGGGCTCTTTTAGTGGAAAAAATGAAGAAATTTGAGATTGGGATCGGTGTTATTGCTGTAAATAAGGAGCAGGGATAAGGAACAACATTAAAAACGGAATATTAGAAAATTTACAGAGGTAGTCACAGCGTCTTCCTTTTTCTATTTGAGTTTTATTTCGTTTTCCCTGCAGAAAAATCATAATTCTGGGTTTGGAGTGCTGATTTTTCAGGCTGTAGTGCTGATTTTTCAGGTTGTAGTGCTGATTTTTCAGGTTGTAGTGCTGATTTTTCAGGTTGTAGTGCTGGTTTTTCAGGTTGTGTGTAGTGCTGGTTTTTCAGGTTGTAGTGCTGATTTTTCAGGCTGTAGTGCTGGTTTTTCAGGTTGTGTGTAGTGCTTGGTGTGTCAGGGGCAGAACATTGGGGTCACTGCTGTGCCTCCCTCGGGCAGGTGGGAAATATTTCACTTTTCAGGTTCTTTGCAAATCAGGAGCAAAACCTGTGATTTTTGTCCCTGAATCTTGGGCTCGTTCTAAAATGAAACAGGAGGGATCTGACTGGGAGTTAATATTTTATGTGGATTCAAATGGGAGCAGGATGGAGCATTTTTCCAAATGGATTTTAAGGGAGAAGCTGGAATTGCTCATTTTGTTGCACAGCCCATTACCCCCATCAGACAGGAGCATTTGCACAGCTCAGCTGGGTGGATTTTGCATACAAAATTCAGAAAAAATGCCTGGACTGGACCTGAACTGGTGCATTTTGCATACAAAATTCAGAAAAATGCCTGGACTGGAGCAGAATTGGTGGATTTTGCATACAAAATTCAGAAAAATGCATGGACTGGAGCAGAATCATGGCTCTGGAAGGAGAGTTTCCCTCCTAGCTCCCAGGAGAATTTTTACAGGCTCTGTTTTTTTGGGAGCAAAGCCCAAAAAGCTAAAAAACAGCCCAAAATCTCCAGAGCAGAAAACACTGGGGAAAAGAATTCAATTTTTAAGGGAATTATCCTGTAAGTGGAGTCCAGGCTGTTCCTGGCTGGGTGATACATTCCTTGCCAGGAAGAATTTATTGGAATAAACATCCCAGGGCCCTTAACTGAGTGAAAAATCCAGTTGGGAACCCCCTGGAGACAGAGAGGGGTGTTTGGAGTGGGAGAGTTTTGCCCTGGATTTTGGGGAATTTTGAGGAAAGGAGTGAAACCATTGATTTAATGAAGCATTGTGCTGTTAGCAATCCCCAGAATTCCCATTTCTCCTTGCTGGGAATGGCCTTTGGAGCAGTTTTACCCATTTTTAATGCACTGAGGTGAGGAGGACACAGCAGCTGCACTTCCCATTCCTGCAGATCCTGCATTTCTGAGGAGCAAAACCAGGAATTCATTCCCCCTGCCTGGTCTATCCCATCCCAGGGGGCTCAGAGCTGCCAAATGGGAGCTCAGATCTTGAGGAAGCTCAGGCTGGAAGTTGTTGAGCTGGAATATTGGGAATTGGGATGGTGGCCCCATTCCATGGTCCTTGTCACCCTCCAGCTCCTTCCCCTGCTCTCCATCACATCTGGATTTTCCCTATTTTCTCCCTATTTTGGAGCTTTCAGCTCCCACAGTGAGTTCCCAGCTGCAGAAGTGTTGATTCCCAAGGAGATGGCACCAGGAAAATCAGGTTTTTATTTTATTTTTATTTCTATTTTTATTTTTATTTTTTTGCAAAGCCTTACCTGCTCTGCTCCCTGCTGGGTTTGCAGGGCTGGCTGAGCCCCTCTGTGCTCCCAAACCTCCACGAGCTGAGTTTGCACCACAGATAATTCCACACGTGGGACAGGCTGGGTAAAGAAATTTCCTATTCCAGGGCAATTTCCAGTTGCAAATTCCAAAAATTCAGGAATTTTTTGTGTCTCTTGGTAACACTTAAAGCTCTGCCACAAAATCCCAAAATCGTTAAGGCTGGAAAAGATCAAGTCCAGCCTTCAAGTCCCTGCTTTATTTTTGATTATTCCTACCAGCAGTGTTTTATTTCCAAGTGCTGTTTGCTAAAACCTGGCCTAAAATCCTCCCTGGAAGGATCCACTCTTAAATCCTGCAGGTTTTGGATTTGGGATTGCCTGCTCAGATTAAACCTGGTGTGTTTGGTGTGGCTGAATGGAGGCAAAATGTGGTGATGTAACAACTGCTTGTGTTATTGCAGGGAAAAAATCCATAAAAATACAAAATTCTGTGGGGAGGTGCTGCTTGTGCTCAGTTGTAGTGAAATGTGTTTGTTTGAAATCTTAATTAAGTGCCTTGTACTGCTCACCATCAGTTAAATATTTGGAAATCTTTGCTTTAATCACTTTTGGAGGGAAGATAATACTGAGAGACAAATGAAGCAGGTAGAAGAAATAGTTTGAGATTTTAGGCCATATTTTGGAGGTTGTTTCTGGCACTGAAAGCAGGATGTAAATGTGGATATTCCAGGTTCCACAGTGGGGAAATTGTGGTGGTTTGGATTTAAAAAACAGCATCCAGGTGGGTTTTGTGGTGTTTGGGTGAGGCCCACCTGGAGAGGCCCTGGAAGGGTTTGAGTGAAGGAACTTCTGTGTGTGTCCAGCTGGGTCAAAATCCGCTTTGCAAAGTCATTTTTGGGGTGGGTTGAGCAGATTTTAGGTGTCAGCCAAGTGTGTTGGAATTTCTGGATATTGGGGAGGTGTCTGTGGGACACAGGAGCCACCTGGGGCCTTGTGGGTGAAGGAGTGGAACTTCTGTGTGTGTCCAGCTGGGTCAAAATCAACTTTGCAAAATCATTTTTGGTGTGGGTTGAGCAGTTTTTAGGTGTCAGCCAAGTGTGTTGGAATTTCCAGATTTTGGGGAGGTGTCTGTGGGACACAGGAACCACCTGGGGCCCTGTGGGGATGCCTGGAAGGGCTTGGGTGAAGGACTGGAACTTCTCTGCGTGTCCAACTGGGTCAAAATCTCCTTTGCAAAGTCATTTTTGGGGTGGGTTGAGCAATTTTTAGGTCTTAGCCAAGTGTGTGGAAGTTTCTGGATTTTGGGGAGGTGTTTGTGGGACACAGGAGCCACCTGGAGCTTGGGTGGGACAGCCTGGAGGTGCTCTGGGAATTCTGCACTTCTGGGAATGTTTGTGAAGCTTCACCTTGTGGGCTGTTCTGGGACATTCCCAGCTGGGAAATAAATTGTGGTTTGGAGCTCTCCTGGAGGAACATTCCCAGCTGGGAAATTGGGGTTTGGAATTCTCATGGTGGAACATTCCCAGCTGGGAAATTGAGGTTTGGAGCTCTCATGGTGGAACATTCCCAGCTGGGAAATTGGGGTTTGGAATTCTCATGGTGGAACATTCCCAGCTGGGAAATAAATTGGGGTTTGGAGCTCTCCTGGTGGAACATTCCCAGCTGGGAATTTGGGGTTTGGAGCTCTCCTGGAGGAACGTTTCCAGCTGGGAATTTGGGGTTTGGAGCTCTCCATTCCCATCTGGGATTGGATTTTCCCAATGTCAGGACCTTGCTGTGACCTTTTCACTCTTGGTGTTGCTAAAATTGGGGGTGTTCAGTGTCCGGGTTGGTGTCACTGAGGTTCTGGAATCTCTTCATCCCTAATTTTTTGGGTGCTGAAGGAACTTTGAGGGTTGGAAATACAGCAGGACCTCGTTGGGGTGAACCTTGCACCCCTAAATCAGCTCCAAGCTCTCAGGTCTGATTTTTGGGATCATTCCCAGAAGTTTGCATGGACTTAACCCTGGTGTGAGCACTCAGATTAACCCTTTAAACCATCCAATTCCTGCTGCACTCCTTCCCACCCCTCCTGCCATCACCTCCTTTCACTGGATTCCTCATGCTCAAAAATGTTGGGGCTTTGTCAAAGGGTTTTTTTTGTTCAGATGCTGCTTTGTTTTGTAGTTCTGAAATTCCCTGAGAAATTGTCCCTTGGGAATCTGTCAGTGAAGTTTGCTTATTAAGAGAAATAAAACTAAAGAGGATTTTAACAGTGGCAAACTGAGCAATCAGAACTGGCTGTCTCTGAATTCATGAGGAGAAGGAAATTGGAAAAATCCAGGAGGATGAGGGGATGGAAAACCAATCCCATGCTTGGGGGAGAGAATTCCTGAGCTTCTAATACAGAAATTGAGCAGTTCATCACAATTTTTTTCTGGTAATCTTGAAGGGTTTATTTGGGAATGGCCCAGCCCAGGTGAAACTTTGGGAAGGTGAACACAGCAAATTTTCAGCATGAGAAATCCAGTTTATAACCTTTGGGCTGTTCTGTTTGTGTGTGTGTGTTCAAAACAAAAGCTAGAGAACAAAAGTTTCTGTAAATGAGCATCTAATCCATCTCCTCCTTTTCTTTCACTTCCTTTAAAAGAGAAATTCCCCAACTCCCAGGATGTGGAGATCTCTCCCCTCTCCCCCTTGCTCAGCTTTATCTTCCCTGTTCTCTGCTTTATCTGCTCGTGGTTTCAGGTGTTAATGAATCTCCACTAACGAGACATGAGCTGGGTTTAGACCTCAGCAATGGGGGTGACAAACTCTCCTCTGGGGCCTTCGTTTTCCTGGGATCTGGGATTGTTTCTGTTTGATTTCCCAGGGATCTGGGATTGTTTCTCTTTGTTTTCTGGGATTGTTTCTCTTTGTTTTCTGGGATTGTTTCTCTTTGTTTTCCTGGGATCTGGGATTGTTTCTCTTTGTTT
>JAWWLW010000087.1:4374687-4385118 GCA_035041385.1 Myiothlypis coronata
GGTGGTGCAGTCCCCATCCCTGGGGGTGTTTAACAAAGCCTGGATGTGGCACTGGGTGCCAGGGTTGAGTTGAGCTGTTGGGGCTGGTTTGGACTCAATGAGCTTGAAGGTCTCTTCCAACCCAGTGATTCTGTGAATTCTGGGAAGGTGGGTCCTCCCACCAGCTCAGGGCTGGGCAGCTCTGCAGCTCCAGGGAGAAAGGGTTTCTGTGGCATTCCAGGCTTGTATTTCATGGGAGTCCAGGTTTGGGTTGGGAGGGACCTCAAGGAAGGGCAGGGACACTTTCACTGTCCCAGGTTTCCCAACATTGGACACTTCCAGGGATCCAGCCACAGTTTCTCTGGGAATTCCAGCCCAGCCCCTCCTCACCCTCACAGGGAAGGGTTCAATCCCAATATCCCATCCAAACCTGCTCCTTTCAGTTCAAAGGCATTGTTGATTTCCCAGAGAGGAGGAGATGAACAGAGGGGGTCCTGTGCCCTGATGTTTTATGGAACAAAAGCTGGAATGGGTTTGGAGGCTGGGATGTGGTGGTGGAGTTTGTGTGCACAGCCAGAAACATCCAGACACATCCAAATGCTTCCAGACACTTCCAAACACATCCCGACAAATCCAGATGCTTCCAAATACTTTCAAACACATCCAGACACATCCAAGCACATCCAGATACATCCAAAGAAATCCAGACAATTCCAGACGCATCCAAACACCTCTGGACAAATCCAGATGCCTCCAGGCCCCTCCAAACACTTCCAAACACATCCAGAAACATCCAAACCCCTCCAAACAAATCCAGACGTTTCCAAACACCTCCAAACACATCCAGACACTTCCAAACTCATCCAGAAACATCCAGGCACGTCCAAACTTATCCAGGCACTTCCAGACACATCCAGCTGCTTCCAAACACATCCAGATGCATCCAGGTACATCCAGGAACATCCAGACACCTCCAAACATATCCATGCACATCCAGATACATCCAAACAAATGCAGACAATTCCAGACACTTCCAAACACAGAGAGACACTTCCAAACTCATCCAGATCCATCAAGATGCTTCCAAATACTTCCAAATGCTTCCAGACACATCCAAGCACATCCAGGAACATCCAGACAAATCCAGACATGTCCAAACATATCCATGCACATCCAGATACATCCAAACAAATGCAGACAATTCCAGACACTTCCAAACTCACCCAGATACTTCCAAACACAGAGAGACACTTCCAAACTCATCCAGATACTTCAAGACACATCCAAACACATCCAGACATTTCCAAATTCATCCAGACATTTCCAAACACATCCAGACACACCCAAACACATCCAGACATTTCCAAATTCATCCAGACGTTTCCAAACACATCCAGACACTTCCAGACACACCCAAACACATCCAGACACATCCAGACATTTTCAGGCGCATCCAAACACATCCAAACACATCCAGACCCCTCCAAACTCATCCAGACACATCCAGACCCCTCCACTATCCCAGGTTGCTCCAAGCCCTTTCCACCTTGGGATCCAGAGGGAAACCTTTTCCAGCCCCTCCTCACCCTCACATTTGGGGTTTTTCCAGCCCCCCGGGCTCAGTTTGTGTCCCCACACAGACTGTTCCCTGTGTTTCCCCAGCTGTCCTGAAATCCCTGCTGAAGGCTCGTTTAGTTCAGGGTTGTAATTAAAAATGAGTGTAATTATTTGCAATCGAAGCCCCTTTGATATCGGGTGTGGGCAGGTGCCCCAGCTCATCAGGGCAGGGAGGCTGTGCCAGGAATGCTGATTTTTCCCATTTTTTTCCCCTTTATCCAGCAGAATTTCAGCCCCCAGGGGCAGAGGAGTGAGGTTTGGGTCTATCTCATGCTATTTATGCATTATTGTAAATTTATGGATATTTTTGCGCTGGTTTAAATTGAAATACAAGCCCTGTCTCTCCTTGTCATGGGCTGAGACTGGAAAAAGCTGTGAGGGCACCAAACACTCAATTCCCATTGCCAGGGGAAAATGGACAGGGATTGATCATTCCCAGGTACAAAAAGGAGATTGGAATTGGTCAAATCCATCAATTTTCAGATTTCCCAACAAGGAACTGCAGGTTCTGCTCTGTCATCCACAGAAATATGGAAATTTGTCAGCTGTGAGAGGAGATCCCTTTGCCTTTGAAATGATAAATAATTTTAATTAATTCAATTAATGTCAGTTTTTGAGGGATTTTTGGGGGGGTTTAGGTGTTTCAGTGTCATTTACATGGAGGGAAAACCTCTCCTGAAGAAGGGAATAACCAACCCCTGTGGGAAGGCCACAGCTCTCCCTGCTTTCCTAAATTCTAAAAAAGATTGGAATTGTTCAAATCCATTAATTTTAAGATTCCCCAACTCAGATCAGAGATTCCACAGCACAAGGAACTGCAGGTTCTGCTCTGTCATCCACTGAAATATGGAAATTTGCCAGCTGTGAGAGGAGATCCCATTGCCTTTGAAATGATAAATAACTTTAATTAATTCAATTAATATCAATTTTGGGGGGATTTTTTTTTTTTTTTTTTAGGTGTTTCATGGTGAAAATTTTAATTTCCAGGTTGGGAAAAGCTCTCCTGGAGCAGGGAGGGTTGGGGGAAAAGCACCAAATCCTTTGGGAAGGTCACCCTGCTTGTCCCTCAGGGATCATCCCAGCATTTCCTGGCTGAGGGAGGGATTTGGGATGAATTACTTCCAATAATTCCCATAAAATACTTGGAAATATTATTTTGTAATAATTTTTTTGTCATCTTTTTATGGACTTCAATGGTTTTTGGATCAGGGGCTTTGGGAGAAGCAGGTTGCTGAATTTAGGAATTATTTGCCAATCCTCTGCTCTGTCTTTGTCAAAGAAAATAACTTGAGATCCACTGAGCCCCCAAATCCCCTCCAAATTTGCATTTTTTCCCTCAAAATTGGGAATTTTGCATTCACAGGGCTGAGGCCTCCTCATTGACAAATTGGGAATTTTTTTCCTCTGCAGAGTGGGGACATCAGAACCTCTTTGGGGAATATTCAGAGTTTTTTTTAGCTGAGCCCTGGTGCTTGGGGAATTAATTCCAACCACAGTGGGGAAAAGAAATCTCTGGGGAGCTGAGAAATGCAAATTATAATTGCATAAAAGCTATTTCGGGCCCTTTTTTGACACGATGGATGTTGCTGCTCGAGGTTTCTCCTGGGGTTATTCCCAAAAAAAGCCAAAGTGTCCAAGCTGATGGAGGGAGAAGGGGATGATTGATCCCAAAAGGAGGAGGAAATTCTGGAGCCTGAGGGGCAGGGAAATGAGGAATGAGCTTGGAAAGCTTCAGGTTAGAGCTGCTGGAGTGAATTATTGGGGATTTTTCTCCTCAAAATGTGACTGAATTTCCAATCACTTTGGAATCAGGAGTCCCATCCCATTTTCCCATTTTCCTGCTTTGCTGGTTGCTCCTTTTCACTTCAGCAGTTCCAGATTTGGGGGTGCTGGTGGTCTCTAGCTCTTTAACAAATCATTAATTAAATTAATTAAATTACATTTCCAGCTTTCAGAGAAAAAAAAGAAAAAAGCAACAAAACCCAGGAAAATTGGTAAATAAATACAGTAATAAAGAAAAAAGCAACAGGAAAATAGGTAAATAAATACAATGTTTAAAAAATCCAGGAAAATGGGTAAATAAATACAATATTAAAAAAAACAAAGCAGGAAAATGGGTAAATAAACACAATATTAAAAAAAAGGGAAATGAGTAAATAAATACAATATTAAAGAAAAAACAACAGGAAAATGGGTAAATAAATACAATATTAAAAATAAAAACCAGGAAGATAGGTAAATAAATACAATGTTTAAAAAACCCAGGAAAATGGGTAAAGAATAAACTATTAAAGAAAAAAACACCAGGAAAATGGGTAAATGAATACAATATTAAAGAAAAACAAACAAACAAAACAAACAACCCAAACCAAAGAAAAAGCCCCAAAAAGCCAAAACAAAAACCGAAAAAAATCAAACAAAAATCCTAAAACAAAACAAAAAACCGAAACCAAAACAAAAAAAACGAAACAAAACAAACCCAAAAAAACCCCAAAAGAACCAAACAAAAACCAAAAAAACCAAAACAAAAAAATCCCAAAAAACAAACAAAACCCACCCCAAAACAAAACAAGAAAAACAAAAAAAAATCTAAAGAACCTCCCAAAAAAACTCCAAACCAAAATAAAAATAAAAATCAAAAAACCACATAAAAACCCCCAAACAAAAAAAAAAAAAAAAAAGAAAAAAACCCAAAAAACCCCCCAAAAAATCAAGAAAAACCCGAAAAAAAACCAACAAAAAAAGGAAAACCACCCAACTTTTGGGGATGTTTTGCAGATTTTGGTGCTCTTGGAAGCTGCTGCGGGGCCCGTGGGCGGGGCTTGGCGTTAATTAATGAACGAGCGGTGTTAATTGTGTGTTTGGCAGGTGATCAAACTCACCTTCGAGGAGTTCGAGCTGGAGAGAGGCTACGACACGCTGACCGTGGGGGACGGGGGCCAGGTCGGAGAGCAGAAATCCGTGCTCTATGTGTGAGTACCAGCTCCTTCCCGAGGGAGTGCACCTGGCCAGGTGGGGCTGAGGGCTTGGGATGCCAGGATCCGGTGGGTTTGGGGCTGGTTGTCGCTTTGGGGACAGAAAATTGGATTTCCTTAAGTTGTTCCCTCTGTGCTCTATGTGTGAGTTCCAATTCTTGAATTCCCCCGTGCAGGATTGCACCTGGCCAGGTGGGGTTGTGGGCTTGGCAGGCAGGGATCCAGTGAGTTTGGGGTGGTTGTCACTTTGGGGACAGAAATTTTGGATTTCTGTAAGTTGTTTTCTCTGTGCTCTATGTGTAAGTTCCCATTCCCTCCTGCGGGAATGCACCTGGCCAGGTGGGGCTGAGGGCTTGGCAGGCAGGGATCCGGTGGGTTTTAGGGCTGGTTGTCACTTTGGGGACAGAAAATTGTCCCCTCTGTGCTTTATGTGTGAGTACCAATTCCCTCCTGCAGGATTGCACCTGGCCAGGTGGGGCTGAGGGCTTGGGATTCAGGGATCCGGTGGGTTTGGGGCTGGTTGTCATTTTGGGGGCAGAAAATTAAATTGTCCTCTCTGAGCTTTATGTGTGAGTACCAGAATGCACCTGGCCAGGTGGGGCTGATGCAAATTTGGAACATCTGAGGCTGAGCAAGTGCAGTGCCTGGAATCTTTTCCCAGGAAGTTTTCAGTAAATTCCTGCTGCTAATCCTTCCAGGGATATATTTATTTATTTTTTTTTAATAATCTGGGAGGATTAATTGAAAAGTAATGAAATAGGAGAGAGCTGTGAACACCACAGTGTTAATTAATGTGCTTGAAAATCCATGGATCACTTTTTCCAGAGTTTTCTGCCCACTTTTAGCTGGATTATTCAGGAATAATACCTGGATACAACGTGAGGTTTCTTTGGGAGAATCAAAATGCAGCAACTCCTGTCAAAGGCAGTAATTCCAATTTTCTTCCTGCTCTTCACTTCTCCTTGGCTGTTGAGGAGCTCAGCCCTGCTGCCTTCCCAGTCAAGGGATTGAGGGAGTTGCAGAGCAGCAGATTCCACCCCAGACTGAGCTGAAGGATTTTGTTCCCAGGCTCATTCCCACCCTGGAAAATGAGAGCAGAGCAGATTGTTAGGCTGAGCTTGCTCACTTGCAGAAGGAATTTGATTTCCTGAAGTAACCAGCACCCAAATCAATCCCCCAGCTTGTCCAAAGTGGGGTGGCAGAGGATGCAGAAAACCTCCTTCTCCTGGAGGTTTTTCCTCTTGGAGTGTTCCTCATTCCTGCCTGCTTCAATAAATAAACTGAGAATCAACAACAACGCTCCTGAACATCTCTGGGATGCAAAACAGGCACTAAAACAAGATCACCTCTTCATTTAACAGCACCCTGAGATCAATAAAATCCTGCTGCAGGTCAGAGAAATCAGAGCAGAGGCGGGGGCAGAGCTTGGCTGGGATTGTGATTGCAGGAAAAACAAAAACCACTCCAGGTTCAGAGCCTGGGCATGGTGTCCCTGTCCCTGGGGCCTGTGAGGTCCCTGGATGGGCAGGACAGGTCTGTGATGCCCAGGGTGCCCCCATTTCCCTGAGATCCCTGCCCTGGAGAGGAGCTGGCACTTGGCAGGGAGTGGAGTTGATGTCACCTGCACTGGGGGATGACACAGAGTCCTGGGGTGGTTTGGGGTGGAAGGACCTCAAAGCCCCTCCAGTGCCACCCCTGCCATGGCAGGGACACCTCAAACTGTCCCAGGCTGCTCCAAACCCTGTCCAGCCTGGCCTTGGGCACTGCCAGGGATCCAGGGACAGCCACAGCTGCTCTGGGCACCTGTGCCAGGGCCTGCCCACCCTCACTGGGAAGAATTTTTTCCTGATTTCTAATCTACACCTAATCCCCTTCAGTTTAAAGCCATTTCCCCCTTATCCTATCACTGTGCCCCAGTAAAAAGCTGTGTTGATGCCATGTGCACAAGCACACAACAAGCCCTGCATCCAGTAACCTGTAGCAGCACATCAAAATCTAGAATCACAGAATAAGTAAATTGGAAAAGACATCCAAGATCACCAAATCCAACCATTAACCCAGCAGCACCAAGCCATGTCCCCAGGTGCCACCTCCACTCCTGACCATCAAGAACCAAGCTACAACATCAGGTTGTATTAGAAAAACTCAAGGAATAAATTTTGGACCTGGAGGTACTGCCCAGCAACCAACAAGCCCAAGAAGCCAAACACCAGGCCCACACAAAACACACACACTCCAGAT
Source organism: Myiothlypis coronata (assembly GCA_035041385.1). Taxonomy (NCBI): domain Eukaryota; kingdom Metazoa; phylum Chordata; class Aves; order Passeriformes; family Parulidae; genus Myiothlypis; species Myiothlypis coronata. The sequence goes on from JAWWLW010000087.1 coordinate 4,381,500, forward strand.
TTACTCTTCATTAATTAACAATAATTGTGCAGGTGTAGATAGTGTTTAAATAAATCTGGGCTGTAGAGACACAATGGCTTCAATAACCCACATGCACAGTTACATTGTTGAGAGTCCTACCAGAGCCACTTGTGTCCTGTAGCAGTAAATTCCAGGAGTTAACAATTCCTCCAAGCATTCATACAACGTATTATTTACTATAATCATATCCCATTTCCTTGAAATGTGGTTTCTATCTGCTCTAATGGTTGATTTTTCTGACTTCTCCCAGGTGCTGGTGCCCACAGGAATTCCTCATCCCACTTTGTCAAGGATGGGAGCTGAGAGCTGAAATTTGCTCCTCCCAGCAGCACCTGCTGCCATCTCTGAGGGACATCAGCAAAACTCTCTTTCATTTCATTTTAATAAATATAATAAATATAATTCTTCCTATGCAAAAGCTGCATCAGCTTATCCTTGCCTTTTGTTCATTTAGGTGACTTATGATCCTAATATTATTTACATTTATACTTATATTTATACTTATATTTATATATTTATATAACTTTATATTTATATATTTTATTTTTTATTTTTGTATTTATATTTTATGTCTTTTTAGCCAATATTCCTGAGAATCCTGGTTTAACCAAAGCAATCCACACCCAAAGGATGCCTCTCAAAGCTGCCCTTATTGTTACCTTGTATTTCCATTGCTGAAGCAGCCTTTGCTACCTGAAAGTCAAGGATATTTTCTTTCCATCATGCTGAAGCTTCTAGACTTCAGCTGGAAAATCTTCCCTGGGTCCAAGTGAGAGGCAAAACTCAGCCAAATTCACGCTTAGCAGTGGTCATTTTTATATTATATTTTACTTTATTTTATTAGATTCACCAGTGTAGGACACAAAGGTTTAGCCAAGAGGTTTTTCAATATCCTAGCTAAACCACAGCTTAAAAATTTTTCTTTCTAATGTAGCTGCATGTTTGAAAACTTGTATCTGAACTTTGTTACATAATTAATTATCAAATCAAGGTCGCAGCCGGAGCTCAGGCAGTAGCCAGCTGCATTTGGAGCTCCAAGGATTTCCAAGTCACCCATTCCTGCCCCCCATCACAAGGTCAACACTACAAACAGACATTTTTTAATAAACTAACCCCAGGAAATGAGTGGGGCGGTTGTCCTTGGGTTCCCAAAGCCCCGGGATGCTGCTGGTGGTGAGGGAACCCACAGAACAGGTTTCCCATTTTCCTGCACAACCAAAACTCATTGACTGCAGAGCCCTGGAGGCAGAGCTGGCTCCTCCTGGGTTCCCAGTGCTTCCTGCCTGCTCTGCCTGCCTGCAGGAGCAATCCATGGGGAGCTGTTCCAGGATGTGGGAGCCAGACCCAGCACAGCAGAGCTCCAGCCCAGGGATCAGCAGTGGGGTGCTTCTGAACCAGCTGGGCTCAGCTCACTCAGTGTCACCTGACAAAATGCTGAGGGAAAGAGAGGAAAAATCTCCCTCCAAAGTGCCAAGGGGGAAAGAGATGAAGAAAGGATCCCAAAATTCAGATTCTCACATCTTTGGATGTGAGTTAAAGCTGCCAATTTAGATAGTCTGATGTTTGTCACCTTCTCAAACCATCTTTTGTGGATTAAATCTCTCTCCTCCTATCATAGAACCATGGAATTGTAAAGGTTGGGAAAAACCTCTAAGTTCATCAAGCCCAGCCCCAGCTCCATGTTCACCATCAAACCACATCCTCCAGTGCCACATCCACACATTTTTGGACACTTCCAGGCGTGGTGACTCCACCACTGCCCCAGCCAAGCCTCATCCATGAAGAAATTCCTCCTGCTACCTAATCTACCCTCCCCTGGTGCAACATGAAGCTGTTTCCTCCCATCCTGTTATTTTGCTTTGGAATAAACCCTGGAGAAGAGGAGGATCCCCCTAGCTTGGCTTGTGGCATCCCAAAATTGGAGTGTGTGCTGCTGTGGCTGGAGAGGGAAAGGACCCACAGGACAAAGAGCTGAAGGCTCTGCTCTGCTAAAAGCAACAAAAACTCAGACTGAAAAATTGAGACCAGGCTTGAAAAACATCCCTTTTTCTTTTAGGGAACATGGAAATAGAGCTGGAGTGTCAGTGCTGGAGTGCTGGGAAGAGGAGGAACACGTGTCAGATATAAATCCCAGCCCTGTGGTGGGAGTAAACTCGCTCTGACAGCAGCACAGGCAGATGCCAAGCGGGTCAGTCAGGAGACAGAACAAGTGGGATGGCTCTGGAATAGCTGGAGCACGCAATGGCCCTGGAGAAAAACACTGTTCCTGTAGGGAATGACTCAACGTGGCTTATTAATGGAGCATCCCCTCTGCAGGGATCAGGATATTGCTGATGTATCCTCTCCGGTTGCTCTGCAGACAAATATTTCATTTCTGTTCTGAAATTTAACTGTAAATACAGATCCACGTGGATGCAGAGGTCTCCTCTCCCCAGGCTGCTGTGCTTCCTTCATTCCCTGGCACATCCCTGTACTCTCCCAGCAAATTGGGAGCACCACAGGTTAAAAAAACATGGTCAGACCATTGGAAATCCCCTTAAAATGGGCACTTCTTTTATGATACTGACCTTCAGGCCTGTGAGCAACACAATATACCCTCCAGAGGGTTATTAGGTAGTTATAAGATAGTTTGGAATATTAAAATAGTTCAGAATAATAAAATACTTTGGAAGGCTCACAGTTCCTGCCCAATCCTCCCCCCAGTCCATAGCCTGTCCCTAACTGGTCATGTGCAAACTGCACATCCAGAAACCCTCACAGGGATGGAGCAGCTCCCAGGCTCTCACCAAGAAAGGAACTGAGGAACTCTTTGTGGCTCTCTGACCTCCAAGCAAAGGCTAAATTTACTCCTTTGGTATAAATCCAGAATAAAAATAGAGAAAATGAAAGTTTGCATGAGACTACCACTTCTTGCTTTGCTGCAATTCTTGCCCTGCATCATTTCCCAGTTCATATGCTTTATTTTATTTTATTTTCTGATCTGACCCCTTTTCAATTTGCCTTAATTTGATTGTGGCCATCAGCACACGGGCCAAGTCTGAGGGCTTCGTTTCCCCATGTTGATTTTCATGTTTAGTTTCCCATCCCTCTCATTATGCCTCTAAATATTTCCTCTGGAAGTTACAGTTTTGTGTTAGTTTTGGCTGCAGTTCCTGTTTCCCCAGTAAGTTTGATCTTTGCTCACTCCTGAGAGTTACAAGTTGCACACTGGATTAAACCAAGGCTAGCAACTCTAATTTGTGGATTTAGGGTGGAATTCTTGGATTTAGGGTGGAATTTTTCAAGTAGCAATTGATTCATGCATCTGGAAACTGCTCCTCTAAACCTTGTTTTCTTCTGTGTGGATGACAAACCATGTTCTACATCAGAACTAACAGTTCCTGGAACATATTTCATTAATTGGGAAGGTGCCTGTATAATTGTTTTTAGGTCTATACTTTTACAAGCACCCATTTTCACAAGTATCATGTTCTAGGACCTATAAAACTCAAAACTCTGATGCCTCAGGTTTGGCTTTTCTATTTTCACATTCTGTGCTGCTTTAGTGTGTGGGGCTGGGCTCACATCAGGGGATGCTGAGCTCTGTGCACAGAGCAGG
>JAWWLW010000087.1:4388003-4395503 GCA_035041385.1 Myiothlypis coronata
ACTATTTGAGTGCATGGGTGTTTATTTTTGTACTATTTCAGTGTCTGCATGGCTGTTTCTGTGCAATTGTGTGTATCTGGGTGTTTGTTCCTGTTCCATCTGAGTGTCTGGATGTCTGTCCCTGTTCAGTGTGGGTGTCTGAGTGTTTATTTTTGTACAATTTGGGTATCTGGGTGTCTGTTTCTGTGAGATTTGGATGGCTGGGTGTCTGTTCCTGTTCAGTGTGAGTGTCTGAATGTTTTTTCCCTGTTAAATTCAGGTTTCTGGGTGTCTGTTCCTGTTAAATTTGGGTGTCTCAGTGTTTATTTCTGTACAATTCAGATGTCTGGGTTGTCTGTTCAGTTTGAGTGTCAGAGTGTTTATTTCTGTACAGTTTGAGTGTCTGGATGTTTATTTTTGTACAGTTTGGGTGTTTATTTCTGTACAGTTTGGGTGTCTTTCTGTACAATTTGAGTGTTTGAGTGTTTATTTCTGTACAGTTTGGGTGTCTGGATGCTTATTTCTGCACAATTTGGGTGTCTGGGTGTTTAATTCTGCACAATTTGGGTGTCTGGGTGTTTATTTCTGTACAGTTTGGGTGTCTGGATGCTTATTTCTGCACAATTTGGGTGTCTGGGTGTTTAATTCTGTACAGTTTGGGTGCCTGAGTGTTTATTTCTGCACAATTTGGGTGTCTGGATGCTTATTTCTGCACAATTTGGGTGTCTGGGTGTTTAATTCTGTACAGTTTGGGTGCCTGGGTGTTTATTTCTGTACAGTTTGGGTGCCTGGGTGTTTATTTCTGCACAATTTGGGTGTCTGGGTGTTTATTTCTGTACAGTTTGGGTGTCTGGGTGTTTAATTCTGTACAGTTTGGGTGCCTGGGTGTTTATTTCTGTACAGTTTGGGTGTCTGGGTGTTTATTTCTGTACAGTTTGGGTGTCTTTCTGTACAATTTGAGTGTCTGGCTTTGAGTGGTGGCTGAAATTCTTCTCTCTGTCCTGCTCCATCCTGGCACTGCTTGATCCAGCTCCATAATTCTGTTGTTGGCTTTAAAAATGGCATTTCCAGGGTTGGGGGAATGTGGTGTCTGTCACAGGCCAGGGCACTTCCACACCCAGAACTGGATTTTGGACAGAGTTTGTTCCTTTTTCTCAGAAAATGGGCTTGGGGTGGGCATGGGATAAATATCCCTGAAGGAAAACCCTTGTGCTCTGATTTGGGAATAGAATATCCTGTGGCTGAAGAGATTATGCAGTTTATTAATGAAGAATCAGCTCCATAATTCCAACTCTGGAGCTGCTGTCACTGAGGATGGAGATGTGGTGAGGGAAAGGGACATCCCAGAGCTGCCAAAACCTCCAGATCCAGGGTGGGAATTGCTGTTCAAACATCCTCGTGTGGAGTAGAGAAAAAAACCCTTCATTTTCTAATTTTATTTGTCCCCAAAATTCACCTCACAAGGTTTATTTGACAGAAAGAGCAGGGCCCTGGTGCTCCTTGGGGGGGTTCTGCTGTGAGAGAATCTTTCAAGGATCTTTGTTCTTCCTTTCCCTTCTCCTCCTGCCTTTCCCAGATTCCCACCCTTCATTTTCCTCTGGGTGCTTGACCCGTGCCAGGCAGCGCCGTCCTGTTCCGTGGGGGATGATTGTGGCACCTGGAGTGACAATAAATGTCATTGTCACCTCCTTGGGCACAGTTCCTGCCTTGGTTCAGGTGCCCTCTCTGCCAGTTCTGGGAGAGTCACTCCAGAATTTCTGCTGCAGCTTCAGTTTGTTGGGATCACACTTGGAAAATCCAGGTTCTTCTGGACCCGCCTCGTGTTTGACAGGGAATTCAGTGGTGGGGGAGTAAAAAGGAGGGGAGTGAAAGGAAAGGAGTGAAAGGAGGGGATTTGTGCCCCAAAAATCCTGGGGAGGGGAAGGGTCTGCACTGACCCCAGCAGGGTTGGGTTGGTTGGCGTCGCTCAGCAAATTTTGGGATCATTGTGGTCATTCCTGGGAAGGTTTGGGGATAAATCTGGGAAAGTTTGAGTGGATTTGGAGCAAACACACTCATTTCTGGGAATGCTTGGGTTTGGGATTCATGGGGTCATTCCTGGTAGTGTTTGAATGGGTTTGGGATAAACATGTTCATTCATGGGAATGTTTAATTTGGTTTAGGATTCATATGGTCATTTCCTGGGAATGTTTCATTTGGTTTGGGATCATTGTGGCCATTCCTGGGAAAGTTTGGGGATAAATCTGGGAAAGTTTGGATGGATTTGGAGCAAACACATCCATTTCTGGGAATGTTTGATTGGATTTGGAATTAATGTGGTCATTCCTGGGAATGTTTGAATGGGTTTGGGATAAATCTGGTCATTCATGGGAATGTTTGATTGGGTTTGGGATCATTGTGGTCATTCCTGGGAAAGTTTGGGGATAAATCTGGGAATGTTTGAATGGATTTGGAGCAAACACACTCATTTCTGGAAATGTTTGGGTTTGGGATTCATGTGGTCATTTCTAGGAATATTTGAATGGGTTTGGGATTCGTGTGGTCGTTCCTGGGAATGTTTGAATGGAACATGTTCATTATATTTGAGTGGGTTTGGGATTCATGTGATCATTCCTGGGAATGTTTGGGTTTGGGGATAAATCTGGGAATGTTTGGATGGATTGGGAGCAAACACATTCATTTCTGGGAATGTTTGGGTTTGGGATTCATGTGGTCATTTCTAGGAATGTTTGATTGGGTTTGGGATTCGTGTGGTCGTTCCTGGGAATGTTTGGATGGATTTGGGATAAATCTGGTCATTCCTGGGAATTTTTGACTGGGTTTGGGGTTCATGTGGTCATTCCTGGGAATGTTTGAATGGAACATGTTCATTCATGGGAATGTTTGATTGGGTTTGGGATTCATGTGGTCGTTCCTGGGAAAGTTTGGGGATAAATCTGGGAATGTTTGGATGGATTTGGAGCAAATACATTCATTTCTGGAAATGATTGGGTTTGGGATTCATGTGGTCATTCCTGGCAATGTTTGATTGGATTTGGGATTAATGTGGCCGTTCCTGGGAATGTTTGATTTGATTTGGAATTAATGTGTCTGTTCCTGGGAATATTTGAATGGATTTGGGATAAATCTGTTCATTCCTGGGAATGTTTGACTTGGTTTGGGATTAGTGTGGTTGTTCTGGCAATGTTTGAATGGAACATGTTCATTTCTGGAAATGTTTGATTGGGTTTTGGATTCATGGGGTCATTCCTGGGAATGTTTGATTGGGTTTGGGATAAATCTGTTCGTTCTTGGGAATGTTTGATTGGGTTTGGGATTCATGTGGTCATTCTTGGGAGTGTTTGAAAGGATTGAGGATAAACATGTTCATTTCTGGGAGTGTTTGAATGGATTGGGAACAAATATATTCATTCCTGGCAGTGTTTGATTCCATTTGGGGGTAAATCTGTTAATTTCTGGGAATGTTTGGGTTTGGGGATAAACCTGTTAATTCCTGGTTGCTTTTGAATGGATTGGGGACAAATGTGTTCATTCCTGGGAATGTGTGAGTGGATTTGGGATAAATGTGTTTGTTCCTGGGTGTGTTTTTAACACACATTCATTGCTGGGAATATTTAAATGGATTGGGAACAAATGTGGATAAACATATTCATCGCTGGGTATATTTTAATGGATTTGAGATAAACGTGTTCATTAACATCCCAGTTATTCCTGCCAAAAAAATCTGCCACAGGGAAGTGGTGGCTGCCCAAAAGTGTCCCCCCAGCCCCTGAGGGACAGCCCCTTGCAGCATGTGGCACAGGAGAGGTGATCAGCAGCACCACGAGGCTTTTTTGGGCCAAAAAATGGCCACAAACTTCCACCTCCTTATGGCCACTGCCACAATTCCCAAGGGAGCTGCTGGGAGAGGAGGAGCTGTGCTGGAAATCATGGGAAGTGGGCAGAGGAAGGTGCAGAGGCCTTGGAGCAGGTCCCAGGGGCAGGTGGCTGCAGGATCCATGGCAGGGGCAGCCCAGCCCTGTCCCAGTGGGCATCAGCAGCTCCCAAGTTTTAACTTGTACAAAACTTCAGCTCCTTCCCAAAGCCAAGCCCTGCTCCTGCTGGAGTGGGTGGCAGTGAAACCTGCTCTTGCCTGCACATCTATTTTAAATTCAGTGATATTTTCCTCAAGATTTGCTTCCCAAAACCTGCCTGGTTTTCATTCTCCTCATACCTGCAGTCCCACCCCCGGACTGAGCTGAGTTTTGTTGCTCTGAAATAACAAAACCCTCCCAGTTGATTTTGCTCCAAACTCCTTCCCTCACCTCCCACCTGCCCTGAGGTGCCACAGGGTTTAGAGGAGGAAAAGGCACCATGAGATGCATATTTTATTTTTTTTTCCCCTCCTTGGAATAACAGATACAGAAAGAGGAAAATAGAAAATGTGAAGAACTTTGCTGCCCAGCTGGAGCAGTGCCCTGAGCTTCCAGCACTGTCCTGCTTTCCCAGCCCATCACCAAGTTCTGCCTAGAGGAGGAGTTTTTGGAAAAAAAAAGGAAATGCAAAGCAGAAAATCCACTCCTGTCTCCCAGCTCTCTCCCAAGAGGTCCGTGGGAGCAGGATCTAAAAACTGAGAGGAAAGTCAGGAATTTTGGATTGTTTCCATGGAAACTGCAGTTGTTGTTCCAGGGGTTCCTTGCTTGGTTTTCAGCTCCTGCTCCCATGGTGTGACCTCTCCTTGGGATCAGCCCTGGGTTCTCCTGCAGGATGAGCAGGGATGGAGGAGGGAACAGGAGGAGAGAGGGGGTCTGGGAGGAGGTGGGAGCTGGGGAAGAGAAGAGAAAAGAAAGGAGAAAATGGGAAGAGGAAGAGAAGAGAGAAAGAGAAGAGAGACGAGAGAAAGAGAAGATAAAAGAGAGGAGAAAAGAGAAAGAGAAGAGAGAAAGAGAACAGAAAAGAGAGAAAGAGAAGAGAGACGAGAGAAAGAGAAGGGAAAGAGAAGATAAAAGAGGAGAAAAGAGAAAGAGAAGAGAGAACAGAAAAGAGAGAAAGAGAAGAGAAAGAGAGATAAAAGAGAGGAGAAAAGAGAAAGAGAAGAGAGAAAGAAAAGAGAGAAAGTGAAGAGAAAAGAGAGAAAGAAAAGAAAGAGAAGAGAGAAGGAGGAAAGAGAGAAAAGAGAGAAAGAGAAGAGAAAGAGAGAGAAGTGAGAGGAGAGAGGAGAAGAGAAAACAGAGCAAGAGAAGAGAAAGAGAAGAGAGAAAAGAGAGAAAGAGAAGAGGAAGAGAAAAGAGGAGAGAACTGCAGGAGTTTCTGCTGCCTGATCCATATTCACATCCATATCTCTCTCCCAAGAAAAGAACCAAGGAGCTGCTCCTTCATTGTTTTACTGCTCTAAACCAAGCAGAATCCTGGTGCTGCTTGTGCTAGCTTGAACAAATCCCTGTGCTGGTTCATTCATGCCTTGCTCTCTCTGCTCTGTGTCTGCTGTGATTTATTCTGTATTTAATAAAAGGATTTTTCTCATTGCCTTTGCAGTAATTGGTCAGCAATAAGGATTATTGACAAATGTAGCAATTATTGACAAATTAAAAAAAAATTATTGACACAGGCAGCTTTGTAAACAGGCCCCTGTGCTGTGCACATAATGAAATGGCCTCTGCTGGCATTTAACAAGGGTAATAAATATTAATTGCAGCCAGGGCTGCAGGCAGCAGGGCTGGCCTCTGTCATGCTGGGGATGGCTCCTGCTGCTCTTTGGGATGCTCCAGCAGCTCAGGCAGGTGCAGCTGGGCTGTCTCCATCCTCTTCCTCCTGACAGCCTGGCCCTGCCTGTGACACGCTGGTAAACAGCTCCTGGTTTGTCCCAGCGTCCAGCTGCAGGATCAGAGCTGGAACCTCCTTCCAAGGGAAGGAAAACCTCCTTCCACAGTGAAGAAAAATCTTCAACAGAGAAGAAAAACCTCCTTCAACAGTGAAGAAAAATCTTCAACAGAGAAGGAAAATGTCCTTCCATAGTAAGGAAAAATCTCCTTCCAGAGAGAGGAAAAATCTCCTTCCAAGTGAGGGAAAATCTCCTTCCAAGTGAAGAAGAATCTTCCACAGAGAAGAAAACCCTTCTTCCATGGTGAGGGAAAGCCTTCCACAGTGAGGGAAAACTTCCTTCTACAGTGAGGAAAAACCTCCTTGCAAGTGAAGAAAAGTCTTCCACAGAGAAGAAAAATCTCCTTCCACAGCAAGCGAAAACCTTCTTCCACAGCAATGGGAAACCTTCTTCCAAGTGAAGAAAAATCTTCCACAGAGAAGGAAAACCTCCTTCCATAGAAAGGAAGAATCTCCTTCCAGAGAGAAGAAAAATCTCCTTCCATGGTAAGGAAAAACCTCCTTCCACAGTGAGGTAAAACCTCCTTCCAGAGTGAAGAAAAGCCTTCCACAAAGAGGGAAAACCTCCTTCCACAGTGAGGTAAAACCTCCTCTGCTTCACAAGACAAAGAAAATCATCATCTCACGGACTCCATGGTGTTGTTCATGAGCCCTGTGGCTCCCTGGGCTGGATGTTCCCCTCTGGGATGTGATTCCAGCTCCTCTCTCCATCAAGGGGAGCTTTGTCCTGGCCACAGCTTGGCCCAGTGGCCCTACAGCTCCAACAGGCTTTTCTCCTCACTGATCTTATGGAAAATCAAAATCCTCGTTTACTTCCCTGCAGTGGAGACTTTTGGAGGGTTTTTTTGTTATTTTTTTTTTTATCAGCTCCTCTTTAATCTGTCACTTTGTTTTATCTGGCAAAGGTTAATTTTATATTCTTCCCTCGCTCTGCTCCTCTCCCCTTTGTCAGCAAGTCCTTTGTTGTTTTATTTTCTGAACTGGCGACTGCACCTCTCTCTTGCTGGGCTGCTGGAGGTCCTGGCTGAATGCTAATTCACCCCTTTGGATTTAAAAATTTACAGGAGACACCTCATCCCCGCTGCTGAGACATTTCCCTGGGTGCAAATGAATTTATTTTCAATTTTCCTGAGGCAGATTACACCGTGCTTATGCTGACAGAAATATTTGACAGCATCCCCTGATATTTCAGCGTCTGGTAGAAAGAGAGAGCCTAAAAAAAAAAATTCTGAGGATGTTTTGCAGTTTGTTTTCTCTTTAATCTGCTCTCTTTGTGGCTTTGAGAGCAGGGAATGGATTGTGCAGCTCCGTGGCCTTGATAACGTCACGGGAACGTCCACATTATTTGATCCCAGCCCATTAAGTGGTGAGGGGAGACAGAGGGAAAATAACAGAGGGAGGCAGAGCAGTGATCCAAATAATTATCTAAATGCCAACCCCAAGCCAAGCTCATCCTCTGTGCCAGGAATTAGGGAGATGGATGTTCCCAATAATGGGTTTTACCAAGGGTGGCGGTGGGGAAAAGGGATGAGCAAAGCATCCATACATAAAATATCCCAAAGTTTGGGCAGGTAGCACTTCAGAGGCAGCCTTGCCTTCCCCAATTAATGGGCCTTGGCAGCTGCAGCTCGGGATGGATTGAGCCCCTGGAGAGCTGGAGGG
>JAWWLW010000087.1:4400503-4415508 GCA_035041385.1 Myiothlypis coronata
CTTCGGGGAAAAAAATTTCTGGGGGGAATTCTGCAGCCTTTTGGGGTCCAGAATCAGGGTTCTGCCTGTCAGGGTCTCACTCTCACATTCCAGAGTGTCCAGCCAGGATTTTCCACCCCCTGGAAGGAGGAATTTACTGGGGAGGACGTTTCAGTTCAAATATTCCTGAGCTCTGTTTATTTTCCAGTTTTATTTTTTTGTGTGTGTGTGGAATGAACGCTGGGGACTGTTTTTATTGTGTTTGTTTGATGATTTGATGATCAGTTCTTGTTAGAACAGGTGCTTTTCTAATAACAATAATAACAACAATAATAATAAAAGGTTCTGGTTTAGTGATGCCTCAAAGCTTCCCTGCTGCTCCTGTCAGGGAGGGAATGGAAGATCCAGGGTGATGTTTTCCCACCCTGGTTTTTGATCCACGTAAAATATTTGATATTTATGTAATGACAGAAGTTCTGTCAATGGGATCTGGCAGCTGAGAGACAAAAATTCTGCATTTCCATCTCCTGGCCACAAGAGCCAACCCTGCTGTGGGGGGAGCTGGGCTAAATTCAAGGCTTTAATTCAGATTTCAAAGCTTTTTTAGGACTTTCAAGCCTCTGCTCTGGAAAAGACAAGTGAAGAAGGAGCTCATTAGGACTGAAAATCTTCCTGTGCCCTGTGTTCTCAGGGAAGTGATGCTCTGCTCTGGTATTTGCAGCAATTTGAATAACAAGTGCTGAGCTCTTGAGAAACAGCCCTGGAATATTGAGAAATAATTGGAGTAATTGGCCCTGCCTTCCCTGAGCAGCAGGAATTGCACAGTCCTGGCCATTGTCTTTGGGGTTGAAGGAAGGAATCAATTGTTTTCAACGGCTTTTATACAATAAAAAGCTGCACTTTTTGTATTCTTACATAATTTTGCTCCTGTCAAAATGCAGGTTTAATTCAGGGCTCCTGTTCCTTTCAAAGCACAAGCCTTGGAATTTACATTTTTTGAAGTATGGAAGGGAAACATTCATTAAATAACACACTTCTAATCAACTTTTATATTTGATAACCTTCTGCCTTCTCCTCCTGATCACTCTGGTGATTTCTTTGACTCACCCTTCAGTCTGGACCTTTTAATTACCCTTTTATAGCAAGGAGAAAAGCCCAGAGATCTAAAATCCTGAAAAAAAAAATTAATGGGAGTGAAGGAGACAGAGAAAAGGATGGAAATGCTGACAGGAGACCAAAGCAGCTTTGGGGCAGAAAGGAGAAGTAATTGCTTTGGAACCAGCTGAGATCAAATGACTTTGATCTGGCACCCTTGAGAGCAGCTGGGGAGATTCAGGGCTGGCACATTTTGGGGTGGCACAGGGGCATGGTGACATTATTGACACATTTTGGGGTAGCACAGGGGCACGGTGACATTATTGACACATTTTGGGGTGGCACAGTGACATTGGGATTGTCACATTTTGGAATTGTCACATTTTGGGGTGGCACAAGGGCACAGTGACATTGGGATTGGCACATTTTGGGGTGGCATGGGGACATTGGGATTGGCACATTTTGGGGTGGCACAGGGACATGGTGACATTGGGGCTGGCACATTTTGGGGTCACACAGTGACATTGGGATTGGCACATTTTGGGGTGGCACAAGGGCACGGTGACATTATTGGCTCATTTTGGGGTGGCACAAGGGCACGGTGACATTGGGGCTGGCACATTTTGGGGTAGCACAGTGATACTCGGATTGGCACATTTTTGGGTGTCACAGGGGCACTGTGACATTATTGGCACATTTTGGAGTGGCACAGTGACATTGGGATTGGCACATTTTGGGGTGGCACAGGGACACGGTGACATTGGGATTGTCACATTTTGGGGTCACACAGTGACATTGGGATTGGCACATTTTGGGGTGGCACATTTTGGTGTGGCACATTTTTGGGTGGCACAGGGACACGGTGACATTGGGGCTGGCACATTTTGGGATTGTCACATTTTGGGGTGGCACATTTTGGGGTGGCACAGGGACATGGTGACACTGGGGTGACTCCTTAGAGGACAAACCTGGCACTTTGTGGGATTTCTGTCCCTCTGGGCTCTCAGACCTTGTGTCCTTTTCCCATAAAATGCAATAAAAGCACCTGCAGCTCCTGCTGGTGGCACTGGGGCCGTGGGGTGGCATTAATGCCCTGCTCTGGTGACATCCCCGGTGGCAGCAAAGCCATGGCTCAGTTAGCAGGGCTGGGAGGGATTTCTCTGGCACCTGAAATGCCAGGAGACCTCTCAGTTCCCTGTGCTTTGATATCCAATCTTTGTTTTACACAGAGCAGGGCCAAGGTCAGCCCTGCTGGCCCCCAGTGGCTGCACTTGGAGCTGAAAATGCAATTTCTGAGCACTTTGTGTTGGTTTTTCATCTTGCTCTGGTGATTTTTAACTCGTGGAGGGGACAGAAATGCAGGGAAGGGGTTGCAGGGATGGGGATGTGTCACTGTAGGACATGAAAGAACACAAGCTCACATTGCTGTTCTCAAGGTGAAGGAAAAGGAAAGTTTAATTTCTGACTCCAACATTTATAGATTTCCAAAAGTGACAGTGGATTGGAGGGTGACAGTGCCACCTCTCCAATGACACTGGTCAAACCAACAGCCCATCAACTTTCCCCTCCTCTATAAAGAAATGCAAAACAATGAGTTATTTACAGAAAATTTGTGAGAAAGTTCACTACAAGAATGTCAACAGCAGAAGGCTTAGAAAATCTTAAAAAACCAGGGGTGACAGGGACATCTCACGGTGCTGCAGCTCTGTGAGGTTTTTCACCCCAATTTTAAAGATGTGGCACTGAGATGTGGTTTAGAGGTGGATGAGCCTGAAGGTCTTTTCCAGCCTGGATAATTGTGTGGATTTGTGTCCTTTTTGTGTCCCCAGCACCCTGTGGGGGCCACCTGACGTCGCCCAGTGGCACCATCCTGTCCCCAGGCTGGCCTGGCTTCTACAAGGACTCGCTGAGCTGTGCCTGGGTCATCGAGGCCCAGCCTGGCTACCCCATCAAGATCACCTTCGACAGGTGCTCACCACCTTGGGCAGCCCCAAATTCCCTGGATCTGCCCCCAAATTCCCTGCTCTGCCCCCAGATTGCCTGCTCTGCCCCTAAATTGCCTGCTCTGCCCTCAAATTCCCTGCTCTGCCCCAAATTCTCTGCTCTGCCCCAAATTCTCTGCTCTGCCTTCAAATTGCCTGCTTTTTCCCCAGATTCCCTGCTCTATCCCAAATTCCCTGCTCTGCCCCCAAATTCCCTGTTCTTCCTCCAAATTCCCTGCTCTGCCCCCAAATTCCCTGATTCTTATCCCAGATTCCCTGCTCAGCCCCCAAATTCCCTGCTCTGCCCCGCCGCTCGCGGGCGCGCAGCGCCCTCTGCTGCCTCGCAGCGGAACCACAGGGACCGGCTCCGGTCGCGGGAACGGCCCCGGGACCCAAACCGGCCTGAGGGACCGAAACACGAATTGTCACCGGCAGCGCCGTGTGTCACCGCTGCCAGAAACGCTGTTCTTCCAGAGGAGCAGGCATGTGAAAAGCTGGGTCACAGCTGCCCAGGGCTCACACACAGGAACGTGACTCAAAGGGTATATTGCCTAGATTTCCGCAAGAAGAGAAGTAGCACTTCGTGCATTTTTGCAGCACGTTCAGTATTTTGTATTGAAATCTCACTTCAAACATATTGTCACAGTTTCCATTGGGAAAACAGCACATAATACCCAGTGGGCCCAAAACTGAAGATAAACAGACCTTAATAAAATTACTTCATAGACCGCACACACGCATACAGATTTCTTTAAATATCACTCTTTGTATTCATGTAAAAACTGAACCTTATATAAAGGTTCCTTATACTAACTGATCCTTATATTAAAACCAGCAGAGAATCTCAGAATCATTTAGATTGGATAAGATCATTGAGTCCAACTAATGGACTCAAACAAATACCAAATACAATGTTTAGGAGCATAGAGCACTAACAGCTGATCCCTACATATGGAGAACATAAAAGAGATGGGAAGTACAACAAAAATATATAATCGAAAAAAATTCTGAAGCTGTTTTCACATATGTTCTGAGACGGGGCAAAGAGAGAGAGAATGAGGTATGAGTTAGGCTTTGTGTTGACTAGACCCATCTGTGTAGTAACAACAGTAACAAAGAAGTTTTTAATTGCGTTTTGGATATATGGGCCGGCAGAGTAATACAAGTATTTTCTGTCAAAGCTACAACTGAACTTCCAAAACATTTGGCTAAAATTAAGAAAGGGGAAAACCCATGTAACGCTAAAATTATACTTCAAGTAATGGTCAAATTTGCTTTGTCTATTTGAAAAACCATTGAAGACTATAAATAACTCATCATTTCCCACTTTAACGACAAACTGGGCACTTCCTATCTCTGTAAACCTTTGTAGAGCAATCTTAATTTCAGCAGGTGGCTCCAGATGAGACGGTTCCAGATCAACGCAACCTTGAAATTTTCATAGTAGTGATCACTACAGTGAAGGCCAGTGGTAGCCTTAGACTCTATACTGGAGTCAGTGTAAGAATTAGTGCCATTCACAGCTCATCAAAAAACCAGAAATCTTTTACGATGTAACACTTTTCTCCATCAGTGAACTTGCTGCCAGTTCAAACACAACCGGCCAATCAGGAGGCACGGCTCCTGCGCGCGGCCGCCACAAGCGCCAGTCAGGCGGCGCGGCTCCTGCGAGCGTCTGGGATTGGTCACGGGACCTCTCGCACTCACCCAAGCAGACGACTCCGTATAGGGGCGGGGGAGAACAGTGCTCGAGGCTTTGATTGGCCGGGCCGGCAGGAGGGCACGCAGTGTGCGGGTCTGTGATTGGCCGAAACGGTGGACAGGACTGTGATTGGTCGGGCTGGCGAGAGGGCACGCAGTGTGCGGGGCTGTGATTGGCTGGGTTGGCGGGCGGGGCTGTGATTGGCCGGGCTGGCGCGATGGCGGCGGCGGCAATGGTGGCGGCGGCGGGTGGCGCCGACTTCTCAGATCTGCGGGAGATCAAGAAGCAGCTGCTGAGTGTGGCGGAGCGGAGCCGCGAGCGCGGGCTGCAGCACAGCGGGAAGTGGTGAGCAGGGCCGGGCAGAGCTCGGCGGACCCCGGGCTAGCATGTTCTGTGCCGGGAGGGAGGATGGGACGGAGCTAGGTTTGTCTAGTCTCGACAAGAGGAGGCTCGTGGGTACCTCATCATTTTTTGCAACTCCCTGAAAGGAGTTTTCAGTGAGGTGGGAGCCAGTCTCTTCTGCTGTGCCTGCGGGGAGGGGACCAGAGGAAATGGCCCTGAGTTGAGATAGCGGGGATTCGATAAGATATTGGAAAATGTTTTTTGAATGTTCAGGTGGTCAGGTACTGAATTAGGTTTCCCACGGAGGTGGTGGAGTCACTGGAGGTTCTTAAGAGTTGTCTGCATCTGGCGCTAAATGATGTGGTTTAGGGATTACACTGGTAGTGCTGCGCCGACGGTTGGACTTCATGATCTCACAGGTCTCCTCCAACCTCGATGATTCAATAATGCTAATGCTCTCTTTCCCTCAGGGCTGCTGAACTTGCATTCGCCCTGGAGCCACTGCCACTGAGCGAGCTGCCACCTCCCCCTGTGCTCACAGAGGTACGGGCCCAGGCTGTGCTTGGGGGGAAGTGGCTGTGAGCCCTAGAAGGTGCTGCAGCTCATGTGGGTGGGCTGTTTAATCTTAACTGTGCAGGAAAATATGTGATTGCAATCTCCCAAATCCCACGGGCGGGAGTCAGCGCTGAGTTCCGATCTTGCCATAATGCTGGGAACATCCTTTCCATAGTGTGTTCAACAGGACCAGAGAGCTCAGTGTGCTTTCCCAGATGAAAGCAATATATGTTACTGTGTCCTAAATGAAGCACTCTGTAAGCCAAATTTGAAATCACATGCCTGCTAGTTTGTTTTTATTCAGCTTTACTGAGGTCAAAATTTATTTTAATACAAATTATGTTTTGCTGTTAAACTTGTGCTTGTTAGGACACAAGAGAAACAAGTTGTGTCTCCATCCCCACCTCTGTAGGAATACA
Source organism: Myiothlypis coronata (assembly GCA_035041385.1). NCBI lineage: Eukaryota > Metazoa > Chordata > Aves > Passeriformes > Parulidae > Myiothlypis > Myiothlypis coronata. The sequence continues at coordinate 4,406,578 of JAWWLW010000087.1, forward strand.
GTAGAACTCATAGGTGCGTGTCCTGGTGTGTTATAGAAGTGTAACAAGTCATAAATGTATTTCAAGGTATAATTACCAAGGAAGCGTTCTCTTGTATGTTAGTAGATTAATATTCTCTTATATGGAATTCCTGAGCAGATTTCTTGTTTATGGTTTTTCATACTAATTGAACAGCGGAGCCTTGCCTTCTGACAGCTTGCTACAATTTGTTTCTGAAATCTCACCATTTATTTCAAATGTTCTTAAATAGTCTGTACTCGTTATTTGAGAACTCTAGAATTGGATCATGTGAGAGAGTGGAGGAACTTTTCTAATACTGCTCAAACCATCTCTAAAGATGGACAAACTACATTTTTAGATTTTGGAGCAATTTCACTGCTATGTTTGTAACCATGATTTTCCTAAAGTATGTCAGAGGTTCTTGGGTCTTAAAACTCTTGTGTGTCCCTGCAGGAGGATGCTCGTGATCTGGATGCCTACATGTTGGCCAAGTCTTACTTTGATCTCAAGGAGTATGACAGGGCTGCCTACTTTTTACAGGGCTGCAAGAGCCAGAAAGCTTACTTCTTGTACATGTACTCCAGATACCTGGTAAGGTAGAGAAAGGGTTGCCTCCTAGCACTGAACTCCTCTCTTCCTACCCCTCCCTGGCATATCTTATTTTTTTGCTTATTCTTTTTCTTGGTTCCTAATGACCACCTTGAAGTCCAAATTCTGTGCTGGGGTAAAGAAAGATAGGGCTGTTCTTTTCAGAACTGTGCTGTCTGTGAAAACTCAGTTTAAAACTGCAGCAAACACAGGAAAAACACTATTATAATATAATCTTGGATTTTCTTTCTTTTCCACAGTCAGGGGAAAAGAAAAAGGATGATGAGACAGTTGATAGTTTGGGTAAGTCTCTGGTGTCAATAAATGCGTGATGAGATAATGAAGCTTTTGCTGTTGGTTCTTCTTGTAGCTCATCTTGGGTCTATGGCTTTCCCCTCAATTTTTTGGATAATAGGTGCTGTAACGTGATTGCTTTCATTCTCTTTCAATTTATTGGCTTAATTACAGGTTGCAGATTTTCATCTCTTAGGGGTCCTCTTTTAAACTGGGTGACCAGACTAAGAAATTTTCTTTAAAATGGGGAACATAAACACAGGCTGGGAAGCCGTCATGTCTGTGATAATTCTGACTGTACCCTAGACTTGGCATTGCTGTGGTGAGACTCCTTATTGAAGGCTAGCTGTGTGACTTTCTCTTCATGTAGGACCGCTAGAAAAAGGACAGGTGAAAAATGAAGCTCTACGAGAGTTGAGAGTTGAGCTCAGCAAGAAACACAAGGCACAGGAACTGGATGGATTTGGCCTTTATCTGTAAGTGTTTGCATGTATTTCTTATACATTTGTGTGGATATGCAGAATTGCATGATTCTTGTCAACCTCATACTTTTTTTTTGCAGGTATGGTGTTGTGCTGCGGAAACTGGACCTGGTGAAAGAAGCAATAGATGTGTTTGTTGAAGCTGCTCATGTTCTGCCTTTGCACTGGGGAGCTTGGCTGGAACTTTGCAACTTGATTACAGATAAAGAGATGGTAAAACTTTGGAGATACCAAGATTTGTTTGAGTCCATTAGTTGGACTCAATGATCTTATCCAATCTAAATGATTCTGTGGTAACAAATCTCCAGAGTTTAGCCTGATTCATTGACCAGTGTTTCTGTTTCCACAAGATTGATGTTGCCCACTGCTTCATTCCGTGAGACACTGTCAGGCAAGGCAATCCATGACTGTAAATTATGTTGTAAAATCCTCTTTATCTTCAATAGCTTGTCGTGCTGTAGCTTGAAAATCTTTATACAGGCACGGCTAATTTCTTATCATTCCCCCACAAAGTGGTTTAAGAAATTTCCAATTCATGTATTTTTGGAAGCAGTTGTCACTGTCAGGAGTTATCATCTTGTCACATGAAGGAGATCCTCCTAAGAGGTGTCCCTTTTTTATTTTTGATTAATCTGGTTCTAATTCCTCAGTTATTGAGCACTTCTCTTAGCTTGAAAGGATATATAGAATTGCTACTTTCAAAGCTGAAAAGATAGTGTTCAAAGCCACATAGGAAGTGAATTGTAGTGGAAAACAAACTTCAGATCAAAAACCAAAATAGATTATTTTTTTTCTGTATGGAATTTGAGTCCACTTCTGGAATTTTTCAGTAAATTCTGGATGATGAAGTATTTAAAACAGTACTTAAAAAAATGTTTTAAAAACTGACGCAGAAGAGTGTTACCAATTTGTGGCAAAAGGGAAGTGCAGTTTTGTTATATAATTTTGAGTCTGCTTACACGGTTCATTGAAATTAGTGTTATGATATTGATGTTTAAACATAGGAAGAAAGTCTGAATTTAATAGCTGCAGCAAGAGCCAGGTAATGTCATATTTGAAGGCAATTTCTTCCCTGATTGACCAAATGGGTTTAAGAAAGTGACTGCAGGAAGGCCTCCTACCTCAGGACCATCTACTAAGTCATTGGAGGGAAGATAATGGGTTCTTTGCGATATGTACCTTGTAGAATACTTCTGATTGTCATCTCTTCTGATTGTCATCTCATCTCTTTTCTTTGATTCTTGCTAGCTGAAGTTCCTGTCCTTGCCAGATACATGGATGAAAGAGTTCTTTCTTGCACACATTTATACAGAGCTGCAGCTGATAGAGGAAGCTCTACAGAAGTATCAGTCTCTCATTGATGCAGGATTTTCCAAAAGCACTTATATCATCTCTCAGATTGCAGTTGCCTACCACAATATAAGAGGTCAGTGACACTAAGTAGGAATGACCCCCTTAATGCGAACTGGGCATTTATAGTTGTTGATGTCCCATATGCTGTTCTTTCATCAGATATTGACAAAGCTTTATCGATCTTTAATGAGCTGAGGAAACAAGATCCTTACAGGATAGAAAACATGGACACTTTCTCCAACTTGCTCTATGTAAGGGTAAGCATTCTTCCTGTGGCCTGTCCATAGTGATGGTGTTTGTTTGAGGTATGTTAAACACTGGCAAAGCAGCTGGTGCTGTCTGGCTTCTCTGAATACTTGCTCTCCTCTTCCCAACTCCATGGAAGAGAGGCACTGTATGCATTGCCAATTGCTTACTGCAATTTCTTTCAAAGCATAATGTACTCTCTCATTACTTGATTTTTTTGTTCCACTAGAGCATGAAGCCTGAGTTGAGCTACCTGGCTCATAATCTCTGTGAGATAGACAAGTACCGTGTTGAGACCTGCTGTGTAATTGGTGAGAGCCAATTCTTTAACATGTTATTTTTACATCTTATTTTGCTGTGTGTAGGCTGTGTGAGGGAATCATGGAAACACTTGAGGAAGTGATAAGCTGGCAAGGCAATTAAAATCACCACTTTTTGAATTTGGATTCAGGCAGCCTGAAAAGCAGACAAAATGACAGAGTACCCTTTTCCCTCATTTCTCTCTGAAGGCTGCTGTAATAGTACTAGGGTAGAAAGTAGACCCATGTACCTAAAAATACCTTTATAGTCTTCAATCTCCAGTAGAAACAGTTGTGTGTCAGGAGCAGGAAATTGATTTGTTAGTTCATGATACTCTAAGGCGATGGAATCATAAATGGATTGGGACAGCTGGAAAAGGATTGACCAGAAGACTGGTGAACAGAGTGCTATTAAGTCTCTTGAGGTTTGAATTAGTTCTGTCTTTATTAGGACTCTTTTTAATTTGTTAGGAGGTAGTAGATAATACACATTACATAATTTTTTCTACTTCTCTATTGGCGTTGACTTTTTTTGTTGGTTGGTTGTGGGTTTTTAAAAATTATTTAAATATTATGCCTTTTTCTTTAGGAAATTATTATAGCTTGCGTTCCCAGCATGAAAAAGCAGCACTCTATTTCCAGAGGGCCTTGAAACTGAATCCTCGTTATCTAGGAGCCTGGACACTTATGGGACATGAGTATATGGAGATGAAGAACACATCTGCAGCTATCCAGGCTTATAGGTACCGCTCATGTACTGCACAAAATTGTGTTTGCTTCTGAAGTAGTATCTTCTATTTTTTCTTAGTGTTTTGCTGGACTTGGTTTTGATCCTGACTTTCTGTCTAGTTCATCTCCTTTTCATTGACAGGCATGCAATAGAGGTGAACAAAAGGGACTACAGAGCATGGTATGGCTTGGGGCAAACCTATGAAATCCTCAAAATGCCATTTTACTGTCTCTACTACTACCGACGGGCCCACCAGCTCAGGTAGAGTTGAGAATGGAGCCGTGTTTATCGGTCTTCATTCTGACCTGGTTGATACTGGCTAAGGAATTTACATGCAATAACTAAGTTGGGGAAGGAAAAAAACATCTATGCTTTGTGATGTGTGCAGTCCCACTGTTCCTAATCCTTTTAGTTGTGTTAGTTAACTGTTAACAAAAGCTCTGTCAGTTAAATGTTGAGGGTGACTGGTCAGGAGTAAGAGTGATGCTTTATGCAAAAGGATGACAGACTGCCAAGTGTCGATTATTTTTTTTCCCTTGACCACCCCCCATCTTCCCCTCACCCCGAGATAGCTGGCAGTCCATTAAACTACCTGAAGAATTGCTCTTTTTCAGACCAAATGACTCTCGTATGCTGGTTGCTCTAGGAGAATGCTATGAGAAACTCAATCAGTTGGTGGAAGCTAAGAAGGTGAGAACTGATGTGTAAGACTAGGGTGTCTTCCAGAACACTGGGTGAAATTGCACCAAAATTATGTAGCTAGTGCTGCCTAAACTCATTGGCAGTTACAGTTGGGGAAATACTGCTGCAGTATAACTAGAGCAGCTGATAAATAAGGAGTTGTCTACAGATACATGCCCCTTTTGCTGACAATCCCTGTAAATTTTTGTTTCTGATTTGCATGCTGGAGTCATGAACTGGACTAATTTTTGTGGCATGCTTCACTGACTTTCCTTCCTTGACAGTGCTATTGGAGAGCTTATGCTGTGGGAGATGTGGAGAAAATGGCACTTGTGAAACTCGCCAAGTGAGTATGTACCCTCACTGAACTGTCACGGTTGTGTTAAATGCAAGTCACACTTTGATACCCAATGATAAAATACAGAATGTAAATAAGTGGAATTGCTGTTAGCTAATAGTACTTTTGGAGCTGTGTAAGAATTGGTATCTTTAGGGCTGTAGTGACTGCAAATTTTGGTGTCCAGCTTTATCTTAGTTTCCATCAGGATAACTAGAGAGAATGATAGTGTTATGTGGGTTGCAAATGACTTCTGAATCCTGAGGTGTTTTGAGCATGTAGTACTAGCAATTGTATTTGTTGTATTGCAACTTAAAAGCAGACCATGACAGTACATGATGTATAAAATTGTAGTTTGGTTTTATTTTTCCTTTCTAGTATATAGCTGTGACATTGAAAGAGGTCTAATGTGAATGCTGTGACATCAGCACTAATTTTTTTTTAGTGGGCATAAAGTAGTATAAAGTGGGAAAAGCGAAGAGGGGAAAAAAGGGGCAAATGAAAAGTGAAACTGCTGTACAAATTTGGATTGTAGGAGGGGGAAGAAGGAGCACTGGAGGAAATAGTGAGTAAGTAGAATGGCAAAGGTCTGTTGAAAGGTTTAAAATGCAACAGAATATACAAAGGCCCCTGCTTTGGTTGTCACTGCTTCTAGCTGTCTAGTCACTATCTGTCAGCATGAATGCAAACTGGATCATCTCGTTCCACAAGGGGTAGTACATGTTGCATATCCTGCAAATTCTGAAGGAAAGGACCTGGCTTTAGTCCAGGTCAGGGTGAGCAGGTATATTCTCATAGACCAAGAAGGTCTTCAACAGGGCAGCCTTGTTCCAGTGACCCCACTTTTTTCTTTTTGTAGGTTGCATGAACAGCTGAATGAATCTGAACAGGCAGCTCAATGCTACATCAAATACATCCAGGATATCTATTCCTGTGGGGTAAGAAGATAGCTTGGGAATAAAAGGAGAAGTAAACATGGTGTACAGCTACTTTGGAAGGCACTTACAAATGATGTTTTTTACCCCACTCACTGTAGGAGGTAGTGGAGCACCTGGAGGTCAGCACTGCATTTCGTTACCTGGCCCAGTATTACTTCAAATGTAAGCTTTGGGATGAAGCCTCAGCATGTGCTCAGAAATGCTGTGCCTTCAATGATGTGAGTACCTGCACAGTCTTTGATGCTTCTTTCTTAAGGGATCTATGACCTCGATCTTGGCCCCCCTCAGAGTAGAAGGAGTCTTCTATGAAGGAATAAGGGCTGTCTGCCATACAAGTTACATCCTGAATGATGGTGGTCATCTATGCCTGATCAGTTATGCTGAGTTTGGTTGATAAAAGTCATGGAATGTGGTGTAGATAGTGAAACTGAACCATACCTCATTGGAATTCACTAAGTAAAAGAATTTGAAGCTTCACATGGCAGTCTTAAAGCTGCTAAAAATCTTGGTGTTGAGGAGGTAGTGGAATGGTCACAAACTCCTGCACACTGTGTAGTGGTGGTACTTTTAAAACTTTTTTCCTCATCTTCTGTGTGTAGACGGCACAGAGAGTATAGTAGTACTTGGGTTTTGTGTGCAGCTTCATACTCTGTGGTGTTACGTATCTGTAAGTAAGTGGGAAGTTCAGGATTTTTAATTTCAGCCTAGTGGTAGACACTAACCATGAGTGCAGGGTGTTTGGCCTATCCTTGACAAAGCTGCCTGGAGCTCTCTACAGCCTGAATTCACCTTATTCGAAGTTTTCCCAATCTGCTTCTTCCTGGAATATTTAGACAGCTGCAGTGGTTCTGTGTGGTTCTGTTCTCTGAAATACCCAAGAAACACACCAATCAGGAGTAAAAGGAGGAAAGACTAAAATGAAAAAAAGTGACTTACCTTAACATTTTTAAGGAGCGGAAAAAAAAAGAGTTGAGAATTGCTTTTATAGCTTGTAGCCTTACAGAATGACAAGCTACTTTAAGTTACACTGCTTACATACTGAATTTGACCCAGAAACCATCCATTCGTAGTTGTATTGTTCTGTTTTCTACAAATTGATTTCAGACTAGAGAAGAAGGAAAAGCCCTGCTGCGCCAGATCTTACAGCTTCGCAACCAAGGAGAAACATCATCCACAGATGTTGCTGCTCCCTTTTTCCTTCCAGCATCATTGTCGGCCAACAACACTCCCACACGTCGTGTCTCCCCTCTCAATCTGTCTTCTGTAACACCATGAACAATTCTGATACTTCTAACTTGTGCATTGGATGTGACATTGCAAGTGGGACATGCAACCACTTCTTTCTAGGGAAATTCCTCCTTTTGTTGTTGCCCCCCCATAAAGGGAAGGAGTTAACAGAATCCACAGCTGAAGAGAGACGGGCCCCAACAGGGAAAGGGGAACCTGATGTGAAAGTGCCTGTGCTGCAATGTGAGAACCTGCTCTACTTCTCACCAAGTCATTCCAGTCAGAGGGCAGACATGTCCCACTACACAGGACTGCTAAGTGAGGCATTGGGAAGAGCTGTCTGCTTGAGTTAAAATACATTTTAAGTTTGATTCTGCCAAGTTACCTCTGGTCTTTACTACACTTCTTTGGAGGACCTCTTAGTGGTATCACTGCTGTCCTCATCAGAAACTGTTACCTACCTGTCTACGTCATGACTTTTGCTTCATAACTACGCAGCAGTAGAATAGGCACTTAGAGATCGGTCCCATGGGTATGTTAAAGGATTGGCAAATGTCAGAGGAATCCCTAGTAGCTACAGGTGACAGTTGTCTGAGTTCTCACTGTAGATCTGATGGATAGTTTTGTCTTTCAGTAGAAAAGCAGTTGGGACAGCACAATTAAAAAATAATGAAGTTACAGTTCTTGGGCTTTATGGTTCAGGTTCCATGTGTACTGTAGCAATGGAATAAAATCAACTATAATGGATCATTTTGTTAAGGAGGCAAAAAGATAATTATGCCTTTGTTTCAGAATTTACAGCCTATACATTTTCAGAATTTACAGCCTATAAATTTACAGCCACACCCCTATGTCTGTGTCATGACTTTAAATCAAGGACAAAGCATTTATAAACTCTTCCCATTTAGCCATAGCTTCCTGTGTTTCATGAGACCAGTTGTACAGGTGGGCATATCAGGAAACCTGGGTCACAGCCCTAGGCTCTCTGTACAATGCATTTGCAACATGTCCATGGAGCAGAGGGAACCCATGTTCTTAGTTCTGGCCATCTCTAGTAATTACTGCCCTATGTTCCATAGTATCCATTCAACAACCATTTCTACTGCAAATGGTTTTAAACAGTAAAACTGGATCTTGATGTATTTTCCAAGAACTCTCCTGATTCCATGCAAACCTGAGGATATCAATGAGACCATTTATAAAATTGTTGTCACTAGGGTACTGGAACAGTCAAGCAGATTGTGCTTGATAAACTTGGTACTGGGTCATTGCATGGGGATTAATGTGCTGGTGGATAAGCGAAGAATGACTTATGTCATTTACTTGTGCTTGTGCAAAGCATTTGATACTGTGGCTTCCAGACAGTGTCCTTGTCTCTAAGCTGGAAAGACATGGATTGGATAGGTGGACCTCAGGGTGATGAAGGTCACCCTCCCAAATACAGTGGCCATTGACGTGCTGTCCAAATGGAGACTAGCGATGCGGTGTGTCCCTCGGAAGTCGCAAGGCCTGGGGCGAGCTCCAGCTTGAGGCCACGGAGACTCCGGACGCCTCGAGTTACTGCGGTCCGAGGGCTGCGGCCCTTCTCCCTCAGAGGATGGCTCGTTCGGGCCCCGCCGGCAGGGAGTCCTGAGGGAGGCGGCCGCCGCGGGCACCCCTCAGCCGGGTCGGGCCGCGCTCCCCGCGGCGCTGCCGGCGCTGCCGGGGCGCAGCTGCGGCGGGGCGGGCGGGGCTGCCGCAGCCCCGGACCGGCAGC
>JAWWLW010000087.1:4436166-4450735 GCA_035041385.1 Myiothlypis coronata
GTTCTTTTTTTGGTTTTGTTTGTTTGGTTTTGGGTTTTTTTTTTTGTTTTGGGGGGTGTTTTTTGTTTGCTCGTTTGGTTTTTTTGGGGTTTTTTTTTAACTGCATTTCCATGCCTGTAACTGGGAAATTACAGGCATGGAAATTCAGAGTGCAGGAATAAAATTCCTTTCCCCTTAGGAATAAAACTCCTCTCAGGAATAGAACTCCTTTCCCCTCAAGAATAAAATTCCTTTCCCTTCAGGAATAAAACTCCTTTCCCCTCAGGAATAAAACTCCTTTCCCTTCAGGAATAAAACTCCTTTCCCCTCAGGAATAAAACTCCTTTCCCTTCAGGAATAAAGCTCTTTTCCCCTCCATTGTCTGCTGCAGCAGGGGCTGTGCCTGGTCTCACACCTCAGGCTGAGGGGAAAAGCTGAGATGTGAATGTGGAATAGATGGATTTGCTCCAGAGAGCTCCAGGTCTGATATCCCAACAGATTCCAGCCTGATCACCCGGATCCAGGTGTTCTCCCCTGAATTTGTTTTTTCTCAGATAAAAGGGGGTGGTTTAGTTGCTGGTGGTGGTTCCAGGGTGTCCCCCCAGCCCAGCTCAGCCTCTGGCAGCCTTTCCCTCCTCCCAAGGTCTCCAGGGATGAGCTTTTCCCAGCAGTTCTGGCTCACTGGGCCCAGCTAAGGCTGGGAACAAACGTAATCAGCCCAAGGCAGCCGTGGAGAGCAGCTCTGCACCATCCATCCTGATTTTCCTCAAGCCTGGCTTTATTTCTCTTTGCTCAAGGTCTCTGCTTGGGAGATTTATGATTCAGCTCTTTTGGTTTCTCCCAGCTTCTCTGGGCATTATTTTGTTGCTGAGGATTTTGCAGTGGGGCTTTTGTTTTTCTCCCCCTTTTTCTTTATGGCTCTCCCCTGATTTATTTATGTTTGCCCCAGATAAATGGGAAAGCAGCCAAGTGAAAGCTTCCCTGTTTGCCTCTGTGGGCTGGCAGGGATTTCAGCACAGCACCTGATGGGTTTATTTTTTACAGATTTTTATTTTTTTTCTGTTTCTAGGTTTCTGTCCCCGTTTCACACTGGGGTTGAGTTGCCCATTTTTGGCCTGATTTTGTTGTGCCAGAGGGAAAATGGGGCAGTGACAGACAGGGACAGGGAAATTCCTCCTCTCCAGGTGGGATTTGAGTGCAGGAGTGGAAGGGATCAGCAGCTCCTGCTCCATCCCCAGGGAATGCTCACATTCCCAAGAGCTCCAGGAGGGTTTGGACATCACCCCCAAGGACAGGGTGGGATTTGGGGGTGTTTGCAGGGCCTGGGATTGGATTTGATGATCCCTGTGGGTCCATTCCCACTCAGGACACTCAGAGCTGCATCCTTCAGCTGGTCACTCCCCCAGGTGTCACCACAACCAGGGCAGGATCCTGTTCCTGGATGGTTCTTCTGACCTGGGAAGATCCCAAAGCTCCTGGAAAAGCCTGGATCCATCTGCTCCTCATCCTCCCACAGCAGAGCTGGGCCTGGGGAGCAGATCCCACCAGGGATGTGTTGGGATCATGTCTGTCCTGTCCTGGAGTGCCACCAGCGTGGAGGGACCTCCTGCCTCTCCCTTGGGTCCATCACTGGCCCAGACTCCAGTGGGAATTCCTCACCATGAGCCCTCCTGCAGCTTTCCCTCAGGAATTCCCTGTGGGAGTCCCTTGAGCCCTCTCTGCAGGACAGACCCAGCTCTGAAATCCAGAGGAAGGGAGTGAAATCTGCCTTCAGAGCCTCAAAATGAACCCTCAGTGTCAGCTCATTGTCACCTTCCCAACTCCTGTTTTCCCTCCCTTCCCTTCCTGGTGTGGGTTTTGGAGCTCTCCCTCCTGCTGCCGCATTTTCTCTCTGTTCTCTGCTGAAGTTCCTCTGTTTGCTGATCTAAACCCCATTCTGCAACACCCAGACCTTCCTAAAATACATCAGAATCCTGGAGGTGCTGCAATCCAGCATTGGGATTGGCACAAAGCACATTCCAGGCCTGAATTCCAGATGAGACAACACATTCCATGTGGGCCTGGCTGCCTGAATTTGGCACAAACCACACTCCAGGCCTGAATTCCAGATGAGACAACACATTCCATGTGGGCCTGGCTGCCTGAATTTGGCACAAACCACATTTCAGGTCTGAATTCTAGAGAAGACAACACATTCTGTGTGAGCCTGGCTGCTTGAATGTGGCACAAACTGTCACCATCAAATTTTCTGAAAAATCCCTTCACTAGGATTCCTTCTCCTGGGAAGCTCAGAAGCCTCAGAGAAAAATGAAAACAATAATTATCTGATTTGCTTCTCCTGTGTTTTTCTGCTTTGGAATGTAATTTAGAGATTGTTTATCGAACAGGTTCTTGTTTTGTTGGTTTCATGTGTATTGTTTAAATTTAGTAACCAATCATGGTCAAACTGTGCTGGACTCTGGAAAGAGTCACGAGATTCATTTTTATCTTTTAGCCTTCTGTCTGTATCCTTTCTCTATTCTTTACTATAGTTTAGTATAATTTGTATAATCTAATAACGTTTAATATAATTTATATAATATAATAATATAAAATAATAAATTAGCCTTCTAAAAACATGGAGTCAAATTCAAGACTCAAAAAATACCACAACAAACCTCACTCCAGGCCTGAACCCCAGATGAGCCAACACATTCTGTGTGAGCCTGAATGTGGCACACAGCACACTCCAGGCCTGAATTTCAGGTGTTTTTTGCCCCTCAGGCTCCACTTCATGGTTTTCCACACGGAGGAGTTCCACGACGTGCTGCGGATCTGGGACGGGCCGGTGGAGAACGGGATCCTGCTGAAGGAGATGAGCGGCTCGGGGCTGCCTGGGGACATCCACAGCACCTTCAACTCCGTCATCCTGCAGTTCAACACCGACTTCTTCACCAGCAAACAGGGCTTTGCCATCCAGTTCTCAGGTGGGATGGGCAGGGCTTCCTCAAAATCCTGACCAGACCCAGAGGGAAACCCCAGCCAAACCTCAGCCCTGCAAACATATTCATTTCAATTATTTAGGGTGATATATTCCAATATTTATAGAATGTTCCAGGTTTGTTTTGGGGTGATAATAAGCAGGGAGTGGTTGGGTGAGTGATGATGTGACTTTGCCTGGAGTGAGACCCTGTGGAAACATCTTCCCAAGTTTGGGGAATTTTTTTTGCATAACTTTCTGTCCAGGGTGTTTTGCTTGGCTGGGGGAACAAGGCAGCATTTGGGGGGAATTTCTGCTGGATTTTGCACCTTTGGGATGACCCAGACAGAGGCAGAGCTTTGTGTCACCCAGCACAGTGGTGCCATCCTGGGTTTTTTTGCCAGATTTGTGTGTCATCCTGCCAGGAAGAACCAGCCTGGGCTGTTAACTTCCTTATCTCCAGCTGCACAGAAAGAGAGGGATTTCCTCTGGCTCTTTCAAGAGCAGCTTTCTCTAAACTGCCTGGCTGTAACAGACTCTCATCAACTTAGCAGGAAATAAGCTCCTGATCTGGAGCTGGGCTTTATTGACTGCTCCTGCTCAAAGCCTTTGTTCAGCAGGTGTGACTAAGCAGCCAGACCTGAGCTCAGACCTGTCCACTTTGGGATCTTGGGAGCTTTAATGAGGTGGATAAGCTCACAAAACTCCTATTAGTCCAGGATTTTCCCTGCTGGTAAATCCTTGTGCTGTTGGCAGACCTTGAGCTCAGGCAGCAGCGAAGCTTTGCCTGTCCCCAGCTCAGGGGACATCTCAGACCTCAAAGAGAGGCAGCAACAAGTCTGGAAAGGAAACAAACACATTTCTGAAAGGTCAGGCTTGATGCTTCACAGATCTTGAGGCTAAATTTCTCTGGCACTCAGGGGAAAGCGTGAAGTGCTGGTGGCTGAGTTGATTTTGCAGCATGTGCCTTGGCACTGAACTCTCCAAAAACACCGTGGAGGATCAGTGGGTGTCTGGCCTGATGGAGTAAACAGCCATGTGCACAATTCTACATCAAAGCTGCTCCCTGGGTGCTGCTCTTGAACTTGCTGGTCCCCAGAGCCTTTCCCAGCTGGAGTGGCAGATGCTCAGAGCAAAGGGAAAAGCACTTTTTGTGTGTGTGGGGAACTTTGTGGGATGCTGAGGGAGGAGGGATGGGGAAACAAGGCATGGCCTGAATGTCTAGGTAAGGACAGAGCCTGGGGACAGGCAGTGCTGCAGGCCTGGTGTTAAATAAACATTGATATTCAAGAGTGCTTTTAATTGCCTGCAGTGTCCACAGCCACGTCCTGCAACGACCCAGGAATCCCCCAGAACGGGAGCCGGAGCGGGGACAGCAGAGAGGCCGGGGACTCCATCACCTTCCAGTGCAACCCCGGCTACACCCTGCAAGGGGAGGCCCAGATCACCTGTGTGCAGATCCAGAACAGGTTCTTCTGGCAGCCAGACCCACCCACCTGCACAGGTACGGGCACAGATCTGTGGTCTGGGCACAGGGACACAGATCTGAATCCATGGACACAGGGACACAGATCCATGGCCTGGGCACACAGACACAGATCTGAATCCATGGACACAGGGCCCTGTCCTGGCACAGGGACACAGATCCATGACCTGGGCACACAGACACAGATCTGAATCCATGGACACAGGCTCCTGTCCTGGCACAGGGACACAGATCCATGGCCTGGGCACACAGACACAGATCTGAATCCATGGACACAGGCTCCTGTCCTGGCACAGGGACACAGATCCATGATCTGGGAACACGGACACAGATCTGTGATCTGAACCCATGGACACAGATGCACGATCTGAGCATGTGGACACAGATCCATGTTCTAAACCCATGGACACAGATCCCTGTCCTGAATCCATGGACACAGGGCCATGCCCTGGGCACAGGGACACAGATCTGTGACCTGAGCACAGGGACACAGGGCCCTGTCCTAAGCCCAGGGACACAGATCCCTGTCCTGAATCTGTGGACGCAGATCCATGACCTGAACCCATGGACACGGATCCATGTTCTAAACCCATGGACACAGATCTGTGACCTGAATCCATGGACACAGATCCATGATCTGAGCCCAGGAATGCAGATCCATGTCCTGGGCACACGGACACACATCCCTGTGCTAGATCCATGGACAAAGGGCCATGTCCTGGCACACAGACACAGATCCATGATCTGAATTCATGGACACAGATCCCTGTTCTGAGCCCATGGACACAGATGTGTAACCTGAATCCATGGACACACTTTTGTGACCTGAATCCATGGACACAGATCCATGGTCTGAGCCCAGGAATGCAGATCCATGTCCTGGGCACACGGACACACATCCCTGTGCTGAATCCATGGACAAAGGGCCATGTCCTGGCACACAGACACAGATCCATGATCTGAATCCGTGGACACAGATCCCTGTCCTGAACCCATGGACACACATCCCTGTGCTGAACCTATGGAAACAGATCCATGACCTGAGCCCATGGACACAGATCTGTGACCTGAACTCATAGACACAGATCCATGACCTGAGCCCATGGACACAGATCCATGTCCTGAACCTATGGAAACAGATCCATGACCTGAATCCATGGACACAGATCCCTGTCCTGAACCCTGTTGTAAAATTTCACTCTACACATCTTAAAAAATTAAGAAATATTTTTAAAAATCCCCTTCAGGTCTTCAGAGCTATGATTAAAAAAGCTGATTTTCTAATACTTCAAATTGTACTTCAAATTGCACTTCAATTGTTTATAGGTTTTTTTTTCCCAGCCAATTTTAATATGAGGTGACAAAGGATTTGGAGGAATAATCAGTGAAATATCAGTAACTGGGGGAGAGACAGCTTGGTTGGAGCTAAACTGGGAAAATTCAGTGTTAAATTTAGGGCTGATTGGGAGTATTTAGCATTTCAGATGCGTTTTCCCCTCTTTGTGGCACAACTGTGAAACAATCAGGGCTGGGAGAGCCCCGGGAGGTTTGGGCCATTTGAAGTTTGCATCCCTCCCAATCCCAGGCAGCCCTGGCTGGATCCAGCTCCTGCTTCAAGTCCTCTGGAGACTCTGGGTGGGATTTTCAAAGGAATCCGAGGGTGTTGAACACTTGTCTCCCTCAGGCTTTTCAAAAATGAGTCCTCAGATTTCAGTTTCTGTGGAGTTTTCCCCTGATGTTACAGTCTGGGAGGGGAAAGCACCCTTGGGGTTAAAATTGGGATGAATGGGCACAGAAGAGATGCTGGTGGGTCCTTCCGAGGCATTTTTTGGGGACTTTCAGCCAAATTTTCCATGTCTGTGCTGTGATTTCCTGTTGTGTCCCAGAGGGATAAAAGTTCTCCGTGCCTGAGTCTGGACTTGGTTGAAGAAGTTGCTTTAAAGCTTTGGAGAAGGGTATCTAATCTCTATTTGGGTATTTCTAGACCAGCCCCACTGGGTTTTTCCTGATAATTTTACTTATCAAAACCCACAGAACAATCCTATGTGCTCATTCCTTCATGGAAAATGTTTCCAAGATTTATCCCATCATTTTTGTTCCATCCCAAACGTGGGAGGGTTGGTGGTTCCTCCAAGGTATTTTTGGGGGATTTTCAGCCCAATTTTCCATATCTGTGCTGTGGTTTCCTGGTGTGTCCCAGAAGGATAACATTTCTCCATTTTTGGACTTGAAAAAGCTCTCTAATCCCTACTATGGCATTTCTAGACCAGCCCCACTGGGTTTTACCTGATATTTTTCTTTATCAAAGCCCACAGGACAATCCCATGTGCTCGTTCCTTCATGGAAAATGTTTCCAAGATTTATCCCATCATTTTTGTCCCATTCCAGCCCATTTCCCACTCTTTTTCTGCTCTCAGACCCTTCCTTTCACCCCAAATACATGAGGGCCTATCTGGGAAACCTCAGAGCCCTCACAAGGAGCCTGCATAAAAAAATGACAGGAAAAATATCAGTCATGTTTTGCCACAGTGAGAAACACGAGCAGGCACTTTGAGCCTTAAAAAAAGCAATAATTGATTTTTCAATCAGCTTGGCATTTAATGTGCCGGGAAGTGGAGTAAACACGACGGAGCCATTTAGGCCCAGACGTGTTTTCAGCTCGTTACAGGCGAGCAGGCCTTGACAGGGACTTCCATAAACGCAGCAGAAAAGTGGAATTTCTCCCTTTCTGCCCTCCTGGCTGCTTGCTTATGGATTTTAGGAAGGTCTTGGTGGCATCCAGAGCTCTGTTTGTGGTGTTTGGCAGAGCCCTCACCTGGCAGAGCCACCACAACCTCGTGTCACACATGAGCCTCAGGGTCACTTCCCACTAGAATACCCCACAAGGATTCTGTGCTGTCTCAAGCTCCCCTTGTCTATCACATCTCCTTTTTTTATTCCATTCCTGCTTCCCATTTGTTGCTTTGGAAGTCTGTGTGCTCCAAATTGTGAAAAACGCCAATCACTTGTTTTTAAAATTTTAAGAGTTTGATAGTAATAAAATGGTTATAAAAATAGTGATACAATTAGAGTAATAATAATTTGGACAAATTGAATTAGGACAGTATGAGACAATAAATACAAAGAGTTGTGGACAGTCTGGGTACCTTTTTCTGGGCAGCACAAGCCCGAAAAGGGACCCACGTTAACAGAGGATTAACCCTTAAAAGCAACAGCCTGTTGCATATTCACACACCTCATACGTGATGCATAAATTCCATTCAAACACAGGATTCTGTCTGGTCAGTGTCAACTTCTTCCTCCAAATCCTAACAGCACCTCTGAGGTGGGAAGAAGTTCGTTTCTTCTGATAAGAGGGCAATAAATTCTTTTACTCTGAATGATTCAGGTGTCCTGTGGCTGCTATCTCACTGCAAGTCCTTTCTTTAAAACAAGTATCCTACATAGCACAGTTTCTATTTCAGCATTTTTTATAACCTAAAACTATATTTAACACACTACTGAAGAGAATGAATACAGCATCACTTTCTAACACAACACATACAACATTCATTTGAATATTTCCAAAAGCCAGCCATAAAATACATGCATTTTTCACAAAAGGCTCACCCTTGGTGGTTTTCCTGCAGCTCCGTGTGGCGGGATCCTGACGGGCCCGGCTGGGGTGATCCTGTCCCCGCAGTACCCGGAGCCGTATCCCCCAGGGAAGGAGTGTGACTGGAAGCTGACAGTGTCCCCTGACTATGTCATTGCCCTGGTGTTCAACGTGTGAGTACACCAGGGTTTGGTGCCGTGGCCTTGGGGAGGGCCACATGGTTTGGTGCCATGGCCACAGAGAGGGGAGGGATGATCTGGGTGTGGATGTCTGAACTCTGCAAAGGAACCAACCCAAAGCTGATGGAGCTGTCCCATGCCCCTGGATAATCTGTTCCCAGACTTTTTTGTGGGGGGGAGATCCTCATATTCCAGCTGCAGCTGCTCTTTGATAGACAGAACATTGTCATAGTCATATTTACTGGAAAAATCCTTTTGCCCAGGATTCTTCTCCTGGGAAGCTGAGAAGCCTCAGAGAAAAAGGAAAACAATATTATCTCATGGCTTCTCCTCTGTTTTGCTGCACTGGAATGTGTTTGGGGATTGTTTACCCACAGGTGATTGTTTCATTGTTTTTTGCTGTGAGTTGTTTTCACTCTTTGGCCAATTGGGACCAAGCTGTGTCAGGACACTGGAAAGAGTCACCAGTTTTCATTTTTATCTTTTTAGCCTTCTATATTCTTTAGTATCGTTTAGTATAGCATTCTTTAATATAATACAGTATCATAAAATAATAAATCAGCCTTCTGAGAGCATGGAGTCAGATTCATCATTCCTCCCTGCCACGGGGTACCCCACAAATACAACAGAACATGATGTGGTACAGCCCAGGAATCCCTGCAGCAGCTCCAGCTCAGGCTCTGTCTCTTGACTCCATCCCCACTCCTGGATCCTTCACACATGGATGGAGGCAGGAATCCTCTGCCTGGCAGGATTCTGGAGCAGGAGCAGCTGGCAGGAATGTCCTGCTTGGCAGAACTTTGGAGCAGCCAATCCCTGCCCTGGGCTTCCACATCCCAGGACCTCAACTCGGAATTCTCCAGCGGCGCGTCCTGACCCCAAGCTCTCCTCCTTTGCTTTTGCAGCTTCAGCCTGGAGCCTGGCTACGATTTCCTGCACATCTACGACGGGCCTGACTCCCTGAGCCCCCTGATTGGGAGTTTTTATGGCTCCCAGCTCCCAGAGAGGATCGAGAGCAGCAGCAACAGCCTTTTCCTGGCGTTCCGGAGCGACGCCTCCGTCAGCAACGCCGGCTTCGTCATCGAGTACACAGGTGAGGGCTGGGGGCTCAGAAGCTACCTGGGGCTTTCCCTGGGCTCATTCCCAGATTATTCCACCTCTTTGGAGCAATTGGAGAGGCTCTAGATGCTGTAGAAAACTCCTGCTAGGAGGAATTGTAGTGTTTTTCCACCCCTGAGGCAGAGAAAGGAGAAAGGAGTTTGTGCATCAAGACCCCACTTGGAGGGCATCTAGAGCCTCTCCACTTGTTCCAAAGAGGTGGAATAATCTGGGAATAAGCAGAGGGAAAACTCCAGGTAGCTGCTGGTGGGGTCTTGATGCACAAATTTTGGACTCTTTGAGCACCACTTTTTTCCAGTTTCATTCCTCTTCACCTCCCTCTCTCCTCCCACTGCTTTGGGTGAGAGGGACTCTCTCCCTCCCCTTCTCCACCCTCTGCTTTGGGGGTGCCAAAATGTGGAGTGTCCCTCTCACCCAAAGGACAGTGGGAGGAGAGAGGGAGGTGAAGAGGAATGGAGAGAAACAGGAAAAGAGGAAAAGTGGTGCTCAAAAGTGTCCAAAATTTGTGCATCAAGACCCCATCAGCAGCTACCTGGGGCTCTGCTCATTCCCAGATTATTCCACCTCATTGGAACAAGTGGGAGAGGCTCTTGATGCTGTGGAAAACTCCTTCCAGGGGGAATTCTGGTGTTTTTACACCCCCAAAGCAGAGGGTGGAGAAAGGGAGAAAGGGAGGGTGTCCCTCTCGCCCAAAGCAGTGGGAGGAGAGAAGAAGGTGAAGAGGAAAGAAGTGAAACTGGAAACGTGGTGCTCAAAGTGTCCAAAATTTGTGCCCCACTGAGCCTGGAGAAGCCAGGATTTCAGGATTTAAAGGCTGAGGATACAAATGTGTGATGGGCAGCAGGGGTTGACCAGTCTGTGGCTCCCAAAACAGGAAATTGGTGCTCTGGGAAAAAAAAAATCCCATCCTTTTGTGCTCCATTCACTTGGATCACCTGGTGCAGCTGCTGTGGACAGGAAACCATGGGATCATCTGATTTTTCATGCAGAGAAGCAAAAGCAAGACCTGTGGGCTTTACAGCTTCCTGTTTCTCCTTCCACACCTTCCCCAAAATCTGAGAGCCCCTGATTTAATGCTTAAGCACACTTGAATTGTTCCCAGAGCCACTGCTCTCAGAAAAGCCCTTGTCTTTAATGAGCAATTTCCAAATGACAAAAGAGCAGGATTAATCAAAGCCTCTAATTATATTGCAGGCAGGAAAAAAAATTAAAGAAAATAAAAACCCAAAAGAAAAGCTGTTAGAAGAAGAAGTAAAGAAATATCTAAGTCCTGACAGCTCTGTAGTGTTCCCTGGAATTTTTATGTGGAAATGGGATTCTAAACTCTGCAGGGCAGAGAATTTTTCACTCTCTAGGTGCCAGGAGGGTGGAGCAAGGTGGGGTTTGGCCTCTGCTCCCAGGGAGCAGGGACAGGGTGAGAGGGAGCAGCCTCAGGTTGTGCCAGGAGAGGCTCAGGTTGGACATCAGCAGGAATTTCTGCATGGAAAAGGTGTCAGGCCTCGGAAAGGGAGGAATCCCCACCCCTGGAGTGTCCAGGAATAAATGAAAGAATCTCACACTGGTTTGGGTTGGAAAGGACCTTGAAACCCATCCAAAGTCAGAGACAACTTCCACTATCCCAGATTGCTCCCAGTTCCATCCAGCCTGGCCTTGGACAATTCCAGAGATGGGGAATCCAGGATTTCTCTGTGCCAGGACCTCCCCATCTCAAATATTTATGATTTGTCCTTGTGGCACTCAGTGCTCTGGGCTGGTGACAAGGTGGGGATGGGTCACAGCTTGGACTTGATGATCCTGAAGGGATTTTCCAGCCTCAGCGATCCTGGGATTGTGTGAAATGAAAGTTTTGATTTGGATTGTGCATCAAAACCCCACTGAGCCCTGGAGAAGCCAGGATTTCAGGATTTAAAGGTTGAGGATACAAATGTGTGATGGGCAGTGGGATCTGACCAGTCTGTGGCTCCCAAAACAGGGAGCTTGGGTTTTTTTCCCAGTTCCATCCAGCCTGGCCTTGAGGGATGGGGAATCCACAATCCCTGGCCTTCCAGGGATGGGGAATCCACAATTTCTCTGTGGCAGATGGAGATTCCTCCCCATCTCAAATATGGTTTGTCCTTGTGGTCCTGTGCTCTGGGCTGGTGACAAGGTGGGGATGGGTCACAGCCTGGACTCGGTGATCCTGAAGGGATTTTCCAGCTTCAGCAATCCTGAGATTGTGTGAAATGAAAGTTTTCATTTGGATTGTGCATCAAGACCCCATTGAGCCCAGGAGAAGCCAGGATTTCAGGATTTAAAGGCTGAGGATACAAATGAGTGATGGGCAGTGGGATCTGACCAGTCTGTGGCTCCCAAAACAGAGATGTTGGATTTTGGGTGCCTGGGTGGGAACTGGAGCCTCCCTTCTCCCAGGGGAGGGTCTGGAGCAGCCAGAATCCAAACCAAATCCCAAATCCACACCCTGCAAATCCTTGTGAAAACCCCACACATTCCCAGGTGAAAAAAAATCTTAAAAAATCTCCCATTTCACCGATCAAAACAGCAGAGGAATAAAAATCCTGGGAATTTTAATTTTTTAAATTTTTTTAATACTTTTTTATTATTATTTCATCTCTTTCCCTGCAGAGAACCCCCGGGAGTCCTGCTTTGACCCAGGGTCCATCAAGAATGGCACCAGGGTGGGCACAGACCTGAAGCTGGGCTCCACCATCACCTTCTACTGTGATGGGGGCTACGACATCGAGGGGGGCCCCACCCTCACCTGTGTGATGGGAGGGGATGGGAAACCCACCTGGAACAAGCCACGCCCCACCTGTACAGGTAAATCCCACAGGAAGGGGCTGGGGGCAGGATCTGCCCAGAGCTGGACCCCTCAATGCATCCCCCATGGAAAACTGGGGGTTAATTCACTGGGGTTTTCTCAGTTTTTCCATCATTTTTTAGGAGTTTTACCAGGAATTGGTTTTCATCATTTTTTAGGGGTTTAACAGCTCTTCTTTTAATAGGAAAAGCTGATTTTTGGAAGTTTTCTTGAGGGTTTTTTTGGAGACAGGAAACTGGACGTGGCACAGGGCAGGAATCAGGAATCCTCTTAAACCCTGGCTAAACCTGATCCTTGCTAATCCAAACCCTCAATCTTGGGTGTTCCTGAGCAGGGGCACAGCTCAGTGACAAAACAAGGGGTTTTTCCTTAGGGTTTCTCTGTGGTGTTTTTGTTTTCTTTTCTGACTTCACCCCACCTGTACAGGTAAATCCCACAGGAAGGGGCTGGGGGGAGGATCTGCCCAGAGCTGGACCCCTCAATGCATCCCCCATGGAAAACTGGGGGTTAATTCAGAGGGGGTTTCTCAGTTTTTACATCATTTTTTAGGGGGTTTACCAGGAATTAATTTTCATACTCTTCTTTTAGAGAAAGAGCTGATTTTTGGGAGTTTTCTTGAGAATTTTTGTTTTGGAGACAGGAAACTGGACATGACTGATTCAGTGCCTGACACATCCTGAGTGCCTGGCACAGGACAGGAGTCAAGAATCCTCCTAAACCCTGGCTAAACCTCATCCTTGCTAATCCAAACCCTCAGTCTTGGGTGTTCCTGAGCAGGGGCACAGCACAGTGACAAAACAAGGGGTTTTTCCTTAGGGTTTCTCTGTGGTTTTTTTGTTTTCTTTTCTGACTTCATGGTTTGGAGTCAGACCTGAGCTGAGAAGGGGATCAAGAGGCAGCTGGTGGGGGGAAGGAGTGAAATCCCTAATCTGGGAAGGCTCTGGCAGGGAAAACTGAGGAAAGGTGGCAGAAGGAGCTCATGCCCAGCTGTGAGGTGGGGAACAGTGGAAATCTCTCATTAATTAGTGGTTTGATAATTCCACATGGAGCCAGCACAAACTCAGGGTGGGATAAACCTGATTTTTCCAATGAGAACTTTCAGGGAGCAGCACCTGGAGCAGGGAATGGTGGCTGGGGACATTTCCAGGCTCCAGGGGTGCTTCAGGATCCTTTTCCTTTGCAGCTCCCTGTGGAGGGCAGTACACAGGCTCAGATGGAGTCGTCCTGTCCCCAAATTATCCCCAAAACTACACCAGTGGCCAGGTGTGCCTGTACTCCATCGTCGTGCCCAAGGACTATGGTACCATGCTTGGAATTTTTATGGGATTCTCTTCTTATTTGCTGGGTTTTTAATGATATTTCTAATAAGTGCATCCAGAGCTGGAGATAAGGCAGATGGGAGAGCAGCAAGAGGTGCTGTTGGGTGTTCTTTGTGCTGGAGTCAGAGAAAATTCTGGATTTCTCCAATTTTGTCCATTACAACTAATCAATAATTATTGTCCCTCAGTGGAATTCTGCACCTCGTGTTCCCTAGGCAGGGAAAATTCCCGGTGGGCTGGGAATCAGTGGGAAAATGTTTGTGTTAATGAAACCAGGGGAGGCTGGTGCTGCCTCTGGAATTTGGGGATAAATAAAGGGCTCCCATTTTTCCAGGCTGTCACTGCCTGCCTGGAATAAAGGCAGCTGAAACAGGGGACAGAGCCTGTGCTGGGGAAAGAGATCCCAGTTTGGAATGCTGGGAATCCTGCAGGGTCAGGGGTTGGTCTCGGTGGTCCTTGGGGTCTGGTTCAGCTCTGGGCATTCTGGGGTTCCAAGAAAATGCCTTGGCCCCATGGGCTGGCTGTGTAGGGCAGTGTGGGGACAGCAGTGGGGTGGCAGTGGGGT
This sequence comes from Myiothlypis coronata, assembly GCA_035041385.1. Lineage (NCBI taxonomy): Eukaryota > Metazoa > Chordata > Aves > Passeriformes > Parulidae > Myiothlypis > Myiothlypis coronata. The sequence goes on from JAWWLW010000087.1 coordinate 4,450,186, forward strand.
CATCAGTGGGGTGGCAATGGGGACAGCAATGGGATGGCAGTGTGGTGGCAGGGGGATGGGAGTGGGACAGCAGTGGAGCCATCAGTGGGGACAGCAATGGGATGGAATGGGGACAGCAGTGGGGATGATGGTGTGATTGCCATGGGGACAGCAGTGGGGGCACAGCAGTGTGGTGACACTGGGGACAGCAGTGGGACAGTAGTGTGGTGACATTGGGGACAGCAGAATGATGATGCTGGGGACAGCAGTGAGATGGCAGTGTGGTGGCACTGGGGACAGCAGCGTGGTGATGCTGGAGACAGAAGTGGGATGACAGTGTGGTGACTCTGGGGACAGCAGTGTGGTGATTCTGGGGACAGTAGCGTGATGGTGCTAGGGACAGCAGTGTGGTGACACTAGGGACAGCAATGGGATGGCACTGGAGACAGCCATGTGGTGATGCTGGGGACAACAGTGGGATGGCAGTGTGGTGGCACTGGGGACAGCAGTGGGACAGTAGTGTGGTGACATTGGGGACAGCAGAATGATGATGCTGGGGACAGCAGTGAGA
>JAWWLW010000087.1:4465591-4475938 GCA_035041385.1 Myiothlypis coronata
TCCTCAGTCCCACAGAACAATCCTTTCCCTCTCCTCAAGCACACTCTCAATCCTTCTCCTCTCTTCAGTCCCACAGAACAATCCTTTCCCTCTCCTCAGTCCCACAGAGCAATCCTTTTCCTCTCCTCAGTCCCTCAGAACAATCCTTTTCCTCTCCTCAGGCACACTCTCAATCCTTTTCCTCTCCCCAGTCCCTCAGAACCCAGGTGTGAAAGACAATCTCCAAATCCACTTGTTTCATTCCTGCATTCTTTAAGGCATCACTTTTTCCGGTACCCCACATGCAACAGGCATCTCCCTGTGGATCAGATCCATCCTGCAAGGAATTTTTTCCTGCCAGGACAGGGAGGGGCTCTCCCCTTTGTTTTCCATCCCCCTCCCAAACCTCAGTTTTGTTTTCCATCCCTGCAGGGCCACTCTCACATCTCCTGCATGCCGGGCACGGTGCGCCGCTGGAATTACCCTCCACCCCTCTGCATTGGTAAGGATAAACTTCTTTCTACCTGGCTGATATTTATAACACTTCCCTAAAAAAAAACCCAAAAAAAAACAAGGCTAAAGAGCTGATTTAGAGAAATTCAGGCTGGTTCTGCAAGTGTGAGAGAGTGTGGGGAAACATTGGGTTGCCAGGGAAATTGTGCCTGAGAAGTCCCCGTGGGCTGCCTGGAGTGCTTTGTTTTGGATGTTACAGATGTGGCTCTAGCACAAAATGTGAAACACAGAATTATCCCCCATTCAGAAGGGAAAACCTCCAATTTCCTCGTGCTGGAAGCAGGTTGGTTTTATGGCTTGAGGATTTTTTTCTTCCATCTGAAGCGTGGTTTTTTTTTGTGGAGTGTATCTGATACCACCAAAGCTGCTCCTTTCACTGGGGCCTGGTCTCTCCCAGGATCCCACAGCACTTGCTGTGCCCACTCTGCTGTCCACAGGTCCCTTTTTAACCTCAGATCTGTTCAGATGTTCAGGCCTGGACGTTCCATTTTCCCTGTGGAAGAGGCCTGGAGGTGAAGGGAACTTGCAGGAGGTTTTTAAAAATCATTTTCAGTCATTTGCTTTTAGCAAATGTAGATGTTTAATATTCATATTGCACATTTTGCAGCTCTGAGAGAGACATTTATGCATTTAATAGCTTTAGTTAACAGTTATTTTGGGCTCCTGCTGTTCCAGCTTACATCATTTGGCTTTAAAGTAATTATAAGAGCCAACAGTTCTTTTATCTGATGATCTGCAGGCCAGGAATAAATGGAGAGAGATATTTCCAGGAGAATGACTGAGCTAAAGGGCCCATTCCCTTGGGAGCTGCTCTGAATGGAAGCACAAGTCCTTGGGCTCAGCTGAGAAATCCCAGCACGGAGCAGGATCCCAAAACCTGGCAACCCACAAGTTTGGTTCTTTGAATCAGCACCAGCCTCCCAACCCAGCAGGATTTTGGCTGTGCCTGTCTTATCCCCTCCTGGGAAAGGTCAGGCAGCTGCAGAGAGGCAGAAACACATCTGGAGCCACCCCTGGAGGAGTGAGTGTCACCCTTGTGGGTGCAACACTCCTGGGGCTCTGCCCTGTGGCCACCAGAGCTCCTCCTGCTCCAAGCACAGTTTGATTTTCTCCTGGTCTGCTTCCTCCAGCTGCTGGGCTTCTAAATAATTCACAAGCAGTTCTATTAAAGAGCCATTAGGAGGAAAAAGAAAGAGAAATCTTCTGGGAGAAACCTCGTTAGGAGCAGGTCTGGGCTAATGAGATGTTGGACAAAGAGCCTGTGCCTGGCTGTCACAGCGAGTTAGAGAACACCTGGTTGCATTCAGCTGGGTGCTGCTGCTGGGACCAGGTGGAGGTCATCCAGATAAGCATGAGGAGGTGCTGTCAGTGCTTAAATTTCATGTGATGCCTTTTGTAAACATATTTTTGGGCTGTCGTGGCTGGCAGTCGGCTGCAGGCGGTGAGCAAACACTCTGTGCTGGGTTTATCAGTGACAGACTGCCCAGAGATTGGCAGGGGAAAGGAGAGGCTGTAACTGGGGTCAGGACAGGATCACTCAGCTTCTTCACAGTCGTTTGTTCGAGCTGGTGAAGGTGTCAGGCAAGTGCTGGTGCCTGGTTTGATGCAATGTCTGGGGGCAGAGCAGGTGTCCATCCCCTCTGTCACTGCTCACATCTGCCTCTCCCTCTGTGGTGGATCCCTGGGCTCAGTCTTCATCTCCCAAGGGCAGGAGAAAGGCACATCCATTCTTGATGTGGCCCTGCAGTGCCTGGAAACTTGGTGCTGGTTCCTTTTTCTCAGCTGAGTCTTTAATTCCTTGATTTCCCATGGCCCTCACCCAGACAGACCCCTCAGGGATCCTGGAAGGGATCCTGTGACTGGATCCTGACCATGAACCCTGTTGTTTTTCCAGCCCAGTGTGGGGGAACAGCAGAAGAGATGGAAGGAGTGCTCCTGAGCCCAGGATTCCCAGGAAATTACCCCAGCAACCTGGACTGCACGTGGAGGATCCTGCTGCCAGTGGGGTTTGGTGAGAGAGATGGGTTTGGGTTGGAGCTATCACAGAGGAGGGGCTGAAAAATCAGAGAATCCCTGACTGCTTTGGGTTGGGAAGAACCTCAAGATCATCTCATTCCACCCCCTGCCAGGGGAAACTATCCCAAAGTGCTCCAAGCCCTGTCTGGCCTGGTCTGGGGCACTCCCAGGGATCCAGGGGCAGCCACAGCTGCTCTGGGCACCTGTGCCAGGGCCTTGCCACCCTCCCAGGGAGGAATTCCTTCCTAAGCTCCACTCCAAAGCTCCTCGGAGTCAGTCTGAAGGCACTCTGTGTCCTCAGGGCAGTTAAAGTCCTGCTGAGTGCCTGGGGTGTCCTGGCTGGGGCTGGTGCTGATGTTGGGGTTGGGATTGAAACAAGGGTTAGAGCTGGGGTTGGTGCTGATGTTGAGGTTGGAGCTGAGTTTAAAGCTGGGGTTGAGGTTGGAGTTGATGCTGGGATTGGGATTGGAGCTGGGCTTGGAACTGGGAATGGTGTTGGGATTGAAACCAGGGTTAGAGCTGGGGCTGGTGCTGATGTTGGGGTTGAGGTTGGAGCTGGGGTTGGTATTGGGATTGGAACGAGGGTTAGAGCTGGGGTTAGTGCTGATGTTGGGGTTGGAACTGGGTCTAAAGATGGGGCTGGGGCTGGGATTGGTGCTGATGTTGGGGTTGGTGTTGGTACTGATGTTGGAACTGGGTTTAAAACTAGGCTTGGGGTCAGCATTAATGTTGGGGTTGGTACTGCTGTTGGAGCTGGGGTTGGTGCTGATGTTGAGTTTAGAGCTCTGGTTTGTGCTGATGTTGGTGATGTTTGAGTTGGGCTTGGTATTGGAATTGGAACCAGGGTTGATGCTGATGTTGGGGTTGGTGCTGGTATTGGAGCTGGGGTTAGTGCTGATGTTGGTGCTGGTGTTGGAGCTGGGTTTGGTTTTTGGATTGGAGCCAGGGTTGGTGCTGATGTTGGGATTGGTGCTGCTGTTAGAGCTGGGGTTAGTGCTGATGTTTGGGTTGGTGCTGATGTTTGAGCTGGGTTTGGTATTGGGATTGGAGCTGGGGTTGGTGCTGATGTTGGGGTTGGTTCTGCTATTGGAGCTGGGGTTGGTGCTGATGTTGGGGTTGGTGTTAGAGCTGGGGTTGGTGCTGATTTTGGGGTTGGTTCTGCTATTGGAGCTGGGGTTGGTGCTGATGTTGGGGTTGGTGCTGTTGTTGGGGTTGGCGCTGATGTTGGTGCTGCTGTTGGAGCTGGTGCCTGTGCAAAATCTCCGCTGCAATTTTTAGAGCCCAGCTCCTCCTTCCCCCTCTGCAGGTGCCCACATCCAGTTCCTGAACTTCTCCACAGAGCCCAACCACGACTTTGTGGAGATCCGGAACGGGCCCTACGACACCAGCAGCGTCATCGGGCGCTTCAGCGGCGCCGAGCTGCCCGGCTCCCTGCTCTCCACCTCCCACGAGACCACCGTGTACTTCCACAGCGACCACTCCCAGAACAAACCCGGCTTCAAGCTGGAGTACCAAGGTCAGCAGGGACACTCCTGCCCCGGGGGTGGCGGCTCTTGAGTTAACTCCGTGGTGGTTGAGTTAATTCTGTGGTGGTTGAGTTAATTCTGGGGTTGTTAATTCCATGGTTACTGAGTTAATTCAGTAGTTGTTAATTCCGTGGTTGTTGAGTTAACTCCCTGGTTGTTGAGTTAGCTCCATGGTTGTTGAGTTAATTCCATTAATTCCGTGGTTGTTGAGTCAATTCCATGGTTGTTGAGCTAACTCTGTGGTTGTTGAGTTAATTCCGTGGTTGTTGAGTTGAATTAATTCTGTGGTTGTTGAATTGAGTTAATTCTGTGATTGTTGAGTTAATTCTGTGGTTGTTGAGTTAACTCCTTGGTTGTTGAGTTAATTCCATGGTTATTGGGTAAATTCCATGGTTGTTGAGTTAATTCAGTGGTTATTGAGTTATCTCCATGGTTGTTGAGTTAACACCATGGTTTTTGAGTTAACTCTGTGGTTGCTGAGTTAATTTCCTGGTTGTTGAGTTAGCTCTGTGATCGTTGAGTTAATTCTGTGATCGTTGAGTTAATTTCATGGTTGTTGGAGCTAATTCCATGGTTTTTTGAGTTAACTCCGTGGTTGTTGAGTTAACTCCATGGTTGTTGAGTTAACTCTGTGGCTATTGAGTTAATTCCCTGGTTGTTGAGTTAACTCCATGGCTGTTGACTCCAAACCTCCCTGGGCACCCCCTTCCAACCCTTTCCACGGCGAAATCCCTCCTGAACTCCATCCTGCCCTTCCCCTGGCACAGTTTGAGGTTGTTTCTCCTTGCCCTGTCTCTTTTTCCCTGGAAATGAACCACAACCACAAATTCCCTTTGTGTTTCCCCAGCCTACGAGCTGCAGGAGTGCCCCGACCCGGAGCCCTTTGCCAATGGGGTAGTGAGAGGAGCTGGCTACAACGTTGGCCAGTCCATCTCCTTCGAGTGCCTGCCTGGCTACCAGCTCATCGGGCACCCCGTGCTCACCTGCCAGCACGGCACCAACAGGAACTGGGACCACCCCCTGCCCAGGTGTGAAGGTACGGCCTGGGCTCACCTGGGCACGGCGCTTCAGCTCCATGGGACGGGCTGGGTTTGCTCTGGGAGTAAAGGTGTGGCTGGGAATGGGCTCTTGGAGGGAAATGTGGGCTCCATGAGGTGTTTTGGTGAATATTTGGGGTGTTTTGGCAGCTTCTGAGGGGGATCTTGGGGAGTCATGAGCACCAGCAGGAACTGGGCTCACCCCCTGCCCAGGTGTGAAGGTGCGGCCTGGGCTCACCTGGGCACGGCACTTCAGCTCCATGGGATGGGCTGGGTTTCCTCTGGGAGCACAGGTGTGGCTGTTGGAGAGAATTGTGGGCTCCATAAGGTGTTTTGGTGAATATTTGAGGTGTTTTGGCAGCTTCTGAGGGGGGTTTGAGTCCTGGGGAGTCATGAGCACCAGGCTCACCCCCTGCCCAGGTGTGAAGGTTCAGCCTGGGCTCACCTGGGCACGGCGCTTCAGCTCCATGGGACGGGCTGGGTTTGCTCTGGGAGCACAGGTGTGGCTGGGAATGAGCTCTTGGAGAGAATTGTGGTCTCTATTAGGCGTTTTGGTGAATATTTGGTGAATATTTGGGGTGTTTTGGCAGCTTCTGAGGGGGGTTGAGTCTTGGGGAGTGGGTGAGGAGAATCTTTGTCTCAGCTCCCTGCTGGAGCTGCTATTTCTGTGTGGCACAGTCCAGTGGCCTTGGATTGATAATTCCTTGCTGCTTTATTCCCTCAACAACATCCAGCTTCCATTGGTTTAGCTCTGATAAATAAAAATAGTCACTGATAAAAGAATCTTGCAGCTCTGAGGACCCTGTGTGTGTCCCTGTCTGTCTCCTTCTTGGGTATCTCCAAAAGGATCCAGGTGGGAGATCCTCAGGAATCTTCCAAGGTGTTTTTTTTTTTCTGAAAACTGTGCTCAGAGGACTCTGCAGACTGAAAATTCACAATCCAGGCATCCAAGCTCATCCAAATTCCTATTTCCAACCCCCTCCTGGCTGTTTCAGCCTTTCACCCCTCGGGCTGCTGGCTGGAATTCTGTGGGATTTGCTTCCAGAAGGGTTTCAGGTGAACCTTTGAGAAGTTCAGGCCTGTTTATTGAAGATTTCCCAGCCCATTTCCCAGGAGCACTGACCTTTATCCCAGCACTGGCTCTGCAGGAGCTGAGCAAGGAGGGAGAGAGGTGATATTTGCCCTCTTGTAAGTCCTTGAACCCCAGAGAACACAAAGCACAAAGAGCTGAATCCTCAGCTGCTCTCTCCGTGCTTGTAGCAGAGAGGAATTATTTCAGGCAAGTTAGGCCAAGATCTGGATTTTTCTGTATGCAGAATTGTTACCTTTGCACCAAAACAATGAATAAAAATGGATAGAAGGATGTTTAAGGGGGTATTTCCTCACTGGGTTTGTGTTTCTCTCTGTTCCTCTGCAGTGCCTTGTGGGGGCAATGTCACAGCCCAGAATGGGACAGTTTACTCTCCTGGCTTCCCCAACCAGTACCCAAATTCCCAGGATTGCACCTGGCTGCTGACAGTGCCCGTGGGATATGGGATCCACCTGAACTTCACCCTGCTGCAGACAGAGCCCTACAACGACTTCATCACTGTCTGGTGGGTGCAGGGGGTCAGGAGTCACTCCAAGGACTCATTTTGGGAAATAATCCTGGCTTTGAAATGGCAGCAACTGGGAATGGGACCCCTGGGATCCCCTTTGCAAGCTGGGAGCTTCCTCGTGTTTTGGAGAAAAGAAGAGAAATTAAAAATTTTTTGAGCTTTCTTTTAATATGAATAAATAAAAATACTGTTTATGCATAATAATGGAGATTATCAACTCCAGGCAACCAGGGGAGCTCTGATTAAAGGGTTTGTGACCAAATTTTGAGCTTGTAGCACTCAAAAGTCTGACCTTCAGAATATCCCCTGGTGTTCTGAAGGGGATATTCAGAATCCATGCTTGGCTGGGCAAACAGGGAGTGAAATTCCTTTGGGGAACAGGTCCTAATTCCTCAGTTTTGGAGGTTAAAATTGAAATTTGCTTTTCTGATTGTCAGCTGGGAGCCAGGAGAAGTTGTAGGGGATAAACTCGAGTGGGGGATCTGAAATGTGGATGTGGGAAAGGGAGGATAAAGGAAAGGGGGCAGGAAGAATTTGGGTTCTTGGGCTTAAATCCTTGGAAAAAAAAACAATTTTTCTTGTGTTCCTGCCATCAGGGATGGGCCCCAGCAAACAGCCCCTCAGCTGGGGGTGTTCACAGGCAACTCAGCCAAGAAATCTGCCCAGAGCTCCTCCAACCAGGTCCTGCTGAAATTCCACAGCGACGGCGCCAACGGAGGCATCTTCGCCATCTACTTCTATGGTCTGAGCTGCTGCTTCCCCTGGGATGGAAATGTTGGGAATATTGGGGAATAGGTCTGGGAAAATGCCAAAAAAAAAATACCCTTTTACCCCAAGTTTTCCACTTGGTTTTCAGCCCCGTTTTTTAATGAGGTTTTTCAGGCCAGGTTTTGTCAGGAGGTTTTTCAGCCCTGGTTTTTTCCCCACAAAGTTTGTCAAACCAGGTTTTCTTCAGGAAGTTTTTCAGCCCAGTTTTTTTTCCACAAAGTTTATAAAACAAACTTTTTCAAACCAGAGGGAAGTTTTTCCTTGTTGAAAAGAAGGATTTTCCTTGTGGGGAGGGAGGAGTTTCCTGGTGGAAAAGGAGGAATTTTCTTGTGGAAAGGGAGAAATTTCCTTGTGGAAAAAGCAGAATTTCCTGGTGGAAAGGCAGGGATTTTCTGGTGGAGAGGGAAGATTCTCCTGGTGGAAAAGGAGAATTTCCTGGTGGAGAAGGAGGAGTTTCCTAGTGGAAAGGGAGGATTTTCCTTGTGGAGAGGGAGGATTTTCCTTTTGGGGAAGGAGGAATTTTCTTGTGGAAAGGGAGAAATTTCCTTGTGATAAAAGCAGAATTTCCTGGTGGAGAGGGAGGAATTTCCTGGTGAAAAAGGATGAATTTCCTGGTGGCGAGGGAGGAATTTCCTGGTGGGGAGGGAGGAATATCCTGATGGAGAGGGAGGAATTTCCTGGTGGAGGGGAGGAATTTCTTTATGGAAAAAGCAGAATTTCCTGGTGGAAAGGGAGGAATTTCCTTATGGAAAAAGCAGAATTTCCTGGTGGAAAGGGAGGAATTTCCTGGTGGGGAGGGAGGAATATCCTGATGGAGAGGGAGGAATTTCCTTGTGGAAAAGGAGGAGTTTCCTGGTAGAAAGGGAGGATTTTCCTGATGAAAAAGGAGGATTTTCCCTGCTTCCATGGTGGCTGCCCTCAGGATGTGCTGCTCCTCCCTTGCTTTCCCAGCTTTCCAGCTTTTCCGCTGCCAGCCTCCCACCATGGTTCCCAACGCCGAGATCATCACAGAGAACGAGGAGTTCAACATCGGTAAAGCCTTCCCTCACCCTCCTCATCCTCATTCCCCCTTTTTTACTGCATTTCCCCCTCCCATCCCTGGTTTCCATCCCTTCCCAGGTGACATCGTCAGGTACCGCTGCCTCCCCGGCTTCACCCTGATTGGGAATGAAATCCTCACCTGCAAACTGGGCACCCACCTGCAGTTTGAGGGACCCCCACCCACCTGTGAAGGTAAAAAATCCCTGAATCCCACATTTCCCCGCTCAAGGAAGGACCTGGGGGAGGTTTTTTGGCATATTTTTCATCCTTGGGGTTTATTTTCCTGTTTCCAGGAGTGTGGGATTTTTGGGAGGAGGGAGTGAGACCCTCCCTGAGCAGGAATAGGAGTTCTCATGTCCCAGTTAACAATTCCATGGGGTGAGCTGTTTTTAGATACTCCTGGAGAGGTTTTGGTGCCTCAGGAGAGTTCTGGTTGTGGTGTTGCTCGTTTTGGGAGAGGTCAAGGCATTGGGAATAATTTGTTGGCTTTGCTGCTTTTTGTTCCTTTCTTTGAGTGTGACAATTGTTGGGGTTTGTGGGATTTTGGGAGGAGGGAGTGAGACCCTCCCTGAGCAGGGATTGGAGTTCTCATGTCCCAGTTTGGGATCCCATTTTGGGATTCTGTGAGCCCCAGGGATGAAGGCATTGGGAATGGTTTGTTAGCTTTGCTGCTTTTTGCTCCTTTCTTGAAGTGTGACAATTTTTGGGATTTGTGGGATTTTGGGATTCTTTGAGCTCCAGGGTCAAGGCATTGGGAATTATTTGTTGGCTTTGCTGCTTCTTGCTCCTTTCTTTGAGTGTGACAATTGTTGGGATTTGTGGGATTTTGGGATTCTTTGACCTCCAGGGTCAAGGCATTGGGAATTATTTGTTGGCTTTGCTGCTTCTTACTTCTTTCTTTTAGTGTGAAAATTGTTGGGATTTGTGGGATTTGGGGATTCTTTGACCTCCAGGGTCAAGGCATTGGGAATTATTTGTTGGCTTTACTGCTTCTTGCTCCTTTCTTTGAGTGTGACAATTGTTGGGATTTGTGGGATTTTGGGACTCTTTGATCTCCAGGGTCAAGGCATTGGGAATTATTTGTTGGCTTTGCTGCTTTTTGCTCCTTTCTCAGAGCATGACAATTGTTGGGATTTGTGGGATTTTGGGATTCTTTGAGCCCCAGGGATCAAGGAGTGCAGGGGTCGTGCTCTGCCTTGAGCTGGCTCATCAGAACAGACCTTGTGCTTCCATCCTTCCTCTGAAAAATGTTCATTCCCACTGAATGTCCATCTCCATCCCCAGTGCACTGCCCCATGAACCAGCTGATGACGGATTCCACCGGGGTGATCCTGAGCCAGAGCTTCCTGGGGAGCTACCCCCACTTCCAGACCTGCTCCTGGGTGGTGAAGGTGGAGCCAGGCTACAACATCTCCCTCACCATCGAGTACTTCCTCAGCGAGAAGCAGTTTGATGAGTTTGAAATCTTCGATGGTGAGAGATTCCCTCCCCTTCCACCCCAAACCTTCCTGGGCTTCCATAACCAACCAAGGGGGAAGGAGCATTCCAGGACCAGCTTCCCACCTGGAACCTCCTGCTGGCTTTCCAGAAAGTTCCTCACTGATTCCTGGCATAAGGAAACAGCGGCAATTTGATTTTTTTGGGATGGAGCTGAAGGATTTTTCCAAGGGGCAGGAGTTGGGTGTGGTGGTGTTCACAGGGGTCCCAGGATGAGGGAAGAGACAAGAATGTTGACACCATGTTTCAGAAGGCTTGATTTATTATTTTATAATCTATATTATATTAAAACTATACTAAAAGAATAGAAGAAAGGATTTCATCAGAGGGCTGGCTAAGAATAGAAAAAGAAGGAATGATAACAAAAGCTTC
>JAWWLW010000087.1:4482163-4496261 GCA_035041385.1 Myiothlypis coronata
CATTTCCCCTGCGCCATTTCCCCTGCGCCATTTCCCCTGCGCCATTTCCCCTGCGCCATTTCCCCTGCGCCATTTCCTGTGTTCCATGTTCCGTGTGCCGTTTCCCGTGTGCCGTTTCCCGTGTGCCGTTTCCCGTGTGCCGTTTCCCGTGTGCCGTTTCCCGTGCGCCATTTCCCGTGTGCCATGTTCTGTGTGCCATGTTCTGTGTGCCATGTTCTGTGTGCCATGTTCTGTGTGCCATGTTCTGTGTGCCATTTTCCCATCTGCCATTTTCCCGTCCGCCATTTTCCCGTGCTCCATGTTCCGTGCACCATGTTCCGTGTGCCATTTCTGTGTTCCATTTCCCATGTGCCATTTCCCGTCTGCCATTTTCTGTTTTCCATTTCCCGTCCGCCATTTTCCCGTCCGCCATTTTCCCATCCGCCATTTTCCCGTGCGCCATGTTCCGTGCGCCATTTCCCGTCTGCCATTTTCTGTTTTCCATTTCCCGTGTGCCGTTTCCCGTGTGCCGTTTCCCGTGTTCCATTTCCCCTGCACCATTTCCCCTGTGCCATTTCCCGTGTGCCATTTCCCCCCTCAGCTGTGACGTGCCCTGACGTGGGCAGCATCGCGGTGGAGCACGGCCGCTGGCGCCTCACCTACGAGGTGCAGTACCACTACAACGCCCAGCTGATGCTCATCTGCGACCCTGGCTACTACTACACGGGCCAGAGGGTCATCCGCTGCCAGGCCAACGGCACCTGGAGCATCGGGCAGCCTGTGCCCACCTGCAAAAGTAAGAGCAGGGGCACCCCAGGGTGGCACCGGGGGCTGGGGTTGGGTTTGGGGTCAGTAAATGCCAACCTCGGGGGTTTCAGGGTGGTGCTGGTGGGTGATCGTAGCTTTAGGTACAGAGTGGGATGGTTTGCTGCAGATTTTGAGAGGAAATTGGTGCAGATTTTGGGAGGAAATCAGCAGGGGCTGGTTTTGTGTTTGGGGTCAGCAAATGCCAACCTTTTGGGGTTTCAGGATGGTTCTAGTGGGTGACCACACCTTTGGGTACAGGGTGGGATGGTTTGGTGAAGAATTTTGGGAGGAAATCCATAGCTAAGAGGCCAGGGAGTGTCTGGGATTGATTTCACAGGGCTGGTTTTGTGTTTGGGGTCAGCAAATGCCAACCTCGGAGGTTTCAGGATGGTGCTGGTGGGTAATCATGGATAACCAAGGAGATGGTGCCCTTTGGGTACATTGTGGGATGGTTTGGTGCAGATTTTGGGAGGAAATCTATCCCTGGAAGGGCAGGGAAGAGATGAGATGGATTTCACAGGGCTGGTTTTGTGTTTGGGGTCAGCAAATTCCAAACTTGGGGATTTCAGGATGGTGCTGGTAGGTGATCATACCTTTGGGTACAGGATGGGATGGTTTGGTGCAGATTTTGGGAGGAAATCCATCCCTGGGAGGGCAGGGAGGGGCTGGGATGGATTTCCCAGAGGAGCTGTGGCTGCCCCATCCCTTCCAACCCACCCCACCCCTGGAAGTGTCCCAGGCCATGCTGGAGCAAACTGGGATCATGGAAGGTGTCCCTGCTGTGGGGCAGAACTTAATTACTCCTGGCAGCAGCTGAGGTGGAGACAGCAGAGCTGCTGGAAGGGATTGGGATGCAGGGAGATGTCTGGATGTGATTCCTGGTTTAATCCCAGCACTTCCCTGGGATCTCAAGCCCTTCAGCTCAGCTGTTGCTGTGGGGTCCCAGCAGCTTCTCTGCCACAGCTGCTCTGAAGTCAGGGCTTTTAAGGAGGGAAAATAAAGAATTGTGCTGTCAAGCCTCAGCTCTCACACAAACACCAGGTTTACAAGGGTAACAGTGTCACCTGCAAATCAAACCCAACGGGGCACGCCAGCAGCTCTCAGTTGTTCTGACACCACTGCTGTGCTTTGCATCTCTCCTTTTGTCAGAGGTGCAGCGTTTTTCTCTCCAAGTGCAGACAGAGGCAGCAAAACCTCTCCTTCCCTGCTGCCTGCCTTTGTTTGTGGAGCTGTGACTGCTGGTGTGGGTGACAGATGTACCTCTCCCCCTGCCAGCTCTTCCTCTGGATCCGGGAGCAGGAGCCTGACCTCCTTTTGTTCCCTCAGCCTTTTTGCCACCTAAATCCAAGTGACAGCATCTTGGCAGTGCCCCGAGGTCAGGAGCACCCAGCGGGAGCTCTGGAGGCTTGGCAGAGCTTGAAGGCAGAGAAAATGAAGATAAAACAGAGAGTTCTGAGGGGGATTCGGGTTTGCAGAGGCTCCTGCATCTCACAAACCCAGCTGGGATCTGCAGATCTTGGGATTTAGGCTTGTGGGGGAAAGCTGGGTGTCACTTTTGATTAGGAACTTTGTGCCATTCCAAGGTCAGGCTGGACAGGGCTTGGAGCAGCCTGGCCTAGTGGGAGATGTCCCCACTCATGGCCTTTAAGGTCCCTTCCATGATTCTGTGGGGTTTCTGGGAATCAGGCTTACTGACAGAAAAATATTCCTGTGTGAGGAAGTTCTGGTGTGAAAAAATCCTTTGGCTCCTTCCCAGCCTCTCTTTAGTGCTTCCCTTGAGTCCTGAAGCATAAATATTAACAGCTCTTATTTTTGTCACCTCGTCTAACACAGCTCTGGAATTATCACAATTCCTGGAATTATTTAATGAACTTTCCCACCTCAGCAGCAGCTCCTGGTGCCGTGCCTGGATTCATTCCTTCAAAACCCAACCTGTTCTCTCACTTATCCTTTGGGATCTGTCCTAGTTATCTCCTGTGGGGACCTGCCCACCCCTCCCAACGGGAACAAGATCGGGACCCTCACCAGCTATGGGGCCACTGCCATCTTCTCCTGCAACACTGGCTACACCCTGGTGGGCTCCCGGGTCAGGGAGTGCATGGCCAACGGGCTCTGGAGCGGGGCTGAGGTCAGGTGCCTGGGTAGGTACCCCTGGGGAGCTCCTGGGGCACCCACGGGTGCGGGAAAGGCTCCTCGGGAGGGAACAGGGGGTTTAGGGACTGGCATCCACCCTGTGGGGCTTGAAGGGGGTGTAAAAGGCAGGCAGAGTTGGATTCCTGCATCCTCAAGAGGTGTTGGGAGAGTTTTGGGGTTGGTTTATGACAACTGAGTCTTAACAGCCTGGAGATGAAAGAGGATGGGTTTGGGTTGGATATTGGGATGGATTCTTCCCTATAAACAGCATGGTATGGATTGCCCAGAGAAGCTGGGGCTGCCCCATCCCTGGAAGTGTCCAAGGAGAGCTTGGACAGGGCTTGGAGTAACCAGGGATGGTGGAAGGTGTCCCTATGAACAACTCTTATGTTCCCTTCCAACCTAAACCAATCTGGGCATCGTGAACCCCATCCATGCCCAGAGAAGCTGGGGTTGCCCCATCCCTGGAGGTATCCAAGGAGAGGTTGGACATGGCATGGTGGAAGGTGTCCCTGTGGACAACCCTTGCATTCCCTTCCAACCCAAACCAATCTGGGCATCGTGAACCCCATCCATGCCCAGAGAAGATGTAGCTGCCCCATCTCTGGAAGTGTCCAAGGAGAGGTTGGACGGGGTGACCAGGGATGGTGGAAGGTGTCCCTGTGATCAATCCTTGCATTCCCTCCCAACCCAAACCAATCTGGGCATCATGAACCCCATCCATGTCCAGAGAAGCTGGGGCTGCTCCATCCCTGTAGGTGTCCAAGGAGAGGTTGGACAGGGTGACCAGGGATGGTGGAAGGTGTCCCTGTGATCAACCCTCGCATTCCCTTCCAACCCCACCCAGTCTGGGTTTCTCTTCACCCCAATCCCGCAGAGATCCCCTGATGCCCTTTGTGGGATGCCTTTGCTGGGCTCTCCAGCTGATTGCTGCTGTTCTCCCCCCTCCAGCCGGGCACTGTGGCGTGCCCAGCCCCATTGTGAACGGGCAGATCAACGGGGAGAACTACAACTACCGTGGCAGCGTGGTGTACCAGTGCCAGCCCGGCTTCCGCCTCATCGGCATGTCCGTGCGCATCTGCCAGCAGGACCACCGCTGGTCCGGGAAAACGCCTGTCTGTGTGCGTAAGTACTTGTCATTGCTTCACCCTGGGGGCACATCCCGGCCTGGAGGGCCTGGAAAGGGCTGGGGAAGGGATTGGGGAAGGGGCTGGGCAGAGCTCACACCCCCGAGGTGTGGGGTGGTTGAGGTATGAGGTGGTCGTGCGCGCACGTTCGGGGCGTTCTGCTGTCGAGACTCCGTTTTCTTCATGCAGGATAAAACCTATTCTGTATTCACATAACTCATTTTTGTACACTTTTACAGACCTCATGTGTCTTTCCAATTCGTTGGTAGCTTTCTGGCCAGTTAGTTTATTGGTTAGTGTCCATCAAATCTTTCTATTCTTAAGTTCTTGTGTGCATAAGTACTTGTCATTCCTTCAGCCCTGGGAGGAACATCCCAGCCTGGAAGGGGCTGGGAAAGGGATTGGGGAAAGGGCTGGGCAGAGCTCACACCCCCAAGGTGTGGGGTGGTCGAGGTATGAGGTGGTTGTGTGCGTTTTGCTATTGGGACTTCATTTTTTTAATGGAGGAAAAAACCTATTCTGTATTCACAGAACTCCATTTTATGTAGTTTTAGTCACACACCTCGTGTCACTCCAATTCGTTGGTAGCTTTCTGGCCAGTTAGTTTATTGGTTAGTGTCCATCAAATCTCTATGTTCTTAAATTCTTGTGTGCATAAGTTCTTGTCATTCCTTCACCCTGGGGGGACATTCCAGCCTGGAAAGGGCTGGGCAGAGCTCACACCCTCGAGGTCGGGATGGCCGTGCACGCACGTTCAGGGTGTTTTTTTATCAAGACTTCATTTTCTTCATGCAGGAAAAAACCTGTTCTGTATTCACATAACTCCTTTTTGAGTAGTTTTAGTCACACACCTCGTGTGTGACTCCAGTTGGTTGGTAGGTTTCTTGCCAGTTACTCTGTTGGTTAGTAAAAGGTATTTTACTTGTCCATCAAATCTTTCTGTTCTTAAATTCTTGTGTGCATAAGTTCTTGTCATTCCTTCACCCTGGGGGGACAGGGAGAGAGGGAGGGAACAGGAGAGTTTGGATGCCTGGGGTGGTGTGGGGTTAAGAGCAGGAGCTGGGATTTTTGGAGAGGGATATGTGGTGTAAATCAGTGGGATCCTGGCACTCAGCTGCCTGGAGAGGGATGCAGGGAATTCCTGGATGCAATAAAATCTAGAAAAATCCCTTTCTCACAATGTTATCCTGTATCTCAGCAGAGCAGGCCCCAAATCTTTGGGTTTTGGGATTGATGTGGGGTTTTTTTATGCTCTCCTACCTCCAGAACTTTTTCCAATGAATAATCCACTTTTCTCCAGGAGTAAATCCTAAACCCAGTGACATTTCCATTTTGTCCTTGCAGCCATCACCTGTGGGCACCCTGGCAACCCCCCCAACGGGCTCACCCAGGGCTCCCAGTTCAACCTCAACGACGTGGCCAAATTCCAGTGCAACCCCGGCTTCCGCCTGGAGGGAGCTTCCCAATCCCAGTGCCTGGCCAACGGCCAGTGGAGCAGCACCCTGCCCTCCTGCCGAGGTCAGTCCGGGCTTCCTTGGGGATTCCTCCATGATCCCAAGCCAGAAATCCCTGGAAACCACCCAGGGGATGTGGTTGGAGATGCCAGGGATGCTGTAAATCCCATGGGATTTTCTCACCTCGATGCGTTTTCCAAGGTGTTGGAGTGTGTTGGAAAAGGAAATTTGGGATCAGACCCAAATTTGGGGTCAAAGGGTGTTAAAGGCAGGCACAGATCAGATCAAATTTGGCATCAGACCCAAATTTGGGGTCAGAGGGTGTTAAAGGCAGGCACAGCCCTACAAACATGCCCTGCTGGTCACAATCCATGTCCATGGGAAATCAGGATCTCTCCTCTGCTCCCCCCCAAATCACCTTATCCAACCTCCTTGCTTATCTTCCCAGGAAATATCTTTCCACAGCTTTGTGCAGAGCCCTTCTCCCTTTTTCCCCATGGGATCAGCACTCAGGTTCACTTCCTAAATCCCCTCCCCTCCCTGCACTCCCTCCCTCTGCATCCCCCTAACCCAGGATCTCTGGCCATGCTGGATTATCAATTATTCCCAAAAAAATCCCAGTTTGGGATCAGTTATTCCCAGCTGGATAATCTCAGTCCCAATTTGGGGCTGGAGATCCAGCCTCTGCTGCTGGGTGAGACCCTGCAGGATTGCCTGGACTCCCTTTTTCCTCTTTTTCACAAGAAATTTTTCCACTCCCACCCTCAAAAATCTCAGAGGAGGAGGAAAAAAAAAAATTAAATCACAGCATACAATCTTTTTTTTTTTTTTTGAGAGCACCACATTTCCTGCCTCACCTTTTTGCTTCCCGTTATTCTTTGGGTGTTGTTCTGTTGTTTGTTTGCAGTTGTGAACTGTTCTGACCCCGGGCACCTGGAAAACAGCGTCCGGCAAGTGCAGCCGAGCGGCCCCCACAGGTTCAGCTTCGGCACCACCGTGTCCTATCAGTGCAGCCACGGATTTTATCTCTTGGGGACACACGTCCTGACGTGCCAGGGCGATGGCACGTGGGACAGAGCCCTCCCCCAGTGCCTTTGTAAGTGGCCCCAACCCTCCCTGGTGCGGCCCATCTCGTGGGGGTGAGCAGGATTCATGAGGGAAAAAATCCACCCCAAAAAAATCCACCCCAAAAAAATCCACCCCAAAAAAATCCACCTGGCAACGGTCCCAGTGGTTTCAGGAGCTTCACAGGGAAGGGGGTTTGGGGTTTGAGGAAAGGATCCTGCTTTTTTTGTGAGGACAGGTGGTTCTCTTTGTAAGGACAGGTGGATCCCAGTGGATTTTAGGGGTTCCAGGTGGAATCCCAATGAATTTTGGGGTTTGAGGAAAAGGGACATTCTCTGTGTAGGGACAGACAGATCCCGATGGATTTGGGGGATTCCAGGTGGAGTCCTAATGGATTTTGGGGTTTGAGGAAAGGATCCCTGCTAGGGGCATTCTTTTTGTAAGGACAGGTGGATCCCAGTGGATTTTGGGGGTTCCAGGTGGAATCCCAATGTATTTTGGGGTTTGAGGAAAGGATCCTGCTGGAGAGGGTTCTCTTTGTAAGGGCAGGTGGATCCCAGTGGATTTTAGGGGTTCCAGGTGGAATCCCAATGAATTTTGGGGTTCGAGGAAAGAATCCTGGTGGAGGAGGTCCTCTGTGTAGGGACAGGCAGATCCTGATGCATTTTGAAGGGTTCCAGGTGGAATTCTAATGAATTTTGGGGTTTGAGGAGAGGATCCAGCTGGGATAGTGCAGGTGGAGAGGGCAGGAGTGGTTCTGGAGCACACGGAGGGCTCACCTGAGTGAGTGGAAACTCACCTGAGTGAGGTTACACCTGAGTGAGTGGGGGCTCACCTGAGTGTCTGAGGTTACACCTGAGTGAGTGAGGGCTCACCTGAGTGAGTGAGGTGAGTCCCAGTCTTACACTGGGAATTTGGGGTCCAGAGTGGATTTTAGCTGCCTTAGGGAGGTGCAGGCAGGAGCAGCCCCACCCCAGCACGACCAGTTTGTCCCCTTGGGCACTAAACCAGCTTCAATCCCATTCCCTGCCCAATCCAGAAATTCCAATTGGCTTGAGCTGTTCCAAATCTGGGATTGTTCCTTTTGTTTTTCCCACGTTTATCTCTCCACACCAAATCCTACCGAGCAGTTTTGGGCACATTTTCCTCTCCTTTTGTCCTGTCCTCACCCCTTGCATGGATCCTGGGGAGTTGGTGAGTGATGATCCATGTTCCCACAGCCAGGAGGGAATTCCTGTTAAAACCCCAATCCTAGGCTCCCTCAGCCCCCTTGAGTACAAGGCATCTCCTTCCTCCATTTGATCTCCCATAAAATGTTGGGATTTGGAGGATTTGTGGGCATTTGGAAACCCAGGTCAGTTTTACCGCTGATTCTTTGTATTCCTGGGGTTCAAAGTTTAAAAAAAGGAGGTTTTGTGTTTCCTGTGTGTTGAACTTCCCTGTGAGGGTGAAGAGGCCTTGGCACAGGTACCCAGAGATGCTGGAAGTGTCCAAGGCCAGGCTGGACAGGGCTTGGAGCAACCCGGGATAGGGAAAAGCATCCCTGCCCACGGAAAGGGGTGGCATTAACTGACATTTAAGGTCCCCCCAAGCCAGAGCTCTGGGTCCCCGGGGGCTGAAGCTGTGTCTCTGTTGCAGTGGTGTCGTGTGGCCACCCCGGGTCCCCTCCCCACGCGCAGATCTCGGGGGACAAGCACACGGTGGGCTCCGTGGTCAGGTACAGCTGCCT
Organism: Myiothlypis coronata; assembly: GCA_035041385.1. Lineage (NCBI taxonomy): Eukaryota > Metazoa > Chordata > Aves > Passeriformes > Parulidae > Myiothlypis > Myiothlypis coronata. The sequence goes on from JAWWLW010000087.1 coordinate 4,490,458, forward strand.
GGGCCGGCGCACGCTGGTGGGCAATGCCACGAGGATGTGCCAGCTGGACGGGCGCTGGAGCGGCTCCCTGCCACACTGCTCGGGTGAGGGGGCTTTAGGGGCACTGCGGGGCACACAGGCACCGGCAGCTGGCCATGGTCACCCAGCCGTGGTCACCCAGCCGTGGTCACCTGCTCATGGTCACCTGTTCATGGTCACACAGCCATGGTCACCCAGACACCAGCAGCTGGCCATGGTCATCCATTTACGGTCACCCGTTCATGGTCACCTATGTTTGGTTACCTGTTTATGGTCACCCAGCCACGGTCAGCTAGCCATGGGCATCCATTTATAGTCACCTATTCATGGTCACCCATTCATGGTCATCCAGTCATGGTCACCTAGCCACAGTCAGCTGGCCATGGTCATCCATTTATGGTCAGCCAGCCATGGTCAGCCAGCCATGGTCAGCTAGTCTGGTCACCCATTCATGGTCAGCCAGCCATGGTCACCCAGCCATGGTCACCCATTAATGGTCACTCATTCATTGTGACCCAGCCATGGTCACCATGGTCATCACCTCCCACCCACCATCACCTACCCCTTGTGCCTTGAGGAGGAGGCACCTCCCTTCCCTGAACTTCCCTTTCCTGAACTTCCCTGAACTTCCTTGAACTTCCCTTCCTTAGACATCCCCAACCCTTCCCTTTTCCCTTTCCCCGTTTCCCTTTCCCATTTCCCCTTCCCCATTTCCCTTTCCCCTTCTCCCTTTCCCCTTTCCCCTTACCCCTTACCCTGTTTCCGTTTTCCCTTTCCCCTTTCCCCTTTCCCCTTTTCCCTTCCTCCCATGCCCCAACCCCTCCTTGTTCCTGAGGCTGCTCGGGGCTGGCTTGGAGCACGTGGGAATTCCTTCACAGAGGGGAAACATCCCTGGGGCTGATGCTTGGGATTCAGGAATTGTGGCCACGTTTGCATCCATCTCAAAACCAGGGTGGGCTCCTGGAACCAGGGAATGTTTAATCTGGAATTCCACTCTTTGCTGGGGTGGAATTCCCGGTGAGGGTGACAGGAGCCACCGTGCCCGGGTGGCTCTGGTGACTCCGTGCTCTCCTGGCAGGGGGCAGCCAGGGCGTGTGTGGCGACCCCGGGATCCCTTCGCACGGGATCGGGCTGGGGGACGCCTTCGGCGTGGGCAGCGTGGTGAGGTTCAGCTGCGAGCCCGGCTACTCGCTGCGGGGCTCCTCCGAGAGGATCTGCCACGCCAACGGCTCCTGGAGCGGCACGCAGCCCGAGTGCGAAGGTACTGCTGGGCCTCGCGGGCTCTTCGGTGTGCCCAGAGCTCTTCTGGTGTCCCCAGAGCTGCCTCAGTGTCCCCAGAACTGCCCTGGTGTCCCCAGGACTGCCCCAGTGTCCCCAGAATTGCTCTGGTGTCCCCAGAGCTGTTCTGGTGTCCCCAGAGCTGCTCCAGTGTCCCCAGAGCGGTTCTGGTGTCCCCAGGACTGCCCCACTGTCCCCATAGCTGCCTCAGTGTTCCCAGAGCTGCACCGGTGTCCCCAGGACTGCCCCAGTGTCCACAGAATTGCTCTGATGTCCCCAGAGCTGCCCCAGTATCCCCAGAGTTATTCCAGTGTCCCCAGAGCTGCCCTGGTGTCCCCAGAGCTGTTCTGGTGTCCTCAGAGCTGCCCCAGTGTCTCCAGAATTGCTCTGATGTCCCCAGGGCTGTTCTGGCGTCCCCAGGACTGTCCCAGTATCCCCAGAGCTATTCTGGTGTCCCCAGGGCTGTTCTGGTGTCTCCAGAGCTGCCCCAGTGCCCCAGAGCTGCCCTGGTGTCCCCAAGACTGCCCCGGTGTCCCCAGAATTGCTCTGATGTCCCAAGAGCTGCCCCAGTATTGCCAGAGCTGTTCTGGTGTCCCCAGAGCTCCCCCAGTGTCCCCAGGGCTGTTCTGGTGTCTCCAGAGCTGCTCCAGTGTCTCCAGAACTGCTGTACTGTCCCCAGAATTCCTCTGATGTCCCCAGAATTCCTCCAGTGTCCCCAGAATGTCTCTGGTGTCCCCAGAAGTGTTCTCATGTCTCCAGAACTTGCCTTTGCTGAGGAAAGGCAATGCAGGAGGAACCCCTCGGAGCCCTGGGGGCTGGTTTGTGGTTTCTGGGTGATTTTAATTCAATTTCCCCGTTTCCCTGGCAGTGATTTCCTGTGGGAACCCCGGGACTCCCAGCAATGCCAGGGTGATCTTCAACGACGGCCTGGTGTTCTCCAGCTCCATCATCTACCAGTGCAGGGAGGGTTATTATTCCACTGGGGTGCTGAGCAGGCACTGCACCGTCAACGGCACCTGGACTGGGACCAGCCCCGAGTGCACTGGTGAGCACTGCTGGCACCTCAGATTTTAACTTTTCTATTTTTCAGGTTCTGTGCTGCTTTAGTGGGTGGGTCTGGGCTTCACATCAGGGATGGTGAGCTCTGTGCACAGAGCAGGGAGACAAAACAATTCCTGCTCCAGCTGGGCACCAAGGACAAATGATCCAAATCTCAGCCCAAGAACACAAACACCGTGGGCTGAGAGAGAAAAACAAGAAGGATGGGACTGCATAATTGGACAATTAACCCCAATATGCAAATGGAGCAGAACTTACAAAAATGTGAGACCTTGTTACCAGTCATCCATTTCTGTGACCATTTTGGTTCAGCCCAGCCCTGGCTGCGCTCTTGTACTGGCCAAGGTGGATCCATTGAGTAGATCCATTTAATAAATCCCTACTTTATTTTTTAACTGTCCAGCCTCTGTTCTAGCTCAGCCTTCCCCAGGCATGCCTGGGATGGAATCCTGCCACAGGGAGAGGGGAAGGATGAGCTGCCAGGCCCAGCTGTGCCCTCATGGTGCCTTTTCGGGCTACCTAAAAACAGAGGCCAGATAAAGTTAAAGGAATAAAAATCAGTTCTGTTTATTGAAGAGCATCCAGGTACATTTAGGACAGACAAAGCCCCCCAGGGGCTAAACCCAAAAAATGGACAATGGGTCATGGGTTTCACACTTTTATCATTTTGGGCCATTTGCATATTGGGGGTTAATTAATTCCAATTACAGCTTCAGCTAATGAAGTCATTGACCCCAAGTTTACTGCCCCCAACTCACTTTTGTTCCCATCTCTCAGGGCCTGAGGCAGTGAGGTGTCCTTGATTCCAGGCCTGGAGAGGAATTGTTGTGTCTGCCCAAAATGGGAAAGCAGCAGCTCACACTGAGTGTGGAGTTTGGAGTTATGCACTAAAGAACTGCAGGGTTACAAATAAATGGAAAATAGGAAAGCTCAAATCCTAAACACACGAGTGCCACCCTGAGAAACTCTGCTAAATCCTGGCCTGGCACCAGCAGCAGCTCAGCCTGGGAATTCTGCTGGGACCTAATGGAAAAATCTTGCTCTGGGGTTGTGTTTTCCAGCTGGATGGAGGGAGCTCTGAGATAATTTTGGGAGTGGGTGTTGGCTGAGCTGGAGGGGCTCCCTGGGGCTGCTCCTGAGTGTGACATTCCTGGGATGTGACCTCAGGGCTGGGAATGGGGTGGTGACAAAGGTGGATTTATGGGTTTACATCAGAGGCAGTGGCTGGGCGAAGTGGGGAGTGCTGTGGGCAAAATGCCTTCCCTTCACCCAGGTTTGACCCGGGTTTGCTTTAATGTTTAATGAGTGTTAATCCAGCTCCTTTCAAGGTCTTAATGAGCCATTAAACTCCAGCTTGTGCTACAAACCTGCTCCACGTTTAACTGGTTAAACCCCACCTGGAAAAAACCACTCAGGACCACCCCAGGCATGGTTCCAGGTTTGTGCTACAAACCTGCTCCACGTTTAACTGGTTAAACCCCACCTGGAAAAGCCACTCAGGACTATTCCAGGCGTGGTTCCAGGTTTGTGCTACAAACCTGCTCCACGTTTAACTGGTTAAACCAACCCCACCTGGAAAAAACCACTCAGGACCACCCCAGGCGTGGTTCCAGGTTTGTGCTACAAACCTGCTCCACGTTTAACTGGTTAAATCCCACCTGGAAAAAACCACTCAGGACCATCCCAGGCATGGTTCCAGCTGCCAGAAATTCTCCTTTTTTCCCCTCCTTGGCAGTGATCAACTGTGGAGACCCTGGTGTGCCAGCCAACGGGCTGAGGCTGGGCAGTGACTTCACCTACAACAAATCCGTGGTGTTCCAGTGCACTCCTGGCTTCATGATGGAGTCAGACAGAGCAGCTGCCCTCACCTGCACCAAAGACCGCACCTGGAACGGCACCAAACCTGTCTGCAAGGGTAAGGAACCCTGCAGCTGTTGCAGGACACAAGTTTTGGAGGCCACCAAAGTTTTCCTGGAAGCCTGGCTGGGTGTTCCTCATCTCCCTCATTCCACACAAAGTTTGGCATTTGTCAGGGAAGCAGCAGCACCTTGCTGTGTTCAGGGCTATCAATCTGTGCCTGGCAGGGAGGGAAGGAGTTGCTGCTCTCCTTCAAAGCCCAGGGAGTAAAGTGATTTTGCACAAAAAGCTCGGATCAAGCTCAGATGAAATATTGTGTTTTTCCAGCAGACGCTGTGCTGGCATCACCCAGAAACATCTGAAAAATGTTCCCTGCGAGTCTTTTCATTATTCTGAGATGGCTCCTGTGGTTCAGAGATAGAAAAGGGAAATAGGAAAGCAGTGGCTGGGCAGGCTGGATCTGTTTTCCTCACCCCCCCAGCGCAGATAAAATGTGTAGCAGCATCTCTGCATTCCTTTAAAAATCTGGAAAATTCACCTGTCACGGAGCTGATATAAAAACAGGCCACATAAAAACCCTCAAATGCACTCCAGCTCCTTCAGAGGCTGTAAAGAGCAATTCTTCCTCTCCTTTTTCATTCTCTGCACTGAACAAATGCTGCAGAAATGATCCAGAATGTGGCCAAGAGTCTCATTTGGAGGCACAGGTTTGGCTCCTCTGAGCTGAAGAGCAGAGTGCTGCAAAAATGTCATCTCCAAACACCCCAGAGTGGGTGAAAACCCGACAGGTTGTGGCTTCAACTGCTTGTCTGAGCCTCAGCCAGGTTGTCCAAAATGTGTGAAATCTTCGGGGAAATCTGGGATGAGCTTTCACACCATGTCAGGGCAGATTTTTACCTTCAGCTGAGAACGGGCATTGACTTCAAAATTGGATTTGTGGAGATGTTGAGGAAAAAGTTCTTCCCCCAGAGGGTGGTGAGGCACTGAGCAGGCTCCCCAGGGCGTGGGCACAGCCCCAGCATCTCAAGGAATGTTTGGACAATGCTCTCAGGGGTGCACAGGGTGGGATTTTGGGGTGTCTGTGCAGGGCCAGGGCTTGGGTGATCCTTATGGATCCCTTCCCATGGGATATTTCCTGATTTGGGATTGCACTCCAAACTTCAAAGGGTTTGACCCCACTTTGTGCCAATCCTGGGAGATGCTCTTGGAGAAGAGGAGGTGACTTTGCTCCTATGTGGAATTTGCTTGTTAATGGAAATTATTAAGAAGTGAGGAGACCTGACTCTCCTTTTCCTTTTCCTATTCCTTTTCCTTTTTTTGTTTTTCCTATTCCTTCTGATTCACCTATTCCTTTTCCTCCTTCTTCTCTTCCTCCTTTTCCTCCTTTCCCCTTTTTCCTCCTTCTACGCCTTTTCATCTTTTTCCCCCTTCTACTCCTTTTCATCTTTTTCCCCCTTCTACTCCTTTTCCTCCTTCTTCTTCTTCTTCTCCTCCTTCTTCTCCTCCTTCTTCTCCTCCTCCTTTTCCTCCTTTTCCTCCTTTTCCTCCTTTTCCTCCTTTTCCTCCTTTTCCTCCTTTTCCTCCTTTTCCTC
>JAWWLW010000087.1:4498697-4508974 GCA_035041385.1 Myiothlypis coronata
TATATTATATTCAACTATATTATATTATACTATACTATAATATATTATAGTATATAATATATTATAGTATAATTATATGTATTATATATAATTATAATTATTATAATTATAGTATATTATATTATACTATATTATATATCATATCATATATTACATTAAATATATATAATATGAAATTATATTAAATATACATTATATTAAATGTATTATATTAGCCATTATTATATTTATATATTCGTATCTATATATTAATATAAATATAATTACATTTATAAATATAATTATCATAATATATTTATTATAAATGCAATATAAGTATATTAATTGGATATAATGTATATTAATTAAATATATCATATTGTATTATGGATATAATATAAAAATATTAAATATAATATTTTATAAATATATATTATATTTATAAATATAAATATGTAATAAATGTAAATTATATATATTTATATATTAAATGAAATTATATTATATCATATCATATTATATTATAAGAAAATGCTATACTAAAACTATACTAAAGAAAGAGAAAGGAGACATCAGAAAGCCAGAAAAGAATGAATAATAAAAACCCATGACAGACTCAGAGAGTCTGACACAGCTGGCTGTGATTGGTCATTAATTAAAAACAATTCACATGTTTGGATAAACAATCTCCAGGCCACATTGCATCCAGAGGAGCAAAACGTAGAGAAGCTGAAGCTTCCCAGGAGAAGGGATTTTTCATAAAATATCACGGGGACAGGGTTTGGAGCTTGGGATGGTCCCTGGGAGCAGAGAGCATGGTGTGGCTGTGGGGAAGGGCTGTCCTGATCCAAGGTGTGTGCTCCCAGTTTTTCTCCTGAGGGATGAAGTGCCTCTGGTTGCTTCGTGCTGCAGCAGGCAGGGATTTAAGGAACAAGAAGATCCATGTGTTTTCCCTGCTGCTGTGTGTTCCTTCGGAGCCAAATCCCATTTGTGTTCCAGAGCTGCAGCAGGATCCGTGTGCCTGGAGGGCTCTGAGCTCTCCCATGAATCCCTTCCCTGTTTTTAACAGATCCCAGCCTCACCACGTGTGCAGATCCTGGAGTGCCTCTTTTTGGGATGCAGAACAATTCCCAGGGATACCAGGTATGGCCATGGAAGAGAGGTGTGCCACAAAGCCAGCCCTGCTTGGTCCTTGGCCTGGATTCTTGTTTTATCCCATGAATTCCTGCGTTATTCCATGGATTCACATGTTCTCCCATGGATTCATGCATTATCCCATGGATTCACACGTTCTCCCATGGATTCCCGTGTTATCCCATAGATTCATAGGTTCTCCCATGGATTCATGCATTATTTCATGGATTCACATGTTCTCCCATGGATTCCAGCGTTATTGCATGGATTCCTGTGTTATCCCATGGATTCACATTTCCTCTCATGGATTATTCTGTTCTCCCATGGATCCCTGTGTCTTTCCATGGATTAATGTTTCCTCCCATGGATTCATGTGTCCTTCTGTCAGTTAATGCCTCCTGTCATGGATTCACATGTTATCCTGTGGATTCATGAGTCCTCCAATGGATTCCTGTATCATCCAATGGGATTCATAGGTTCTCCCATGGATTCATGCATTATCCCATGGATTCACATGTTTCTCCCATGGACTTCTGTGTTATCCTGTGGATTCATAGGTTCTCCCATGGATTCATGCATTATCCCATGGATTCACATTTCCTCTCATGGATTATTCTGTTCTCCCGTGGATTCCTGTGTCCTTCCATGAGTTAATGCCTCCTGTCATGGATTCACATGTTACCCTGTGGATTCATGTGTCCTCCCATGGATTCTTGTGTCTTCCCATGGATTAGTGTCTCCTCCCATGAATTCTCATGTTATCCCATGGATTCACATGTTATCCCATGAATTTCTGTGTTATCGCATGGATTCATATGTTATCCCATGAATTTCTGTGTTATCCCATGGATTCATGTCTCCCCTGATGCACTAATGTCTCCTTCCATGGATTCATGTCCTTCTTCCATGGATTCTTGCATCTTTCCATGGATTATTGTGTCCTCCCATGAGTTTGTGTCCCCTCTCATGGATTCATGTCCCATCCTATGGATTCATGTGTCCTTCCATGGATTCATGTCCCATCCTATGGATTCATGTGTCCTTCCATGGATTCCTGTCTCCTCCTGGGAGCAGGACACCCCAACGTGCTGCTTTACCCCTCCGAGTGGGTTTGCACAGCATTAATTAGGCAGTGCATTGTATCTGAAATTAATTAACAGTGCTAATTAATAGTTGCTGCTATTCACATTAATTCTCATTAATTTTCAGGCCAAATCCTGCAGGTGTTTTTGCTAATCCCATCTCTCATCCAGCAGGAAATCATTGGAATGGGGACAAAAATCCCACAGCGGCTCCCTTGGGGGGCTCCATTCCCACCCATTCCCTGCTGGGATGGTGGATGCCAGAGTGGATCCTTCCATATTCCTGCTAATTAGTTGCCTTAATCTTGACGTTTAATTAATTAATTTTAGGTTTAATTAATTTGGAGACACCATGAGTGGGATTTTTGCTCAGCTGGGAGTGGAGCTGCTCCCGTGAGGGATGAGATGGTGACGAGGGGATGGAATGAAGGCCTGAGAATCCCTGGGAAGCTGAGTGGTTGTCTCCTGTTGGGACAGGTGGGAAGCATCCTGTTCTTCAGGTGCCAGAAGGGATATCTCCTGCAGGGCTCCACCACCAGGACCTGCCTGCCCAACCTGACCTGGAGCGGCGTCCAGCCCGACTGCGTCCGTGAGTCCTGGGAATGCCACAGGGAGCCCTCAGCCAGGCTCTGGAAAAGGAATCCTTGCAGGAAATGTGTTGGGTTTTAGGGAGAATTGGGGATTGCAAGGCAGTTTTTAGTCTGGCACTCAGTTCTGGGTTCAGAGGTGCTTCAGCAGCTTTTGGCTTTGTCATTTTCCCTTAAAAATGGGGGTGGCCAATCCTGATTGTCAGCTCATCAGCTGGAGCCTGGTTCAGCTTTAACCAGGAACAGAAACCCAGCATGGGAAGCTCCTCTTTAATTCCTCCAACTGGGAAAAACCCCTGTGAGCTGTGGTGTGGAAACTCTTCCAGGAGGGTTCCCCTGTTGCTGTCACGGTGTCACTTCTCACCCTCCCCATGCCCACCTGGGTGGTTTCTCTCACCTGTTCTCCCTGTCCCCTCCAGCCCACCACTGCAAGCAGCCCGAGACCCCATCCCATGCCAACGTGGGTGCTCTGGACCTGCCCTCCCTGGGCTACACCTTGATCTACTCCTGCCAGAGCGGCTTCTACCTCACCGGGGGCTCCGAGCACCGCACCTGCAAAGCCGACGGCAGCTGGACAGGGAAACCCCCCATCTGCCTGGGTGAGGGGCTGGCAGCACCACCTGGGCTCTGACACCCTCCCCAGGCTCTCAGGTTGTGGAGATCCTGGGCCTTGAGGTCCTTCAAAGGTGGTTTTCAACCTGCAGTAAAACCCAAGATTTGGTTCTGGTGTCAGAACTCCAAGGAAGGAGAGGGGAGGTGTTTTCAGCCTTGATTTTGTTGCCTTAAAAGTTGTGGGACGGCCCAGCCTGATTTTCACTTGGTGGGAGGGTCTCCATCATTGGTCTCCACAGCAGAATCCCAGAATTTGGTTGGAAAAGGCCTTTGAGGTCATCAAATCCAACCTGTGACCCAACGCTCAGGTGCCACCTCCAAAGAGCCACCTGGGGATCTTCTGGGGAGTTTTTGGGTCTAGAAGAATCTGAACAGGACAAAAATTGGTTTTCCCCCTCACATTTTACCTGCCACAGAGTCTTGGATGAGGAATATGGTCTGATCCATGGAAGTGGAGCCCTGTGGCTCTCCTGGAGCAGGGTCACTCTGGACACTTGGGATGGGAGCAGAGGGAAAGGCAGGACAGGCTGGGGACAGTGGCTGAAAGGCAGAGAGGGACCTGGGGGTGCTGAGGGACAGCACTGGCCATGAGCCAGGTGTGCCCATGTGGTGTGGCACCTGGCTGGATCAGGGATGGACCGGCAGGAGCAGGGAAGGGATTGTCCCCTGTCCTGGGCACTGGTGAGGGACACCCCGAGTGCTGTGTCCAGCTCTGGGCTCCTCCATTTGGGACATGGAGGCGCTGGAGGGTGTCCAGGGAAAGGAACAGAGCAGGAAAACTCCTGATGGAGCTGAGAGGGCTCAGCCTGGAGAAAAGGAGGCTCGGGGGGACCTTGTGGCTCTGCACAGCTCCTGACAGGAGGAGACAGCCCCAGGTTGGGCTCTGCTCCCAGGGACAGGAGGAGAGGGAATGAATGGCCTCAGGCTGGGCCTGGGCAGTTTGAGGTCAGATTTGAGGGAAAATTTCTGCACAGAAATGGTGGTCAGGCCTTGGCAAGGGCTGCCCAGAGAGGTTTGGAGCTCCCAGGGAAAGCCTGGACGTGGCACTCAGAGCTCTGGGCTGGGTGACGAGCTGAGCATCGGGCACAGCTTGGGCTCTGTGACCTTGGAGGGCTTTTCCAGCCTCAGGAGCTCCGGGGTGGGCAGTGCCAGGCCCCACAGTGCAGTGCAGAGCTGACCAGCTGTGCTTTGTCCCCGTTGCAGCCGATGTCCGGCCCAGCGGGAGGCCCGTGGGCACCGCGCGGGAGCCGCCGCTCGCCAAGGCCTCAGGTGAGGCTCGGGGCCTCCTCCCCACGGACACAGCCCTGGCACCCCTCACACCCACCCTCCCGAGCCCCTCCCTCTGTGTGAAAAACGCTAGTCACTGGTTTTTAACGTTTTAAAAGTTTATTAGCAATAAAATGGTTATAAAAATAGTAATACTGTTTGAGTAATGATGATTTGGACAATTTGGATTAGGACAATATGAGACAATAGAGACAAAGAGTTATGGACAGTCTGGGTCCCCAAAAAAGGACCCACATTAACAGAGGATTAATGCTTAAAAACAACAGCCTGTTGCATATTCATACACCTCATACATGATGCATAAATTCCATTTAAACACAGAATTCTGTCTGGTCAGTGTCAGCTTCTTCCTCCAAATCCTAACAGCCTTCGAGGTGGGAAGAAGTTCGTTTCTTCTCATAAGAGGGCAATAAATTCTTTTTCTCTGAAAGATTTAGGTGTCCTGTGCCTGCTATCTCGCTGCGAGTCCTTTCTTTAAAAAAGTATCCTACATAGCATCCTTTCTATTTTACCACTTTTTATAACCTAAAACTATATTTAACACGCTACTTAAGAGAATTAATACAGCATCACTTTCTAAAACAACACATAGAATATTCATTTTAATATTTGCAAAAAGCCAATCGTAAAATATATGAATTTTTCACACTCTGGAAGCTGCCACATGCCCCATCCTATTCCCTGGAAATCAAACAGGATCCTTACAGGAGCTGGACATCAACATGCATATCCCTCCCCACAGCATTCCAGCCCTTCCAAGATTTTGTACATTCATCCTTTTTTATTTGAAGTTTTCCTAATAAGTTATTTTGGGGGTTGGTTCAATTTTAAACTTTCCTTGTGTTTTTGGTCATAACAGCCAAATTAAAGTTACTGGTTTTGGCTTTGTCCCCCATGGTGATGGCACAGAGCAGGTGGGATTGAAGATACTTAAAATACAAAATATTTTTGAAATACTAGATTTTTAAAACAATCTAATTATTGTCAGCGAATTCAAAGAAAGCAGAAATCTTGCTCTGTTTTATTTTTCCCCCTGAAAAAATGGAAATGCTGCTGGGTATTTTTTTTTTTTTTTACATCTCCCACTGCTGTAATTCCAGTGCCTGCGGACGTGTTTGCAAGGAATTCCCTGTGGAAAGGCTCCTACGAGTACATGGGGAAGAAGCAGCCAGCTATGCTCTCTGTCACCAGCTTTGACCCTGCCACCAGCAAGGTCAACGCCACCTTGATCGACCACAGCGGGGTGGAGCTCCAGGTGTCAGGTGAGGGACACACAATGGGACCTTTGGGGTGGCATTGGCACTGCCAGGGCAGGGGCTGTCCCTGTGCGGGCACTGAATGGGAACTCATCACATCCCTTTGGGTGTCCAGAGTTACTGAAGACCCTGTCTGGGGGCTCAGAGACCCTGGCATGCTGCCCAGAACACCTGGGGATTTGATTTTGACCCTTGCAGCGAGTTGCCAGCTTTGTATGAGGATGTGAAAGTCACACAGGTTTGAATGGTGTAATAGCAAAATTATCACAGGGTGAAAATGTAGATTTTAGGATTTTTGGTATGGGGGTAATGGGGACAAGATGGAGGAGCTTGGGCATGTCCAGCCTTTCTTCTTCTTCTTCTTCTTGTTCTCCATTTTCTGCAGTGATGTCGGCACTTTGGGATTGGTTTAGAGTAGAAGTGCACTGTCTAACATAGGTGATGGGTATTGGGAATTAAGTGTAAATGTGTTATACCTAGTTTGTAGTATAAAGGACAGGGTGCCTGTGGCTGCCCTGCTGAGCAGATCTCAGCTAAGCAGAAAGAAAATTTTACAGATAAGAATTAATAAACAACCTCAAGACCGAAAAGTGAAGAGTCCAGACTCGTTCTTCACTTGCATGGGCTGATGCAGGGACACCCTGCACATCTGGGGACAGAGAACATCGACAGCCAACCCAGAGCACTGCTGGGATGTTGTGATAAAAACCCATTCTGGATTGGATAGGTCATGTTTTATAGGATTATCAGAACTTACTGTGTCAAATCTTACTGGTGGACAATACATTCACACTTAATTTATGGGTCAGTACATGGTATTTTGCATATTTATCAAACTTCTGTATTTTCAGTTAGTTTACACAGTTTTTCTACTGATTCTCATGAGACAGATCTTATTGTTTATACTGGTGCACTTAGTTTTCACTCTAGGAATAGATTTTTGTGTTAATGAATCTTTCATACCAAGATTGTTTTCTCATGGGAACTTGCAGCCATTAATTTAGGCCTGATTTTATGAGGCCTTTCTTTTATAATTTCTCTTCCTGTCTGCAACACTGGGACACCTCTGGGGCTGTGTCCAGTTCTGGTCACTCATGGCCAGAGAGACGTTGAGGGGCTGGAGTGTGTCCAGAGAAGGGAATGGAGCTGGAAAAGGATCTGGAGAACTCCTGATGGGGCTCAGGGAGCTCCCCACAACACCCTGACAGGAGAGGGGTCAGGCTCTGCTCCCAGGATGAGACAGCCTCAGTCTGTGCCAGGTTGGAGTTTAGGGAATATTTCTCCATGGAAAAACCTTGGAGCTGCCCAGGGAAGTTTGGAGCGCCCATCCCTGGAGGTGTCCAAGGTAGAACTTGGAGCTTTTTGGCAAAAACATGAAATTATGTAAGCTGGACTTTGATGATCCTTGGAGGTCCCTTCCAGCTCGTGATTCTGAGTGTTCTATGTCCCTGCCCTCCTGAATCCAGCACAGAACCTGAATATTAATTAAATATTGAGTTGAATCCTTTCCCATGTGGAAAATACCTTCAATATCCTTGGCTGTGTTTCCAGTGCATCCCAGTGCCAGGGCTGGTGTTCACTCAAATCCTGACATGGTTTCTCTGCCCACTCAATTATTTCCAACCAGAGTGACCCAGAGCTGACAAAATCCCTTTTTTTCCAGGGATTTACAAGAAGGAAGACGTGCACCTGCTGCTCCAGGTGTACCAGATCATGGGGCCACTGGAGATCTTTGCCAACAAGTTCAGGAATGACAAATGGGCTCTGGATGGACACGTGAGTGAACAAAACCCACCCTCCCTTGGCTGTCCCAGCCTGGATTTCCCTTCCCTGGAGCTGAGGGGTAATTCCCAGAGCTGGGAGGGGACATGTGGCACTTCCCCAGCAGGTGACAGCTCCTCCTGCAGCTGGGGGTTGGTTTTATTGCCTTGGGGGTTGGAATCCATCATCTCCCAGAAAATGCTGGAGGAGAAACCAATGGGATTTGTTCCATGTGGATGTTTTACATCTGTTCAACATCTTGTTGATCTGATTTTTCCTACTGGAGCCAACTCTTCACCCTTTACCTGTGTCTGGGAGTTTCCCAAGCCCTTTAGGGATACAAGAGAGCTTGGAAAAAATGGATCCTACTGACCCATGGCCACTTTTTCCCATCTCCCTCTGGAATCAGCAATGTCCTCTCCAGCTTATCACAAACAAGATTTTGTTAGCTTCCCTTCCTTCAAGACAGGAGAATTTTCAGCTGTTGAGCAGTGAAACTCCTTAAAAAATGCCAGGATTTTCTGGGGAATTCCATCAAATTAATGCACTTGGAAGGGGCTGGGATAAGCTGGGTGTTAAATCCAAGGAAAAATTTGATAAATCCATTGATTTCCACTCTCCACAGGTCTCATCAGAGTCCTCGAGTGGCACCTTTGTGTACCAGGGCTTTGTGCGTGGCAAAGGCTTCGGGCAGTTTGGCCTCCAGAGACTTGGTAAAATTCCTTTTTTTGCACTTTTCCCCTCGATTCCAGAAGTTCCATTTTGCTCTGGTTGGGGTTTCCAGGCAGGGAATTTTTCTCCACCCCCTAGCTTGAATTTTCCGCACTTTCCATGTTCTGCTGAACTTCATGTGAGGTTTGTGGGAGACAGACAGCACAAAACAAACAGCACAAGGATAAAATTTATAATTTGGGAGCAAAATGAGGGATAACCAGGCTGCTGGAGGAGAGTTTGAAAGCACAAACAACACCTAGATGGTTTTTTTTTCCAAATTCCCAAATCCCTGCCAAGCCAAAATCCCATTTCCACCCCAGCAAGTGTCTCCATCAGAAATCACAGAGGCTCTTGGGAGCTTAAACCCCCCAAAGTTTAAGCTCCTAAATACCACTTAAAGCATGGTTTGAGCTTTTTAATCCCTCAGGATTGCTGGAATCTGTCACCTTTATGGATGCTCGTTATTGCAGCATTTCAGAGTCTCCTTAAAGCCCAACTTCATGCATCCAAGTTGGACTTTTTTGGCAAAATAAATCAATTTATATCTCTCTTTAATTGCAGATGTAAATAAATTATGAGACCTAATAGGCTGGATCTCCATCCTTGCACATCCATTTTAAAATTCCATTTTCCAGCGCCACTTCACTCATTTTGCTGCTGGTGCCACCTGTACTTTGAGCCAAGCCCTTTTCTCCCAGCAGGAGTTTGGAAATGTGGGAAATGTGAAAGGAAAATGAAGGAAATGTGTTCCTTTCTGCTGTGTTGCAGACATCAGCATGATGGAAAATGATCCTGAATCCATAGGCCACCACTTTGCATCCAACAGCAGCTCCGTGGCAGCCGCCATCCTTGTGCCTTTCATTGCCCTGATTATTGCAGGGTTTGTGCTTTATCTCTACAAACACAGGTGGGTTTGGGGCAAGAATCCCAAAACCTGAAGGAAATTCAGGGATTTGAGAGAAGTATCAGTGAGTTGGGCTTAAAATCCCCCCCTTTAGGGCTGATTTAATTCAGGAGGTGGGATAAAAACACAAGGTTTGGGAGGTTATTGCAGGATTTGTGCTTTATCTCTGCAAACAGGGGTTTGGGGCAAGAATTCCAAAAGGTGAAAGAAATTCAGGGATTTGAAAGAAATATCAGTGAGCTGGGCTTAAAATCCCCCTTTTAGGGCTGGTTTAATTCAGGAGGTAGAGCAAAAACAGAAGGTTTGAGAGATTATTGCAGTGTTTGTGCTTTATCTCTGCAAACACAGGTGGGTTTGGGGCAAGAATTCCAAAAGGTGAAAGAAATTCAGGGATTTGAGAGAAGTATCAGTGAGCTGGGCTTAAAATCCCCCTTTTAGGGCTGGTTTAATTCAGGAGGTGGGAAAATAAAGCATTTCTTTGGATTTGGATTTGGGAGAGGAGAGCAATGAGGGTTTTTCTGGCCATTAATGGGATTTGTGGCCACATTTAGGAGGATAAAAAACAAATTCCTTCCCTCCCCATGGCTTTGAATGTGGTGTAAATTCAGTTTTACTCCTGATCAGTGCTGCAAACCCCCAGATGGATTTTCCTGCCCCATCCCCACAGGTTTCCCCTGTCAGTGCCCTCCCTCAGGGCTGTCACTTTGTCATCTTGATTTTTTAAGATTTTCTAAGCCTTCTGGTGTTTACATTCTTGTAACGAACTTTCTCACACACTTTCTGTAAGTAACTCATTTTTTTGGGTTCTTTTATGGAGGAGGAGAAATTTGATGAACTGTTTGTTTGTCCAGTGTCGCTATCGGACACGAAGGAACACGAGCACACCGCTCTCAAGGTGAAGGAAAAAAGGGACGTTTATTTTTCTGACTCCTATATTTATAGTTTTACAAAGGTGACAGCG
>JAWWLW010000087.1:4509074-4521868 GCA_035041385.1 Myiothlypis coronata
AGGAATGTGAACAACAAGTTATTTACAAGAAAGTGCGTGATAAAGTTCCTTAGAAGAATGTCAACATCAGAAGGCCTCGAGAATCTTAAAAAAACCAGGGTGACAGTCCAGTGTCATGGGAGAGGTGGCACTGTCACCCTCCAAAACATTGTCACTTTTAGGAATCTATAAATGCTGGATTCAGAAGATAAATTTCCCTTTTTTCACCTTGAAAGCAGCGCTGTGTGTTCCGTGCCCTGTAGTGACATCACCTGTGTGGGTTTTGTCCCCGATGCCACAGGAGGAGACCCAAAGTCCCGTTCAACGGCTACGCCGGCCACGAGAACACCAACGTGAGGGGCACCTTCGAGAACCCCATGTACGACAGGAACCTGCAGCCCTCAGACATCATGGCAGGCGAGGCCGAGTTCACAGTGAGCACGGTGTGCACGGCCGTATAGCGCCGCCGGGCCCGCGGTGAGTGGGACATGCCACCGGTGTGCTCCCGGGGCTGTGGGGTCATGGAATGAGGGGAGGCGGAAGGGTTTGGGGTCGTGGAGTGTGTGGGGATTGAAAGGGTTTGGGGTCGTGGGATGAGTGGGGATTGAAAGGGTTTGGGGTCATGGAGTGAGTGGAGGTGGAAGGGTTTGGGATCGTGGGATGAGCGGGGATTGAAAGGGTTTGGGCTCGTGGAGTGTGTGAGAAGTTGAAAGGGTTTGGGGTCGTGGAGTGTGTGGAGATTGAAAGGGTTTGGGGTCGTGGAGTGTGGGGATTGAAAGGGTTTGGGGTCGTGGAGTGTGGGGAGGTGGAAGGGTTCTCTTGGTATCATGGGGTGAGTGGGGAGCTGGAGGGGTTTGGGATCATGGAGTGTGTGGCGTTGGAAGGGGTCTCATGGGATCATGGAATGTGTGGGGAGTTGGAAGGGTTCTCTTGGGATCATGGACTGTGTGAGGACTTGGAAGGGTTTGGGATCATGGAATGTGTGGAACTGGAAGGGTTTTCATGGGATCATGGAGTGCAGGGAGTTGGAAAGGTTTGGGATCATGGAGTGTGTGGGGAGTTAGAAGGGTTTCCATGGGATTATGAAACATGGGGAGTTGGAAGGGATCATAGAATGAGATCATAGAATGGGGGGAGTTGGAAGGGTTTGGGGTCATGGAGTGAGTGGAGTTGGAAGGGTTTGGGATCATGGAATGCGTGGAGTTGGAAGGGTTTGGGGTCATGGACTGCTGGGAGTGTGAAGGGTTTTCTTGGGATTGTGGATTGTGGGGAGCTGGAAGGGTTTGGGATCACAGAATGTGTGGGGATTGGAAGGGTTTGGGATCATGGAGTGTGTGGGGAGTTGGAAGGGTTTGGGATCATGGAGTGTGTGGGGAGTTGGAAGGGTTCCCATGGGATCATCATGGGATCATGAAATGAGAGGAGTTTGGAAGGGTTTGGGATCATGGAATGTGTGGGGAATTGGAAGGGTTTGGGATCATGGAGTCCAGGGAGTTAGAAGGGTTTGGGATCATGGAATGCAAGGAGTTGGAAGAGTTCTCACGGGATCATCATGGGATCATGGAACGTGGGGAGTTGGAAGGGTTTCCATGGGATTGTGGAATGCAGGGACTATTCCACCTGGAATACTCCAGTTTTCGGACACCAAAGCCCCTTCCCCAGAATTCCCACGTGCCATGACCAACCCCTTGCCTCCCCAGATTCCCGTGGCCGGTGTCCAGTGTGGATGACTGTCCCACCTCACCATCCATCCATCCCCTCCCCACCTCCCCGCTCCCTGCTCCCGCCGAGGCCGTGGAGAAGCTGCTGCACCTCCCTGGAATTCCCGAGGGGCTGCTGGATCCACCTCCAACCTCCATCCTGCTGGATCTCCAAGCCAAAGGTTCTGCTCCGGCCCCGCTCCCAGCCCTCGGGAAGGCCTGGTGGTGGGAAGGCTTTCCCCAGCTGCTCCTGGAAGGAGCTTCCCAAACTTTGGGAAGAGCTTGAGCGACAAAGAGGTTGTGCACAAGGTGCTGGATTCTGTGGAAAACACCTGGATGGGACAGGATGAGGATTTGTGTGTCTGGGTTTGGGTTTATGGGTTATTTTTCTGGTTGGATTTTCTACCCCAGGGCTTGAGCAGAGAAAGGATTTTCAAAGGGGAACTTTCCAAACCTTGGGAAGTTTTTCCCCTCTTCCCTGTGTTTGGTTTTCCTTTGGGCATTCCTAGCTGGATTTACAGAAAACACCTGGATGGGACAAGATGAGGATTTGGGGTTTCTCTGTTTGGGTTTCTGGGTCATTTCTTGGTTGGGTTTTTTACCCCAGGGCTTGAGCAGAGGAAAGGTTTTCAAATGCAAAACTTGGGAAGCTTTTCCCCTCTTCCAATGTTTCATTTTCCTTTGGGCATTCCTGGCTGGATTTATTGATAACACCTGGATGGGACAAGAGGAGGATTTGGGGTTTCTGCATTTGGGTCTCTGGGTTATTTCTTTGTTGGATTTTCTACCCCAGGAATAGTTTTCCAAGTGGGACCTTCCCAAAACTTGGGAAAAGCTTCCCAAGGCTTTTCCCCTCTTTTCTGTGTTTGATTTAACTTTGGGCATTCCTGGCTGGGTTTTTCCTGCCCCGTGTTCCCCCTGATCTGAGCTGGGCCCAAATCCCTGATCAGGAATTCACTGCCAGACGATTCCTGAAGGGACAGGAATATCCAAAGGGACAAAAATCCTCTCTGAAAAGAACTCAACACTAATTCCCCCAAAAGCTTCCCAAATCCTTTGCCCTTTCCAAACTGATCCTTTAAAGGGCAAGGCCAGAGGAGTTTTAATTCCCATCCTGAGCTGCTCCCTTTATTTCCCAGGGGCACTGAGATTTCCTGGGATTTTGTGGGAGCAGGGAAGGCTCTGGATCCTTGTGATCCAAAGTTTACTTGGAGTCACTTTTTTTAGGATCAGGGGAGGCAGAAGGGCCATTCCCAGATCACTGAGTCCAGGAGACTCCAGGAAAATCAGGATGAACCCTTTGGAATGGGGATTTCCATCCATGCTCCCATCCCAGCACAGATTTTCTCCTCCCTGAAGCTCTGCCTGGGATAATCTGGGAATTTTTGTTGGTTTATCCTTGATTTTCTGGGTGTAAATACATCAATATTTTATTTTTGTTACTCCTGGCTCTCCCACAGGGAGCTGAATCCCCAGCCTGCCAAAAAATGCCACCTGTGCTCCCAAAAATGCCACCTGTGCTCCCAAAAATGCCACTTCTGCTCCCAAAAATGCCACCAAGGTGCCCTGATTTCTCCCTGGGAAGTGGGAGCTGGATCCTGAGCCCTGATCCAGCGTGGGCAGGGGTGAGGGGAATGTCCCCACATGGATTTGGGGAGGATCCCAGGGTGAAATTCCATGGGCAGATGGGTTGGGATGGTGTCAATCCCAGTGGGACTCCATGGGAATTTTCCCCTCTTCCCTTGTCCCCTCTCCATCCTCCCAGGGCTGGAACCAGGCTGGGAGAACCCCTTGGAATCCTTGGATCCCACCCTGCCTCCAGCTGGGCTCTCCTGGCCCATCCCTGACCTTTTCCAAGCTCAATTATCCCTAAAAACCCCAGAGCCCAGCCCAAACCCCTGCCCTGCCACGTCCCAGTCCCAATTCCAGCGCCCAAAATTCCAACAATCCCTGGAAGCAGAGCTTGGATCCATCCAGGTTCTTCTGCAAATTCCAGGGAATCCTCCCCTGGCTGCTCCACGTGATGCTTCCCACACCTGGCTCCCACTCATTCCATGGAAAATCCAGGAGAAACTCATGTCCAGGAGTACAAAATAAATCCAAAATATTTAAAACCACCCAGGTAGGGAGAACAGGGAGCTCGACTTTAATGGAATTTGCTGCTTTGGATCCATGAATTCCCTTTTCCTGCTGTTGCCCAGGGAGCCAAGGAATTGGGAAAAGGGGTTTATCCCATTTTTTTGCAAGCTGGCTGAGATCTGCTCCATGCCATTCTCCATCCTTGTGCCCAGAGGACTTGCATATGGTAAAAAAAAAATATGGGAAAAAGGGAAAAAAAATGAAAATAAAAGGGAAAAAAATGAAGAAAAAAGGAAAAAAAAATGAAGAAAAAAAAAGGGAAAAAATGAGAAAAATGATAAAAAACCACAAAAAAAAAGCTCAAATCCCTCTTTTGTACAGAGATATATTTTTATTAATTAAAAGTTTGTACAGCTAAAAAATAAATAAAAAAAAAAAACAAAGTGTAATTTTTTTTTTCATTATCGTAGGGAAAAACAAGAACAAAAAAAGTAGTGGAAAAAAAATCAGCTTTTTTTTGTAAATGTAATAAAGTGTATAAATGGTTTCCATAAAAATGTACATATGGAATCTCTCCATGCCCCTGGCTTGTCTGCAGAATTCCCAGTTAATTTATCTGTCTCTGTATATGAGGCTTTTCCGTGTGTTCCCAGCGTTCCCTGCGGAATTTCAAAGCTATTTTCGATTTTGGACTTCCAAATAATAAAAAATCTCGATTTTTGCATTGCTTTTTCTTACAGCCCCCTGGTGCTTTCTTTTCTTTTCTTTATTTTGGGGTTTTTTTGGGGTTGCTTTGTTTTGTTTTGTTTTTTGGTTGTTGGTTTGGGGGGGTTTTTTGTTTGTTTTTTTTGGGGTTTTTTTGTGTTTGGTTTGGTTTTTTGTGGGGTTTTTTTTTTTTTGGGTGGTTTTTTGGGTTATTGGTTGGGGTTTTTTGGGGGTATGTGTGAATTCCAAAAGTTTTATCCCGGGATTTTCAGGATGTGCACACACCACTCGTGCAGGGATGGAGATTCCCAACTTTTCCAGCACATCCCGATCTCAGGAAAGGGGGGGAAATCCGGGCAAATTGGGTGGATTTGGATGAATGGATTTGGCTTTTCCAGCGGGATTTTATCATCGATATCCCATGGGAAGGGAGAACGGGACCCTTCCCTCTTCCCAACCCCCGCATTCCTGCTGCAGGAGCCCCAATTTGCCTTAATGAGGTTTTAATTAACGCCTCCTCTCTCGCCGTGCCCAGTGATTGGCAGGAATTGAGTCGGGATCGAGGAAATTTGGGATGAAAAAGGCCCTGGAGGGGTCTTTGATGTCCCGCGGCTGCTCCCGTGTGGATTTGATGCTCCCTTGCCTTTTATTTGGCTTTTTAGACACTTCATCCTGGGATTTATCCTTGGATTCATCCTCGGATTTATCCTTGGATTTGTCCCCTCCTTGGCTCGGTTTATCCAAAATAAGGGCAGGGAAGGGAGCTGAGGTTTTTTGGGATGGGATGAGCCTGGGACGGGGCGTTCCTTGGGATTTTGGGGCAGCAGAAAGGATCCTGCTGGATTTCCATGGATTCAGGAGGAGGGAAGGGGATCCAAAC
The DNA here is from genome assembly GCA_035041385.1 of Myiothlypis coronata. Lineage (NCBI taxonomy): Eukaryota > Metazoa > Chordata > Aves > Passeriformes > Parulidae > Myiothlypis > Myiothlypis coronata. The sequence goes on from JAWWLW010000087.1 coordinate 4,514,418, forward strand.
GCTTTTGGAGCTTCCCAGAGGAGCTGGGGCTGCCCCATCCCTGGAATGTCGGAGCTTGGAACAGTCTGGGATGGTGGGAGGTGTCCAGGTCCATGGAATTTTGGGTGGAATGGGATCATCCTTAAGGTTCCTTCCAACCCAAACCATTCCAGGATTCTTCCAGCTTCCAATTCCCAGAGTTTCCTTCTGTATTTGGGGTTTAATCCCTGACCCAAGCTCAGCTTTTGGGTGCTCTTCAGGAGAGAATTCCTCATTCCCCAAACATTTTTTTACCACCAAGTTCCAGCCCTGGAATCTCCTCCAGAATAGGGATTTGGTGCTTTTCCAAAGCTCTCCCAACCCCTCTGCCAGCATTCCCTGGAAGGAAAGATCCCAAAAATCCCCCCAGATCTTCCAGTGGCTGCTGATTGAAGGAGAGACCAGCAGGGAAACTGGGAGAGCTGGAGCATCCACTGGAAATATTTTGGGGGAAAAAAAATCAGGAAAGACCAGCAAAACATCCACCAGGGAAAAAAAATAATCCATGGAGAGAGCAGCAGGACAGGAGCTGGAACATCCCCCTGGCATTTTTGGGGGAATAAAACTGAGAGCTGGAAGGAGCTGGAGCATCCACTGGGAATCTTTTGGGGGAAAAAAAACACAAGAAACAACCATCAGGAAACTGAGGATTTTTTCAGGAATATCCCATGGGATTCCTTGGTGGGATCCCTGCCCTGATGGCAGGAGTTGGCTCATCCCAAAAATAAAAATCTGGGAGATATTTTTAATTAGGATTTTCTTCTTTGAAAATGAATCCCCCCGAGTTCCAATTCCATCCATCTGCCAGCCCAGAATATTCCAAGCTCCAGTAAAAACAAGTGGGAATCTCCCTGTGAGGAGAATGAAAGTGCAGGAGGGATGGAAAAAGTGGAATCATTGCCTTCTCCCACCTGGGATTTATAAAATAAACTATAAATTAAATATCTCTTTAATTAAATGTCACTTGAAAGATCACCTTAACCCAGCCTGAGGATGGAGGGATAAGGGGGTGTCAGGAATAATAATAATAAATTCTAAATCCAGGAATTATTGCTCCATTTGCCCTTTCCAGCGGCGATTCCAGCTGATTGTGGAACAAATCCTTGGGAAGCCTTGGGAATCTTTGGTCTCTCTCCCATTAAAGGGTGATTAAATTCAGCTTCCAAATTGAAGGGGTGTGGTTGGATCTTCCCAAGGGAATTCAGGGTGTGGGAGGTTAAAAGGGAGATGGCACTGAGGGGAGTTCTGGGCTCCTTTTCCCTTTTCCCCCCCCCTTTTTTCCCTCTTTTTTCTCCCTTCTTTTCCCTTTTTCCCCCCCTTTTTCCCCCCTTTTTCCCCCATTCCCCCCCCCCCATTTTTCCCCTTTTTTTTCCTTTTTTCCCCTTTTTTTCCCCATTTTTTCCCTTTTCCTTCACAATTCCCGGGTTTTTCAGCAGAGAGAACACAGCTCATCGGCAGAACCGAGCCACTGGGATTGTAACTATTGATTTTCCCTGTTTTCACCACTTCTCAGTGCCTGGAAAACATCACTGGAGCAAACTCTGGGCACTTTGGGACAGCTTTCGGATTGCAGGCACTATCCCGGAGCGTTCCCTTGGAAATCTGCCAGGAAATCTGGCAAAAAATGGGAAAAATTGTTTAAAATCCGTGTTCAGACACAAAAAAAGAGCTCAGGGTGAGGCTGATGGAGCTGCTTGAACCTGGAGTAGCTTTGCCCTGGAATTCCTGGATGTGGGATCAGATGGGAGGGGCTGCCACAATCAGCACAATTCCCAATTATTTCTGGGAATTCACACCCTGGAGGGACAAACCCCTTGGAATTGGACACAAATGGATGCAGGGATGGCAGGAAGGGAACAGGGAGAAGCTGCATCCCAAACCAGCAGCTCATTCCTCACAGGACTGTCATGATCCCATGATGGATGAAGGATTCCCAAGCACAACTTGAGGCTGGCAGTGTCCAAGGCCAGGATGGAAAAACCTGGCATCCATGGCAGGATGGTCCTTAAGGTTCCTTCCATCCCAAACCCCAATTTTTCTTGCAAATTCACACCCTAAGGAGCCAAACCACTTAGCATTGGACACAAATCCATGGATTAACTGCACCATTCCCACCTGCCAGGAGCTGAAGCACCTGGATGTGGCCCTTTAATCCCAGCTCTGAATTTCCCAGTCCTGCTGGAAGCAGCTCCTGCTCCTGGTGCTGCCACCCCAGCAGGTTCTGGCTCCAAAAATCCACTCCCTACTGGATTTGGGAATTTTTCCCCTCCATTTCTTGGTGGTGCTGCCATTCCTGCTGCTGGTCCTGGAACACTGGGAATGGAGAGATCTCAAGCAGGGATGGCAGGAAGGGAACAGGGAGCAGCTTCATCCCAAACCAGAAATAATTAGAGAAATAATTCCTCCCTGGGAGGATGGGAAGGGACTGGGATGGATTTCCACAGGGAGCTCATTCCTCACAGGAATGTCATGATCCCATGATGGATGAAGGATTCCCAAGCACAACTTGTGGTTGGCAGTGTCCAAGGCCAGGATGGAAAATCCTGGCATCCATGGCAGGATGGTCCTCAAGGTTCCTTCCATCCCAAACCCCTCTGGAATTCTCTGCTCCCAAGGAATGGTTTTAGGGCAGGATGGTGCTGCCAAGCCGGGCTGGGCTGAGCTCCTTTGGAAAAACCCTTGGAAAACAGATGGGAACAAAATGGTGTTGGCAGCAGAGAGAGGTTTAAGGATATCACATCCCAAATTTTGGCAGCCCGGGGAGGTGACCGGAGCAGGGACAGCTGCCAGGATTGGAGGGCAAGGCAGGGAAAATCACAACAGGAATCTTGGGAATTGGGGCTTTGGGAATTCCTCAGAAGTGCTGGGGCTGAACCCCACCCCGCAGCCTCTGCCAAGGCCTGGGGGTTAATTAATGCCACAACAAACCCTCATTAAGAGGCCTAATTAATATTATTTCATTTACAGACGGGAGGCGGCTGTTCCCTGCTTCCCATAGAGGGAGGATCGTGCCAGGAATTGTCCTGCAGGGATACCTGGGATGGGATTTGGGGTCAGGTTTGGGTCCAGAGGAAGGGGGTCCAACATTCCAGCCCTCATCCCATCAGCAGCACCCCTGTCCATGGCAGGATGGATGCTGGAATGTTGGATTTGATGATCCTGGAGGTCTTTTCCAACCATCACAATTCCATGATTCCCGTGCTCTCCATCCCTGTTTTCTGCCTGGGTGCCACCCCTGTGGGTGACACCTCTGTCCCCTCCTGTCACTGCCAGGCCAATCCTGCCCTTCCCCACCTTTCATTTGGGTCTCAGGATTTCCCAACCTCATTCCCACAGCAAATTCCATGGAAATGGGTGGAAGTGAATTCCCTGTGACTCCCCATTCCCTCTTCTCACCCTGCAGGAATCTTGGAGCTATTTTGGGCAGAGCATCCAAAATTTGTCCTTTTTTTTTCCCTGGAGAAGCTTCCTGAACTTTGGGATCCTGTCTGTGGAGCTGGGAGCACCATTCCTGGTGTTTTGATGGAGTTTGGGATTAATTTATCCCAGCTCCTACAACATTCCAGCAGAACAAAGCACGTTAAAAACAAATCCCTTTCTTTAGGAGGCAAAAAAAAAAAAAAAAAAAAAAACCAACCAAAACTCATCAAACAATAATCCAAGAATAAAAATCAGGAATTTTATGGCACCTCCAATAACGAACTCCATCCTCAGAAGCTCATTTACATATTTACGCTCTTGTTTAATATTCTAATTAGCAGTTAATCAGCTATCGAGAGAGAACAAACGGTGATTAGCTCATCTTCACCTCCTCCAGGTGATTTGGGCTCATCAGCTCCGGGAAACTTTCCTGATATTCCTGAATTATTCATGGCCACGGGAATGTCCCGGGGTGGAATTTCAGGTGCATAACCGAGGGGGACACGGTGCCTTTTGGGGAAAAGGATGCTTTGGATGGGATTTTGGGAAAAAATTCCTCCCTGGGAGGGTGGGAAGGGGCTGGGATGGATTTCCATGGGGAGCTGTTCCTGCCCCATCCCTGGAATTGTCCAAGGCCAAGTTGGACCAACCTGAGATAATGGAAGGTGTCCCTGCCCATTTAATTTGATTATTCCAGGCTATCATTTATCCCGATTCTTCCTTTCCTCTTTTCCCACAGCTTTCCAAGGAGCTGGGAAGCAAAGGAAAGGTCTGGAAGAGGAACTGGTGCAATCCCAAAGGGATTCCTCGATTCCCTTCTTCTCTTTTTCCTTTCCCATCCCACCAAAGGCAGGCAGGACGCTGAACTCCTCCCTCTCTATTCCCGGGGAGCAGATTCTCAAAACCCTTGGAATAATTTGGAAAGATTCCACCTGGTTTTGCTTGGAAACGAAGCCCTGCCTGGCCAGGGTTTGGATTTGAGGTTTGGCTGTCTGGGAGCAGGGATCAGCTGAGGTGACAAGGACTGGGCTGGCTCCCAGGAGAATCCATGAGGCACGAGCAGGTGGGAGAGAGAGAGGCAGGAGCTCCAGACAGCTGCTTCCCGGAATTTTAATTAATTCCCGAGCTTTTTAGCGTTCCCAGACGCCGGCTTTGCCAAGCTCTGGATTCCTGGTGCCTGCCAGGATGGATCAGGAAGGTCAGAGCTGCTCCTTGCCAAGGCAGAGCTCCCTCACTGCTGCCCTCAGCGATTTTTGGGAAGCTGTGCTGGCTCTGGAAGGTGCGGGATCAGCTGGAGCAGCGTCCCTGGATGTGCTGGAGTTCATCCCCTCCCATCCCATCCCATCCCATCCCATCCCATCCCATCCCATCCCAGGCTGTCCTGAGTGTGAAATTGAGAAGCTCTCAAGGATTTCTGGATCCTCCTGGATGCCCAGGATGCTCCACAGGCACAGCAAAGCTTTTCCTGCTCTGTCCTGGGAAGGGGCTTTTCCCCACTCCAGGACCAAAACTCAGCCCTGATCCCACCTGGAAGTGGCTTTTTCCTATTCCAGGACCAAAACTCAGCCCCTGATCCCTCCTGGAATTGGATTTTCCTTGCTCCAGGACCCCAGTTCAGCCCCTGATCCCACCTGGAACTGGTTTTCCCCTGTTCCAGGACCCGAACTCAGCCCTGATCCCTCCTGGAAGTGGTTTTTCCCTGCTTCAGGACCAAAACTCAGCTCCCAACCTCTTCCATATCCATCCCAAAAGTGGGAAGGGGTCAAAGGAAGAGAATTTCCCCTTTTCCACCCTCAGCCCGGTCGCGGGGGATGCTCCAGCCCCTTCCTGAAGGAAATCCGCGTTTTTCGGGAATATCCCAGGCTGGAAGAGCCAATTGCACGGGCTGGCAGCTCCCTCTCGTGGGGAGAAACGCCAGGAAGAGCTGGGATGTGCCCAGATGTGCGGCACAGCTGGAGCAGGATTCCCCGAGGGGTCGGAAAATGGGAATTCAAGGGGAATTCAAGAAAAATTCAATGGGAATTCAACAGGAATTCAACGGGAATTCAACGGGAATTCCAGGGAAAAGGATGGGGATGAATCTCCCCGGAAAGGGAGGCTCAGCCAGGCTGTTCCTTCCCCTCTCCCCAAAGGGATTTTTGGGATTTGGGACAGGGTTGGATGTTTTCCAGCTGTTCCACCTCCACATTTGGGGTTCAGTCCTCTGGAATGGAATTCCAGCTCCTTCCTCATGGGATGAAGGATGTCATCCCTCTTCCCAGCTGTAGGAATGTGGTTTTTTGTTGATGAAGTGACTAAATTATCTTTTGTCTCTTTAAAAAGGAAAAAAAACCACTTAATTTTTCTCTTTAATTAAGAGACACTTCATAGAACTTTTGAGACTTTAAACTTAGGGCTGTCTAATTAGAGAGAGACTAAAAAGCCTTACCTAAATAATTCACTAGAAAAAGAAGAGAACAAAGGAATTAACTGCTTTTATAGAGTGTTTTAGCAAGACTAAAAACCTCTTACCCCTTCCTCAGTTTTTCTCTGAAAAAGCTTTGTTATTTTACCTTTTATTAAAACTTTTCTATTTCCAACACTACCTCAGAAGCCATCCTACTAATTTTATACCATTTGGAGTAACAAAACTACCTCAAGTAAAATAAATTCTCTGAGAGCTCATAAGACCTAGCCCAAAGAAAAACTTATCACCCAAATTCATCTCAATCCCCAACTTCAACCCTCAAAATTCTGCACCCCACCTCGGCCTTGCTTAAATCCAAAGAAATCCACACATCATTCCAGTTATTAAGAATCCAGCTTGGTTTTATTGTCCAGTTTTTCCTCATCACAATTATAAAATATCCCTGTTTTTTATAACTATTTTACAAAGATTTACAGCTCTGGGAGTGACCAAGTTGAAGCTGGGAATTCTCTTAAATAATCAAACCATGATTTTGGTTTTGCAGGGGGGGACTTTAAAAATTCCAATTTAAAAAAGAAAAGAGAAGGCTAAAAAGGGAATTTCTACCAGCTCCTTCTAACATCACAGGGAATTATAAAATTTATTCCAATTTTTTTGGGGGGGAAAGGGTGCAGGGAGCAGATTTGAAACCCTATAGATGGAAGCAGGACTAGAGGTCCTGATTCTGGTTTACATAAAGATCCCTTTACAGATTCTGGCGGCACAGAGGAACCCTAAAGTGTATTTAAATAAAATTTATGTCCACCCCAAATTTTTTTATGCTGCCAGAACTGTGTAAAAGAAAATCAGGTCCAGGAAAGCCTGGAAGCTGCTCCCTATGGGATTGCAGTGTTGTGGTCACTTTGGGAAGGGATTTTCCATGGGGAATCGCTCAGAACGGAGCAACCCTAAAGTGTATTTAAATAAAATTTATGCCCACTCTAAGATTTTTTTTTATGCTGCCAGAACTGTGTAAAAAAAATCAGGTCCCAAAATTAACAATTTAAGGTTGTGTTTTCCCCCGCCTCCACCCTCACACCAGAAGCAGGAAAGTGTGGAAACTTCTCCCTGTGGGGTTGCAGTGTTGTGGTCACTTTGGGAAGGGATTTTCATGAGGGAATTTCTTAGAACGGGGGGCAGCATACAGGAACCCTAAATAAAATTTATACGCACTCTAAGATTCTTTTATGTTGTGTAAAAAAAAAATCACGTCCCAAAATTAACAATTTAGGGCTGTGTTTTCCCTCACCCCACAACCAGGAAGCTGCTCCCCGTGGGGTTGCAGTGTTGTGGTCACTTTGGCAAGGGATTTTCATGAGGGAATCGCTCAGAACGGGGAGCAGCACAGAGGAACCCTAAATAAAATTTATACCCACTCTAAGATTCTTTTATGCTGTGTAAAAGAAAATCAGGTCCCAAAATAAACAATTTAGGGTTGTGTTTTCCCTCACCCCACAACCAGGAAAGCCTGGAAGCTGCTCCCCGTGGGATTGCAGTGTTGTGGTCACTTTGGCAAGGGATTTTCATGAGGGAATCGCTCAGAACGGGGAGCAGCACAGAGGAACCC
>JAWWLW010000087.1:4522781-4534291 GCA_035041385.1 Myiothlypis coronata
TTTTCCCTCAGAGATAGGGATTTTCCCCTCAGAAACAGGGATTTTTCCCTCAGAGATAGGGATTTTCCCCTCAGAAACAGGGATTTTTCCCTCAGAGATAGGGATTTTCCCCTCAGAAAAAGGGATTTTTCCCTCAGAGATAGGGATTTTCCTCTCAGAAAAAGGGATTTTTCCCTCAGAGATAGGGATTTTTCCCTCAGAAATCGGGATTTTCCCCTGAGAAATAGGGATTTTTCCCTCAGAAATAGGGATTTTTTCCTCAGAAATAGGGATTTCCACTCAGAAATCGGGATTTTCCCCTGAGAAATATGGATTTTTCCCTCAGAAATAGGGATTTCCCCCTCAGAAATAAGGGGGTTTTTTTCCCTGAGAAATTATAGGATTTTTCCCCGAGAACTAGGGATTTTCCCTCAGAAATAATAGGGATTTTTCTGTGAGAAATAAGGATTTTTTTCCCTGAGAAATAGGGGTTTCTCCTCAAAAATAATAGGGATTTTCCCTGAGAAATAATAGGTATTTTTCTATGAGAAATAGGGATTTTCCCTCAGAAATAACAGGGATTTTTTCCCCTGAGAAATAATAGGGATTTTTCCCTGAGAAATAGGGATTTCCCCTCAGAAATAGGGATGAAGTTGAGGTTTTGTGGGATGAGCTTGTGCAGGTTTTATGGGATGAACTTGGGCCCGTTTTGTGGGAGGATCCTGGGCAGGTTTTGTGGAATAAAGCTGAGCAGATTTACAGGGTGAGCCTGGGCTGTCTTTGTGGGATGAACCTGTGCAAATTTTGTGGGATAAACCTGAGAAGGTTTTGTGGGATGAACCTGGGCAGTTTTTGTGGGATGGATCCATGCAGGTTTTATGGGATAAACCCATGCAGTTTTTGTGGGATGACCCTGGACGGTTTTTGTGGGATGAACCTGGTCAGTTTTTGTGGGATGGATCAGAAGGTCCCCGGCCACCGCTGGGCTCATCACCCCAAGGTGACAAAGGCCACCTGGGGACACCTGGTCTCACCTGGGATCCCTGGAGGACCCGGCATTCCCGGGTGGCCACGGCCAACGTCTCCCCGCTCGCCCTTCTCTCCTCTCTTCCCTGTGGGCACAAAAAGGAGGGAAGGACTCCATGGAAACCCCGGATGGGTGATCAGGGATGGGGACAAGCGTGGCAGTGCCACCCCAGGAGGGTTTGCACCTGGCACAGTGCCACCACCACCCACCTTTGGGTCCGACATTGCCGATCTGCCCGGCGGCTCCCAGGATTCCGGGGACACCTCGGGGTCCCATGGGGCCGTGGGGTCCCTGATCACCGGGTGGCCCTGGGGGGCCAGGGGGACCGGGGGGTCCCATGGCCCCGACCCCACCTAGGGCGGCTCTCTTGGCACTCACGGCCACCTCTGCCAGCTGCTCTGTGGGGCAGAGAGGGGCTGGGATGGGATCCAAAGGGTGGGATCCATAGGGTGGAATCCACGGGGTGGGATTCACAGGGTGGGAACCACAGGATCCATGGGGTGGGATCCATGGGAAGGGATCCATGGGGTGGGATCCACAGGATCCATGGGGTGGGATCCATGGGAAGGGATCCATGGGGTGGGATCCATGGGATGGGATCCACGGGGTGGGAACCATGGGGTAGGATCCACAGGATCCATGGGATGGGATCTATAGGGTGGGATCCATGGGATGGGAGCCATGAGGTGGGATCCACAGGATCCACAGGGTGGAATCCATAGGAAGAGATGCATGTGATGAGAACAATGGGATCCATAGGGTGGGATCTATGGGAAGGGATCCATGTGGGATCCATGGGATGGGATCCACAGAATCCATGAGGTGGGATCCATGAGAAGGGATCCATGAGGTGGGATCTATGGGGTGGGAACCATGGAATCCATGGGAAGGGATCCACAGGGTGGGATCCATGGGATGGGATCTATGGGGTGGGAACCATGGGATGGGATCCATGGATCCATGGGGTGGGTTTCACAAGATGGGATCCATAGGGTGGGGTCCATGGGATTTGATCCATGGGATGGGATCCATGGGATCCATAGAGTGGGATCCATGGGATGGGATTCATGAGAAGGGATCCCCATGGGAAGAGATCCATGGGATCCATGGGATGAGGTGGCCCCACTCTGCCCTCACCTTGCAGCATCTTCAGCACCACGTCCACGATGTGCTGGTCCCCAGCATCCCGGCCCTGCCAGCAAGGGAATTTCTCTCCTTCTGTCCCCTCCCAGAGCTCTTCCCAGCCCAAATCCCAATCCCCATCCCCTCCCTGCATCCCAGGTCACCTTCCCACCCTGCTCTTCCCCGTTCTGTCCCAGGGCAAGTGCTCCATGCTCAGCTTGCTCACTGCATCCCTCTCATGGCATTTGAGTCCAAAATGGGATTTTTAGGGAAAAAAACCCAACCCTGCAAATCCCTGCTGCTGGCTGGTTTATACAGGGACAGGTTTTGGATGCCATACACAGTGGGAAAGACAGAATTCCTCCCCAGAAAAGCAGGATCCCAGCTCCCGAGTGGAACAGCAGGGTGTTCCCAGAGGAGCTGGGTGGGAGGGAGAGGCAATTCCTGCCGAGCAGGGAGGGTGAGGAGGGGTGGGGAGCGGGATACTCACGGCTGTGCCCCTCGGGCCCGGCATTCCCGGCACTCCGCGCTCCCCCACCAGCCCCCGCGGGCCGGGCGGGCCCGGATAGCCCCGAATTCCCGGCGCTCCTGCATCCCCCGAGGGGCCGGGAAAGCCGAGCTCTCCCTGGATGCCTTGCTGGAGTGGGGATGGAGAGAGAGGGGCATGAGGGGCTCAGGCTGTGCTGAGCACCTGGGCTGCACCCCAAGAGCCCAAAATGTCCTAAAAATCACAGGCAGGGCTGGGGCCCAAACTGGGCGGGGGGGTGAACCCAGGGCTGGGTTCCAAAAATTGGGGCTGGATCCCAAAAATTGGGGCTGGGGCTGAATGTAGGGCTGGATCCTAAAAATTTGGGCTGGATCCCAAATGGGACTGGGGCTGAACCCAAGGGCTGGATCCCAAAAACTGGGGCTGGATCCCAAAAACTGGGGCTGGATTCCAAATGGGGCTGGGGCTAAACCTAGGGCTGGATCCCAAAAATTTGGGCTGGGACTGAATCCAGGGCTGGATCCCACACTGGGCTGGGGTTGAACCCAGGACTGGATCCCAAAAATTGGGACTGGGGCTGAATAAAGGGCTAGGTCTAAAAAACTGGGGCTGAGCCTGAATGCAGGGTTTAACCCCAAAGAGAATCTGAGCCTGAATCCAGGGCTGATCATGGTCACTGGCTCCCATCTCCAGGGAAAATATTCCCTCAGCACCTCAGCCAGGAGGATCCAGCTGAGGATCCCACAAATCCCCCCCAAGTTTTGGGGTCCCCTTGGTCCCAAATCCCCTCATCACTCACCTGTCCCTTGGGTCCTGGCTCTCCTGACTCCCCCTGGGGACAAAGGACATGGGAAAGGTGATGAAGAGACAGCAGGGATTTAGGGTTGGGATTTAATGCCAGGCAGGATCCCCCAGCATGGGAAGGGATCCCCCAGCATTCCCAGGAATCTTCTGGAAGCACCCACCTTCTCTCCCTTGAGCCCTGCCAGGCCGTGGACACCTGGATCTCCCTAAAGGAAAGGCAAGGAGAGAAGGGAACATTCCCAAAGGAAACATTCCCTCTCTGGGATGAGGGGGGAATTCATGGAGAAGGTGCCTAGAGCAGTGTTAAACCCAGCTCTGTTAAACCCAGCTCTGTTAATCCCAGCCTGGGATGAACTCACAGTGCTGCCTTTGGGGCCGGTTTTCCCTGGAGAGCCCTGGGAAAAGGAAAAAAGTGGGATCAGCCCAGCTCAGAGCAGAGTCCCCAAGAAGCCACCCTGCTGTCCCCAGAGCTGTCACCTTGTCTCCTTTGACTCCAGGCAAGCCTTGGGGTCCTGGGATGCCTGGTGGGCCCTGCTCACCCTTTGGCCCCTGGAAATCCAAGGAATATGGGAAAATGAGTGAGAGGAGACAATGGGAAGACTTTTACCCAGCAGGGAATTGTCCCCAAGGCATTGAGGCAGCTCCTCATCCTCCAGCTGATCCCAGCATCCCAACCTTCCCTAAATCCCAGCTCTGAGGGGACACAGGACACAAATCCAGGGACAAGCCATGCCCAGAGCAGTGATCTTCCAGGGATGGATTCCTGTCCCCAGGAAAAGCACAAAAATCAGATTTTTGGCTGCTTTTCCAGTGCAGGAAAGCTCTGGAGAGGGGCTGGGCTCTCCTGGGATGGGAGGAAATTCCTGTCCCAGCTGGGGTCTCGTTAATCCCTGAGCTATTCCCTAATCCCTCAGCAGCAGGGCGGGCATGGGACTGACCCCGGGACCAAAGGGGGAGGTCTGGCTGTGTCCCACTGATCCCAAATCCTGGCTTGGAATCCCCCATCCCGGGGCTGAGCATCTCCCATGTGTGCCAGCCTGGATTTGGGGACAACTCAGAGCATGTCTTGTGTCCCATATTGGCTTTGGGCACAACTCAGAGCATCTCCCATGTCCCAGAGAGGGTTTGGGGACAACTCAGAGCATGCCCTGTGTCCCAGCCTGGATTTAGGGACAACTCAGAGCATTCTTGTGTCCCAGAGTGGCTTTGGGGACAACTGAGAGCCTGTCCCATATCCCAGCTCCTCTCTGGGGACATCTCAGAGCATCCCCCATGTCCCAGAGTGGCTTTGGGGACAGCTCAGAGCATTCCCTCTGTCCCAGAGAGGCTTTAGGGACAATTCAGAGCATCTCCCATATCCCAGCCCAGCTTTGGGGACAATTCACCGGCTTTGGAAACAATTCAGAGCATCCCCCATGTCCCAGCCCAGCTGTGGGGACAATTCACTGGTTTTGGGGACAATACAGAGCATCCTCTATGTCCCAAAGTGGCTTTGGGGACAACTCAGAGCATCTCCTGTGTCCCAGCCCAGCTTTGGGGACAATTCACCGGCTTTGGGGACAACTCAGAGCATTCCCCATGTCCCAGCATGGACTTGGGGACAATTCACCAGCTTTGGGGACAACTCACCGCTCTGCCCTGCTCCCCGGGAGGTCCCACGAGGCCACGCTCGCCCCTGTCACCCTGCAGGAAGCAGCGGAGTCAGGGCCACCCCTCCTGGCACTGCCACACCCCCGCGGTGTCACCAACTCACCTTCGGCCCAGGGACACCCTGCGGGCCCTGCTCACCCCGAGGTCCGGGCTCGCCCTAAAAACGGGAGAGAAAAATCCCACAGAAGATGGGATTGACGGGCGTGGTGTGCTCCTCGTCCTTCCCCGAGGGACGGGTGGCCCTGTCCTTGTCGCCACCACAGGGTGGTGACAGGAGCAGGGGGTCCCGGGAGGAGCAGGGTGGCAATGAAATGCCCGATTCCGCCTTTAGCTCGCAGGAAACGGGGAAATAAAAGGAAAAAAGAGAGAGCTCAGCCCCGAGGCTGTCTCCGGGAGGGACACGGCGACATCTCGGTACTTACAAGCTGCCCTGGGGCACCGGTGACACCGGGGTGGCCCCGAGGACCCGATTCACCCTGTGAAGGGAGAGAGAAGGGGGTCAGAGGGGACAGAGGGGGACAGCGGGGACAGGGAGGGACAGTGGAGACAGGGAGGGACAGCAGGGACAGGGAGGGACAGCAGGGACAGGGAGGGGACAGCAGGGACAGTGGGGACGAGGAGGGACAGCAGGGACAGGGAGGGACAGCAGGGACAGGGAGGGGACAAGACCCACGGGGTGGATGCTCAGAGGTGTCACCCACCTTGTCACCTGGGCCACCTTTGCTTCCTGGCTGGCCTGGCAATCCCTAAGGGGACAAAGCCGAGATCAACCCCTGGGCACAGCTCAGTGTCCCCTCGGGGTGTCACCCCTGGCACAGCTCAGTGTCCCCTCAGGGTGTCACCTCTGGGCACAGCTCAGTGTCCCCTCGGAGTGTCACCCCTGGCACAGCTCAGTGTCCCCTCGGAGTGTCACCTCTGGGCACAGCTCAGTGTCCCCATGGGGTGCTGGCCCTGGCACAGGGTGTCACCCCTGGCACAGCTCAGTGTCCCCTCGGGGTGTCACCCCTGGCACAGCTCAGTGTCCCCTCGGGGTGCTGGCCCTGGCACCCCTGGCAGAGGGCTGTCACCCCTCAGGGGACAGGCTGGGGGTCCCTCACTCACAGCTTGTCCCCGGTGTCCCGGCGTTCCCGGGTGTCCGGCCTGTCCTGTGCCACCCTGCAAGGGACAGAGGGGGTGTCACCAGGAATGGGGTGCCCACAGGTGCCAAGGGACATTGTTTCCTTTGCCATTCCCGTTTTTCCCAGCGGGTGGCATTCCCTCACCTTCAGTCCTGGGATCCCTGGGGTGCCATCCTTGCCATCGATGCCTGGCAGACCCTGAAATGGGCAAGAGCCACTCATGGGACACCTCGAAGGGACTCAAAGGCTCACGGTGGGGACAAAAAAATGTGGGGAGGGAAAGGAACATTCCAGGTGTGTGTGCTGGAGGGGACAAGGACACACGATGGCACAGCCAGGGACAGGCAGGGCACAGGTGCCACCAGCTGTACTCACATTCTCCCCCTTGGGGCCGATGTCACCCTGGGGTCCCCTGATGCCACGGCCACCCTAGAGCAGGAGGGGACAAGTGTCAGTGTCCTGCAGTGCAGGGGACAGAGCTGGGAGGTGGAGATGCCCCTCAAGGGCATCAAGGCAGAGCTCTTCCCATGTAGGAACGGTGCCAAGCTGGGGAAAAGGGGACACTGGCACTGGGGGGTCACCTACCAGCTCTCCCTTGTCACCAGGGCTCCCAGGTGGTCCCTTGGGGCCTTCCCTGCCCTGGAGGAGAGAGGAGCACAAGGATTGAGCAGGGCCAAGTGGGACCCCAGAGCAGCCAGGCCTGAGGGAGGGGGGCACCCACCGGGCGCCCGGCGGCTCCGATGCTCCCGACCATGCCCTTGTAGCCAGCAGGGCCCTGGAACGAGAGCGTGGAAAGGTCAATTCCCATCCCAACCCATCCCTGCAGCCCTGAGATGGCCCAGCATGGAGGGATGCTGCTGGGAATGGTCTCGGTGGCATCTGGAGCCCAGAGCCAGGGGATGCCACCCGCACTCACCGTCTCCCCTTTGGGTCCTGCCATGCCAGGGTACCCCCTGAGGCCCTGAGGTCCCTGCAGGGAAGGAAATCACAGCAAATTCAGCTGGAAAAAAAACAACCAGCCCAGGGGGAAGCAGCAATTACAGCAAAACCCAACACTGGGAATCCAAACACGAGGAATTCCAGTCCCTCCTAATTCCAGAGCCCCCAGCAGGTGCTTTTCCAGCTGTCAATTCCATAACTCCAGAGGGCCCAAACTGCAGCCACTTCCCTGGGCCAGAGCTCTCGGCTTCAAAGCAGTTTTGCCCTTTCCTGGCCTGCAGGGCTCAGCCCAGTAATTGTTTTTCATCTTCAAAGTGCTCTGAGAATTCCTGTGGCTTTAATTCCCCCCCAGGGCAAGGGGGACTCAGGGGACAGCAGGGATTTATCCCAAATTATCCCTGGGAACAGCCCAGGTGCCCATGGAGCTCTCCAGAGGGAGAGCTGGTGGCATCCATGGCTGGGAGAGGGATGGGATGGAGGCTTTGCTTCAGAAGGGACAGCCTGGTGTCACCTTTCTGGTGTCTGGGGACAAGGACAAAGAGCCGAGCCCCCCACCCCCCCCCCAATCCTGCAGCATTTGGGGGACAGAGGAAAAGAGGAACAAAGGATTTACCGGAGGGCCTGGGACTCCTTGTTCTCCAGAGGCACCAACGTCCCCCTTGGGGCCCTGGGAATGGAGAGAAAAGGGAACATTGGAGGGAGAGGGGACACAAAGCACTCTGGGGACACCACAGCCCCCACCTGGCACCTGGCAGGGGATGGGGACAGGTGGCCCTGCCCAGGAAGCCACCTCGGGAAGGCCATCCTGGTCTCCCATTCCCACATTTTCCATCTTCCTCTTTCCTCCTTCTTCATTTCCCTTCCCAAAACTTCTTCCTTGGGTCCAGCCCCACAGGGGCGGCCACAGCTGGATCCTGCTGGGATCCTGCTGAGATCTGCTGGGGATCCTGCTGGGATCCTGCTGAGATCTGCTGGGGATCCTGCTGGGATCCTGCTGGGATCTGGCTGAGATCTGGTTGGGATCTGCTGGGGATTCTGCTGGGATCTGGCTGGGATCTGGTGGGGATCCTGCTGGGATCCTGCTGGGATGGCTGAGATCCTGCTGGGATCCTGCTGAGATCTGGTTGGGATCTGCTGGGGATTCTGCTGGGATCCTGCTGATATCCTACTGAGATCCTGCTGGGATCCTGTTGAGATCCTGCTGGGATCCTACTGGGATCCATCTGGGATCTGGCTGGGATTCTGCTGAGATCCTGCTGAGATCCTCCTGGGATCTGGTGGGGATCTTCCTGGGATCTAGCTGGGATCCTGCCAGGATCTGGCTAGGATTTGGCTGAGATCCTGCTGAAATCCTCCTGGGATCTGGCTGAGATCCAGCTGATATCCTACTGGGATCCATCTGGGATCCATCTGGGATCTGCTGGAGCACTCACCGGCTCTCCCTGCTTTCCAGGCTCTCCAAGGGCGCCGGGGCGGCCTCTGTGTCCCTGAGGGGGGAGAGAGGAAATCCGTGAGGAAAATCCCTGGCACAGCTGCAGGGTGGTGGCACCATCCTGGTGGCCACGTCCCACAGAGCCTCCCCTGCCACCACATCCCACCCTGGGGTGGCCTCTGGGGATGTGGTGGGGCTCAGAATTCCTCAGCTGATATTGGGGGACTCAAAATCCCAATACGGACATTGAGGGGCTCAGAATTCCAATAGGGACATTGAGGGGCTTCAGAATCCCATAGGTGATATTGGGGGGCTTCAGAATCCCAATAGGGACACTGAGGAGCTTCAGAATCCCATAGGTGACATTGGGGGACTCAGAATCCCACTGGGGACATGGAACAGGTTCAGAGTCCCACAGGGGACATCGAGGGGCTCAAAATCCCATTAGGGACACTGTGGGGGCGTTTCAGAATCCCACAGGTGACAATGGGGGACTCAGAATCCCACAGGTGACATGGAATGGGTTCAAAATCCCACTGAGAACATTTTGGGGGGGTTCAGAATCCCAGAGGTGACATAGAATGGGTTCAAAATCCCACTGGGGACATTCAGAATCCCACAGGTGACATCCTGAGCTGGGGTTGGGGCTTTGGCACAGGGTGCCACCCCCAGGAAGGGGCTGGGGACCCACAGGGACCTTTCCTCCAGGCCTCCCTGTCCTGGTGCTCCAGAGATCCCAGAGAAGGATCCTTCACTCCACCACATCCTGGAGGTGACAATTCCCATTTTTCCCCCCCCAGAGCAGCTCCAGGACTTCCTTACCTTCAGTCCCTGCAGTCCCTGGGGGCCCTTGGGACCTGGGGGGCAGCTGGTGGGACACTGGGAGGAGAGGAAGGACAAGGATGAGTTGGGAATGACCTGGAAAAGGCCGGGAAGAGAGGGAGGGAGAGGGGACACAGAGGGGGACAAGGTCATGGCAGCTCTCACCAGGAAATCAGCGCTGCCTTCCACGCCTTGGAGGTGTCCTGGGAGTCCCTGCAGGGAAGGAAGCCATCAGCATTCCAGGATTTTACATCAGGAGCAGGAAACAAGGAGTGGGGTGGGAGGGGAGAGCCAGAGCCCAAATTCCATCCCCAATCCCAAGGATGAGCCTGGGGAAGCTTCTCCCACCTGGAGGTGGCCGGGGGATACTCACAGGTTTCCCTGGAGGGCCTGGGGGTCCCCTGGGGCCGTCGGGTCCGGGGTCACCCTAAGAAAGAAGGCCAGGAAAGGAGAATTTGGGATGAGGAGGGGAGGTGGAGAGCCAGGATGTCTCAGCAGGAATGGGGACATCCCAGGGTGATGGCACCAAGGGAACCTCCATTCCCACGTTTCAGGATCATCCCTGATCATCCCAGGAGCCCCGGAGGGCACAGAAGCAGCTCCTGGTGGAAGGAGGGGAGGTTCCAAGGAGGGGAGGTTCCAAGGAGGGGAGGTTCCAAGGAGGGGAGGTTCTCCCCTGTCCCCTCCTGACTCCTCACCTTGGGTCCCAGCACTCCGATCTCCCCGGGAAGTCCAACCTGGCCTGGAAGCCCCTTAGGGAGAAAGGAGAGAAATTCATGGAATGAAAGAGGTCCTGTCCTGATTCCTCCCCTCTGGGGGTGCTGAGCTTTGAGCTCCTCCTGCACAATTCCAAGGCCACCCATCCCAGCCCCATGTGGCACTTACAGGAGGTCCTGGCAGTGAAGGACCCTACAACAAATAAAACATTACAATTGGATTAAATTCTCCAAATCCTCCAGAATTCCTGCCCCAAGGACAGCAATTCCCACCAAACCACCAAGGATGGGACTTGAGGGGTGCCCACCCTACCCATGGGAGCAGCAGATACTCACAGGGAGCCCTGGTGGCCCTGGGAGTCCGGGCTGGCCCTGCCAGGACACAAGAGGAGAGTCAGGAGCTGGAAAAGGAGGATCTGCTCTGGCAGCTGCTCCAATTCCCCCTCCCTGGATGCAGCCTCAGCGCCAAAAATTCCATCAGGGAGCTCCTGCATCCATGGATCCCTTCCAGAGTGATGGGGATGGGCCAGGAGGGGGCTGGGGGAATCCTTGGAAAGGTGGGAATTTGGGAAGGTTGGAAATTTGGGAAGGTGGGATCCTTGAAAAGGTGAAAATTTGGGAAGGTGGGAGCCCGGGAATGAGGGAGCTTGGGAAGGTGGAAATTTGAGAAGGTTGGAAATTGTGAAGGTGGGAAATTTGGGAAGGTGGGATCCTTGAAAAGGTGAAAATTTGGGAAGGTAGGAGCCTGAGAAGGTGGGAATCTGAGAATGAGGTAGCTTGGGAAGGTGGAAATTTGAGAAGGTGGGAAATTGTGAAGGTGGGAAATTTGGGAAGGTGGAATCCTTGAAAAGGTGGAAGTTTGGAAAGGTGGGAATTTGGGAAGGTTGAAAATTTGGGAAGGTGGAATCCTTGAAAAGATGGAAATTTGGGAAGGTTGGAAATTTGGGAAGGTGGGATCCTTGAAAAGGTGAAAATTTGGGAAGGTGGGAGCCTGGGAATGAGGGAGCTTGGGAAGGTGGAAATTTGAGAAGGTTGGAAATTGGGAAGGTGGGAAATTTGGGAAGGTGGGATCCTTGAAAAGATGGAAATTTGGGAAGGTGGAATCCTTGAAAAGATGGAAATTTGGGAAAGTGAGAGCCTGGGAATGAGGGAGCTTGGAAAGGTGGAAATTTGGGAAAGTTGGAAATTGGGGAAGGTGGGATCCTTGGAAAGGTGAGAATATGGGAAGGTGGGAGTTTGGGAAAGTAGGAATTTGGGAAGGTGGGAATTTGGGGAGGTGGGAATTTGGAAACATTGGAATTTGGGAAGGTGGGAGCCTGGGAAGGTGGAAGCATGGGATTGAGGGAGCTTGGGAAGGTGGGAATTTAGGAAGGTGGGAATTTGGGGAGGTGGGAATTTGGGAAGGTGGGAATTT
>JAWWLW010000087.1:4541373-4564908 GCA_035041385.1 Myiothlypis coronata
GAAAGGGAAAGGGAAAGGGAAAGGGAAAGGGAAAGGGAAAGGGAAAGGGAAAGGAAGGGAAAGGAAGGGAAAGGAAGGGAAAGTGTCACAGTGGCAGTTCCGTGGGGGGATGGATGTCCCGCTCACATCCCACCCTCATCCCCGTCCCCTTTCCCATTTCTATTCCCAGTTCCCGCCTTCGCCAGCAGCCACCCCCATTCCCAGGGAACGCGGGATGATTCACTCGGCCCTTTCCCCCTCCTCCTCCTCTTCCTCCTCCTCCTCCTCCTCTCCACAGAGCGCCGCTGATTCATCGCCTTTGGGGGATGCTCCGCGGCGCTTTGGGCTGGCACAGAGGGCCGGGCACCCTCCCCGCCAGGCACGGGGCCATCCCAGCACGGCCCAGCTGGCACTGGGGATGCTCCGCTCCGCGCTGGGATCGCTCCTGGATCGTTCTTCCCGACAGGAAAGCGATTACACCAAAACCTGGGGGGGTTTGGGGCAAAAAAAGAGCAGCTGGGAGCATCTCCTTTAGGATCGCTGCTGGGATGCTCCTGCTCTGCCCCTGTGTCCCAGCACTGTCCCTTTTTGGGAGGATTATGTAATTCTGACTGTTTTTTCAGAGCGCTTCAGTGACAGATTTCTGTCTCCTGTCGGTGCCATTGCCCGTTTTATCGTGGCTTTTCGGGTTCTGCCCGTCCTGAAATTCTCTCCTCAGCGCCCTGCACTGCCGGGTCCCCCTCCAGGCCAAGGGACAGCACCCCAGGGTCCCCCGAAATCCTCACCCAGCACCTCTGAGCCCCCCCAAATCCCACACACAGCACCTAAGTACCCCTGAGCACCCCAGGGTCCCCCAAAATCCCCAATCCGGCATCCCTGAGCATCCCAAAAATCCCACATACAGAACCTCTGTATCCCTTTTTCGGCAGAAAACCCCCTGAGCACCCTAAAATCCCACATACAGCATCCCTGAGCCCCCCCAAACCTCCAAAATCCCCCACCCAGCCCCTATGAACACCCCCAAATCCCCCAACTAGCACCCATGAGCCCCCCAAAATCCCACACACAGCACCTGTGTACACCTGAGCACCCCAGGAATCCCCCAAAATCCCCCATCCAGCCTCTCATAACCCCTCTGAACCCCCCAAAATCCCCCATCCAGCCCCTTTGAGACCCCCAAACCCCCCCTCCCCCGTCTGTCGCCCCCATTGTCCCCCCTTGTCCCCCATTCTCATCACGTGACCCTCCCATTCATACCCTCAATGACCCCGCCCCCCAATCCCTATTGGCTTCCGCCCGTGCGCAGCAACCAATCAGCGCCCAGAGCCGGCGGGGCGCGAAGGGGGGCGTCGCCGCGCAGGGCGGCGCTGATTGGCTCCTCCCCCGGGCGTAGCGCCGCCCATAGCGGAAGCAGGAAGCGGGCGGGCCGGCCGTGACCCGCGGGCGGGCAGCGCCGGCCGCGCCATGACGGGAAAATCGGTGCGGGACGTGGAGCGCTACCAGGCGGTGCTGGCCGGGCTGCTGGCCGAGGACGAGAACAAGTTCTGCGCCGACTGCCAGGCCAAAGGTAGCGCGGATGGGCGGCGGGGCCTGCGGAGCCCGCGCCGCACCGGATGCACCCTCTCGGTGCCCCCCCCCATCCAACCGCACCGGCCTCGGCGCTCGGTGCTCCCCGGTGTGGCCGCTCCGCTGAGGGTTGGACACCCCCGGGTGGGTCTGGTGGGGTTGGGTCCCGCGGTGTTTCCACCAGAGGGGAGCGCTCCGGTGGTGGCGGGGAGACAACGGTGCTGGCCCGGCGGTTACGGGGGTTGTGCGGGGGAAGAGGCTGAGCCAGCCCGGGCGGCTCGGGGGAGAGAACGGGGTGGGTTTGGGGGCAAGAACGGGGTGGGTTTGGGGCAGAGAGCGGGGTAGGTTTGGGGCAGAGAAGAGAGTGGCTTTGGGGGCAAGAATAGGGTGGTTTTAGTGGAATGAACCCGGTGGTTTTAGAGGAAAGAACTCCGTGGTTTGAGAGGGAGAACAGGATGTGTTGGGGGAGAGAACGGGGTGGTTTTGGGGGAGAGAACACGGTGGTTTTTGGTAGAAACCCCCCAAATTTTTGGCCGCAGCCCTGCTGGGTTTGGTGCGAGTCTCACCGGGAGGAGCTGCTGGAGGAGCTGCGGTTCCCGAGGGGAGATGGGGAGGGACCGACCCCAAATCTCCCTGTGGGAATCCCGGGAAACACCCCAGAGTGGGTGGGGGCCTCTCCTGAAAGGGGGAAGAAGAGGGACCGGGAGAAGCCAGCGCTGTGCAATTGAGGGAATTCCAGCTGGGGAGTCACATCCTGTCACCTGGGGCTGGAATGCTGTGAGCACAGCGAGGGAGCTGTGACCTCACCTCGGGATCATGGACCGCTGCAGGAATTCAGATTTCTGTCCTCCTTTCCCACCTGGATTTTCCCTGTGAGGATTTTCCCAGTGAGGCCTCTGTCACAGGAATCTGTGGCTGCTCCATCCCTGGAATTGTTCAAGGCCAGCCTGGGATAGTGAAAGGGACAAGAGAAGCTTTAAGGTCCCTGCCCCCCCAAACTATTCCATATTTTCTCATTTTTATCCTCTTTTCCCACCTGAATTTTCCCTGTGAGGGTGGTGAGGCCCTGGCACAGGAATCTGTGGCTGCTCCATCCCTGGAATTGTTCAAGGCCAGTCTGGGATAGTGGAAGGGACAGAAGGAGCTTTAAGGTCCCTCCCAACCCAAACCATTCCATGTTTTTCTGATTCCAAGGTGTGTTATGACCCTGGGCTATCTGAGAGAGGAAATGTTTGAATTTCAGAGGATAAAACAAAGGAATAAAACTGTTCCTTGTTCCCTGTGGTTGCTGCTTTGTTTTCTCTGCAGCAAAAGAGTTAAAGTTGCCCAAAATCCTGTTTTAATGAGCTGCCATAATCTCTTGGAGATCTGGACTTGAGCCTCTGTTTCCCAAGAGCTGCTGGAATTGAACTTGGAGGAGGGATTGGCCAAATCCATCAGTAAACAAAGGGCTTGGTCACCTCAGCGTGCCCTCCAAAACTGCACAGCCCCCTTGAACAATGTTCAGAATTAGAGAATTATTATTTCTTTTCACCCCAAACCACAATAGCCTCATCCTTCCCACCTGCCTGGAGCACACCTGGTGGTGGTGGACATAGGATGTTCCTCCCCTGTGCCAATCCTTTATCTCTTGGCACCTCCTGGAGGGTAGAAATAGCTCCTTTATCTCAGCTCCCAGGCCTGGGACAGAGCAAATTCCACCAAAATGGGAATAAATTCAACCCCACAGCTCTGGGTGATGGAGCTTCTCCTGGTCAGGACTCCAGTTCATTAATTATTATCATTATAATGAAGCTCTGGTGTGGAGTTGAGCCTTTCCAGAGCGGGAAGCTGCTCCTGGCTGGGACCAGGGATTGCAGCAATCCTGGAGAGCAGGCTGGGGCTGTCCCCAGCTATCTGATCCACTAATTACCCCCTGCACTAATGAGGTTCCTGGAAGAGGAAAATCTGCTTCTCCAGGGCATGTGGGCGCTGGCTCTGCCCAGAGTTCCAGGGATTTGCTGCAGTTTTGGGGTAGTTTTGGCACTTTTGATCAATGTGGTGCCACAGGAACTGTCTCTGCATGGAGCTCCAGGGAGAATTGTGCATTTTTGGGGCAGTTTGGGTGAATGCAGCTGTGTCTGCCGGGATCTCCAAGGAATTGTTGCATTTTTGGGGCAGTTTTGGTAATTTTAGTGAATGGAACTGTCTCTGCCCAGAGTTCCAGGGAGAATTGTGCATTTTTGGGGCAGTTTTGATACTTTTGGTGAATGGAGCTGTCTCTGCCCAGAGCTCCAAGGAATTGCTGCAGTTTTTGGGGCAATTTTGATGCTTCTAGTGAATGGAGCCGTTTCTGCCTGCATCTCCAAGGAATTGTTGCATTTTTGGGGCAGTTTTGGTAATTTTGGTGAACGGAACTGTCTCTGCCCAGAGCTCCAAGGAATTCCTGCAGTTTTGGGGCAGTTTTGGTACTTTTGATCAATGTGGTGCCATGGGAGCTGTCTCTGCATGGAGCTCCAAGGAATTCCTGCAGTTTTGGGGCAGTTTTGGTGAACGGAACTGTCTGTGCCTAGAGTTCCAGGGATTTGCTGCAGTTTTGGGGCAGTTTTAGTACTTTTGGTGAATGGAGCTGTCTCTGCCTGAAACCCTAAGGAGTTCCTGCAGTTTTGGGGCAGTTTTGGGGCAGTGTTGGTAATTTCGGTGACTGGAGCTGTCTCTGCCTGAAGCTGCAAGGAACTCCTGCAGTTTTGGGCCTGTTTTGGTAATTTTGGTGATTGGAGCTATTTCTGCCCAGAGTTCCAAGGAATTGCTGCAGTTTTGGGGCTGTTTTGGTATTTCTGGTGAATGGAGCCATTTCTGCCCAGAGTTCCAAGGAATTGCTGCAGTTTTGGGGCAGTTTTGGTATTTTTGGTGAATGGAGCCATTTCTGCCCAGAGTTCCAAGGAATTCCTGCAGTTTTGGGGTAGTTTTGGTACTTTTGGTGAACGTGGAGCTCTCCCAGTTCCAATGCCAAGAAACTCCTGATGTTCTCCTGGAATAACTTCAACAATCCACTCTGCCCATGGAAAGGAGCCTGGGGTGGCTCCAGGTGGTGCCTCAGCACTCCAGGGGTGTCTGGAAGCAAACCTGGGCAGGGACTGGAGCAACCTGGGACAGTGGGAAATGTCCCATCCCCATGGCAGAGGTGAATTAAATGAGCTTTCAGGTCCCTCCCACCCCAGCCACTGTGAGATTCTGTGAAATCCCAGGGTGGTTTTGCTGCTGCAAAAACTGCTCAGAGTTGTTGTTTTGCAGGAAATTGGGTGAAATCTCTTCACTCTCTTCCTCTTTTTGTTGTCAGACTCGTGTTTGGGGGAACTGGGAGAGCTGAGGCAGGGCAGGGTGGGTTCTAATCCTCTCCTTGGAGGTTTTTGCTGTGGGAATCACTCGGAAAAACACCTGGAGAGAGCAGCACTTGCTGGGCAGGTGGGATTTTGGCTGCTGGTGCCATTCCAAGGGTGGCTGTGGTGCTGCTACTCCTTCTGTGTGTGTGTCTGAGAGATAACAGAGCTGCTGCACAGCCTGAGCTGAGCATCCAGCACCACATTCCCTGCCTGGAATGTGAGAACCTGGAGCTGGGATGGCTGAGGGAGGGAGGGATGAGGTGAAACCTCCATCGGGATTTGGAAAATTCCCGTTGAGCGACACAGAGCAGATTCATTGCTGCTCCTGCAGCTGCTCTGCACCCCCAGCTAATCCTGTTTGGTTCTTTCCTTCTCCCAAACTCTTCCCTCTGCTCTCCAGCCCCATCCATGCATCCAGCAGGTGCCGTCAGAGTGGGAGCTCCCTCCCCATGGAGCAGGGCCCAGAGGTTCCCCAGAGGTTCCCCAGATGTTCCCCAGATGTTCCCCAGAGGTTCCCCAGAGGTTCAGGTTGCCCTGTGCTCCCCCCCTGGTCTGTCTGGCTCTTCCCTTCATCCCTTTTGCCTTGTGAGATCCATGGGGTTCCAGGCTCTGAAAACTGTGACATTCTCACTCCAAACTGGTGTTTCCTTCAATCCAGGAGGGATTTGTGCAGGCCTGAGGTGAAGCTCCACCACCTTCATCAGAGCAGGGTTGGTGCCAGGTGATTTTGCTTTCTGTGGATGTTCAAATCCCTGGGAATTTCAGGTTGCCCTGTGCTCCCCCCTGGTCTGTCTGGCTCTTCCCTTCATCCCTTTGTCTTGTGAGATCCATGGGTTCCAGGCCTAAATCCATCCCTTGTATCCTGAGGGATTAGGTGGGAGAAGTGCTGCTGAACATGGCATAAATTAAGGTTTAATTCTTCACCAAAAAAAGGGGTAGGATTGGGGAAATCCCTACCCAGAGGTGGGTAAATATGGGATGGGAAGGGGGAAAGCTTGGGGTGGAGTAGGTGGTATAAGGAGGTTGACTTATTATTATTATCTTATGGGGGAGCTGCTTTAGTCCAGCCTAACTCCTGGTAATCCAAACCAAATATTCCCTGAAAATCTGCGTGACTCAACTCCTCCTCCTCCAGCAGCCTCTTGAGCTGCAGCTGAATTTCCTCAGCAGGCAGAGCAATTCCAAGGGGAACTTTAATTTAAATAGCTGCTGCTGGAACAGCTGCATGGGAGGGAGGAGGATGAGGATGGCAACGCTGATGGAGGGGGAGTGGTGCAGCCAGGGCCTGCAAAAACCCAAAGTGGAGGGGCTGGAACTGCTCAGCTCAGCTTAGGAAGTCTGGGATGAGGAGAAAGCTGAGCTTTAGGCCAGGGAATCTTTGCCAGAGGGATCCTTGTGGGTTGTGTGTGTTCATTTCAATCCTCAGCTGCAGCCACCAATATCCTGGGATCTTCCATTATTCTGCTTTTGGTGCATAAAGGGAGTGGAAATGCTCAGAAATTCACTTTATCCCTCTGGAATCTTCACCTCAGCAGGGTAAAACTGGGAGAGGACACAGCTCTGTGCCCCCTGAGCCTGCCTGGAGCTGGAGGAGGATGAGGATGGCAACGCTGATGGAGAGGGAGTGGTGCAGCCTGTGCCTTCAAAACCCAAAGTGATGGGGCTGGAACTGCTCAGCTCAGCTTAGGAAATCTGGGATGAGGAGAAAGCTCAGCTTTAGGCAAGGGAATCTTCCCAGAAGGATCCATGTGGGTTCATTTGAATCCTCAGCTGCAGCCACAATATCCTGGGATCGTCCATTATTCCGCTTTTCTGCTCTTCCCCAATTCAGATCTGGTGCACAAAGGGAGTGGAAATGCTCAGAAATTCACTTTAACCCCCTGGAATCTTCACCTCAGCAGGGTAAAACTGGGAGAGGACACAGCTCTGTACCCCCCTGAGCCTGCCTGGAGCTGGAACTTCCCACTCAAGCAAGGGGAAAAAGCATCAGTGCTCCCAACAGGGATTTGGTGTGGAATTAGTTGTAGGAAGATCCCTTTTAAGCAGAGCTCTGAGTCACACTTGGCCCTACATCTGCCAGAAATAGGGAGATAATCCTCAGAGCAGCAGCAGCAGCAGCACCTGGGCTCTCTGTGCTGACCCACCTGGGGAGTGGAGGTGGGAAAAGAAAATTCCCCCCCAAAAAAAAAAATCCCCACGTGATTCCCAGCTGGAGTAAAGTTTGTTCCTATAGAAACTGCCAGGAGTTATGTAAGGAAATGGCAGCTGCAGTGCAAGGGGAGCTCGTGCTCCAAAATGCAAAGTAGGTCTGGAAACCGAGCAAAAAGTCAGGAATAGCTCAGGGCTCCTTCAGGTTGGTCCCTGGTAGTGATTGTTCCCTGTGTCCCAGGAAATCTGGGACAAAATTGGAGCTTTTGGGAGGAGCTGTCTTGAACTTGGAGCGCTGAGTGCAAGGCTGGGTTTATCTGGGCCTTAATAAATTGGTTTTTCTCTATTTTTGGTAATATGTGCCTTTCCTTCCTGCCCCTTTCCCTAGGAATTTCAAGGGATGTTTAGCTCATGATACTGAAGATAATTATTATTATAATAAAGATATTAATTCAGATTATTATGATTATCATGTTTAGCTCTAGATACTGCAGAAATTCTCAATCCATCAAAAACTGACCCAGGACCTTCCTCTGCTCAGAGCTTTTTTAAGGACTTGGTGGCTTCTAAAACATCCTTAAATTAAGTTAAAAAACAGAGTCTAAATATTTTCAACACCAAGTGACAAATTAAAAACATCTTTAAAAGCAGCAAAATTCTATTTACAGCATCAAAAGCCAACTCAGTGATGGCAGAGCTTCCACCCTGCTGCTCTGTTTACAGGTGCACCTATCACCCAAATTATTTGCATTTCATGGAAATTCAAGCCTCCTTGGAATCTGCCATTTCTGGGACTGGCTGATGTGTGATTTTGCTCCAAAAATGATGCCACAGGAAGTCCATGGATTGTGGAACTGACTGATTTTTATTTTTTTTTAATGTATATTTATATTTTTAAGCTGTGTCACCATCAGTGTTGGTGATGTCACCCAGTTGTTTTTCATGGATCCTGGTGATAGAACTGCTTGAAATTGTCCCTGTCACCTTTTTATTGAGTGGAGGAACATCCAACCCTTTCTGCAGCAGCAGGAAAACCCCTCCCTGCTGTTCACAGAAATTTTCATTTCCTCCACCTCCACTTCAAAGAACACGATGGTAGCAGTGATAAAACTGCTCATCTTTACCCAAAAACACACAAATCTTGGGCTTCAAGGCCACAAGGCCCTTAAATATTGGATATTTCTTGCTAAACTGGAAGATTTTCTGGCAGAAATCAGAGCCAGTACTTTTGTTTTTATTGCAAAATGTGGTTGAGGCCTGTAATTACAGTGTGGGGGAAAAAAATGAAAATAAAACCCCCAAACAGCCCTTTCTTCTTTCAAAGGATGGTAAAAAGCTGATTTTTTGAGTGATTAAACTGCTTGATCAGGTGTAGATTTTTATCAAACACTTTTTGTGGGTATTCAAGTGAGGGTTTGGCTTTAGCATCCCCTGAGAGCTGCACAAATCCCTCGGTCTGGGCCTAAATCTGGGAGTGCAGCAGGGATTAATCCCAAATCCGAGGTGGATCCCTGATCCCTGCAGCAGGACCCACGCTCAGCTCAGTTATTAATAGTGTTAATAACTCAATAACATCATTTAAGTGGGTTTTTGGGGTTTCCTTAGGTCCTGGAAGTGCAGAGCAGACATTTCCAGCAAAGAGCAGAGGAAGTTGTTTTGCAAGAGAGGCTTTGTCACAGCTCTGAGCACATGAATGGCAGAAAATCCTTGAGCAATTTCTTTCCAGAACAAGGAAACCACAAGGCAGAGGAACCTCTTGGATCCTGACTTCTTTCCTCCTTTGACTCTGCAAAAAATGAGAATTATTCAGCTTGGACTCGAGGAAATTTGTCCCTGGTGAGGGTGTGGATAACCCCTGGCAGGGATTTTCTTGTTCCAAGGAGAATTCCCCACATCCCTTTTCCTTAGCTGGATGGTTCCACAGCCAGACATGGAGCATTTTTTGGGATCCATGGAAGAAGCTGCTCATTTCCACTGGGAATATTTCACCCGGCCCTCAATCCTGCCCATGGAAGCAGCTCCTTTTTTTCCCCTGCTCTTCCTTTTCCAAGGAGCTGTGGTTTTGCAGCCAGCTCCTGGTTTATTTTTAAATGCTTTCTGCAGAGTTATTACAGCAAAAAAAAAAAAAAGTTGCCTCAGGAACTTGGGCCAGAATTTGGTGCCTGAGTGAAGGGTGAGGAGTGAATCCCCTCAGGATTTCTCAATTAAAACCACTCCAGGGTGTGAACTTGGGAGCAAGTGACTCATTTGGAGCAGGCTCCTCAGGCTGGGAGTTGAAAAGGGAATTATGCTGGGGGTTTTAAAGGGAATTAGGATCCTTTTCAGTCATTCAGATTATTCAGCAGCCCTTGGAGCATTAATGAGCAGCATTAGATGGGGACTGGAGCTGGCACAAGCAGCTTGGTATGTGGAGTTTGTTTTGACAGGCTGGGATGTAAACCAGACTCTGGAATTGTCTCCTGGAGCTGGGCACTGGATCCCTGCTGGATCCTCCTCCCTTGGGAATGTTCAGGAAAACTGGGAATAAAAATTCACTGAGGAAGGGATGCTCTGGGGTTTGTGATCCTCCTGCCAGGCCAGGCTCTGGAAAATTTGGGTTTCTCACTCCAAATTGCTGTTTCCTTCAATCCAGGAGAGATTTGTGCAGGCCTGAGGTGAAACTCTACAAACTTTGAGCAGAGCAGGGTTTGTGCCAGGTGACTTTGCTTTCTATGGATGTTAAAATCACCCCTAGCATCATAAAATCATCATAAAGCTGAGACAAAAGTGGTGACAGCACCAGGCAAGGCTGGCACTGATGGGCACTGGGGCAAACTCCCTGGAGCAGGGGCTGGGCACTGAATCCCTGCTGGATCCTGCTCCCTTGGGAATGTTCAGGAAAACTGGGAATGAAAATTCACTGAGCAAGGGATGCTTTGGGGCTTGAGATCCTCCTGCCAGGCCAGGCTCTGGAAAATTTGGGATTCTCACTCCAAATTGATGTTTCCTTCAATCCAGGAGAGATTTGTGCGGGCCTGAAGTGAAACTCTACAAACTTTGAGCAGAGCAGGGTTGCTGCCAAGTGATTTTACTTTGCATGGATGTTAAAATCAGCCCTAGCATCATAAAATCAGACATAAAATCATCATAAAGCTGAGACAGAAGTGGTGGCAGCACCAGGCAAGGCTGGCACTGGAGCAAACTCCCAATTTTCCACATGGGAATGGGGTTTCCATTTTGGCCTGGTGGCTCTGAGGGCTCGGAATTGATTTTAGAACATCAACCCGAGGATTCATGCAAGAAACAAATTTTTTAGTGGTTTAAGGAGCTGAATGTTTCTGTTGGGCTTGTCCTCAACCCTCTGGGAGATAAATAAATCCATAATTCCCTGTGCCAGGAGGGTGAGATCTGAGGTGAAGCTCCACGAACTTGAGCAGAGTAGGGTTGGTTGCTGCCAGGTGATTTTACTTTCCATGGATGTTAAAATCAGCCCTAGCATCATAAAATCCGACATAAAATCATCATCAAGCTGGGACAAAAGTGGTGGCAGCACCAGGCAAAGCTGGCACTGGAGCAAACTCCCAATTTTCCATGTGGGAATGGGGTTTCCATTTTGGCCTGGTGGCTCTGAGGGCCCAGAATTGATTTTCGAACATTAACCCAAAGATTCATGCAAGAAACAGACATTTTTTAGTGGTTTAAGGAGCTGAATTTTTCTGTTGCCTTGTCCTCAACCCTCTGGAGATAAATAAATCCATAATTCCCTGAGCCAGGAGGGTGAGGTGCCCCTATTCTCAATTAGAGATGGGTGTCAGGGTGTGCCCACTTTTTGTGAGGGGTGATAATTCCCCCAGGCAGCTTTGCAGTGCTGATTAAAGCTGCCCCGTTGTTATTTATTGATATAAACCCATTTTTCTCAGAAAAAAAGATGCCTTAAACTCCAACCCAGATATTTTCCCCCCTTTTATCACTGAAGCTGCTGCAGAGTCTGAGCTGGGTTTGTGTTTTGGGGAAGTGAAAAGCAGCAGCACAGGGTGAAAGTCACATCTGGAGATGCCACCTGGAGCTTTTTCGAGTCAAGTCACCTTGAAAAGAGCTGTGAAACCCTGGGGAAATGCCTGCAAAAAGCTCTAAAAAGCAAAAATCGGAGTCACTGGGCACTTGCAGGGAGATTTTCAGTGGGAGATGTTCCAGTGTGAGCTGCTCCAAAGAGGGAAGTGGGAGGTTGTTTACATCTGCACCAAACCCTTCCCCCCTCCCACAACCTCAGGGCTTTAGGAGACATTTTAAAAGAGCATTTTTAGAAGGCATTTGAAGGTTAAAGTGTTGGTTTAGTGAAGCTGGGTGTCTGGGAAGGGGCTATTGGAGGGTGTTGGATCCAACCTGACCCCACCAAGGTTTGCTGTGGCTGCAGGATTAGGGAGCATTTTGGGAAATTGAGATTTCCTCCCAATCTGTGAAAACCAACCCCACATCTCCCAGATCCTCCATTCCCTTTAGGTCTGAAAGCTTTTCCTGCAGCACCTTCTGGCTGTGCAAGGACACCCAAATCCCAGCTGGAATCTCCCCAGGGAACAGCTCACCCCTGGTTGTGTAATGAGTTTATTGCTGGGAGGGGTTCAAAAACTCCCTAAATATTCATTTTAATTTAAATATAACCAAGCTGCTGCATCTTGGCTCTCCCAGAACTTGGATTTGGGAGTTTCAGCACATTCCAGATGTGGTTCCCTTGTTGTCCCAGACCCCTGAGGGGACACTGGGGCAGCAGGAGGGTGTGACATTACCCCTGAGTCATGTTTTAGTGGGAGGTTGTGGTGCCCTGAGCTGGTCCATGTGACAAACCCAGTGAGCTGATTACTCCAGGAGCTGCCCATTAATCCTTTTAGTCCTATCAAGGCTAAATTTATCTGGAGTTTTAAATCTAACCTTGAATCTCATGATAATCCTGCCAGCAGTCTCACGTTAGAGCCCTGGGGGTGGATCTGGGAGAGAATTCCATGCAGAAATCACAGGAAGGATCCTGGCCCAGGGTTTTATTCCCAATTTTTTGGGCTTGTTCAGGTGGTGCTGAAGTTGTGGGTTTTGCTTTGATAATAAAGGAGGTAATAAAGGGACTGAGGTGTAGGCAAGGGTGTCTGGGAAGTGAATTTCTCAGCTCCATTAAATTGAAATCATTCCCAAAGGCCACTCCTGGAGAGGGAAAAAGCAGCAAATAATGGCAGGAAAGGCCAGAAAACTTAATAAAGGCATTTTTAAGTGAATTCCCTGGAAGAGGTGCTGGAGTTACCTGTTGGAGGTTGGATACCTGTGCTCTGGAAGGGTCCCTGATTCAATTATCAGCTCCAAATCCCTCAGGATGCTCCAGGCTTTCCCCAGGAACAGGAATTAAACTGTTAACAGCATCTCGAATACAGCACTGCTTTTTTAGGGCTTTGAAATTACACTTTCCCCCTCTTCCCCC
Organism: Myiothlypis coronata; assembly: GCA_035041385.1. Taxonomy (NCBI): domain Eukaryota; kingdom Metazoa; phylum Chordata; class Aves; order Passeriformes; family Parulidae; genus Myiothlypis; species Myiothlypis coronata. The sequence continues at coordinate 4,553,869 of JAWWLW010000087.1, forward strand.
TCCCACCTCCCTCTCATTAACTCGAGGCTCTGCTATTTTAGCTGTGGCAAGAAAAGCAGGATAACTCTTCATCATCCAGAAGAATGTCTGGAAAAATGGGCTAGTGGAGGCTGTTTGATCCCTAATTCTGTGTTTTCCCAGTTTCTCATGCACTGGGACACCAGTTTGTGCTGGGAGCTGGGAGAAAAGGGTTTAATTTTAAAATATTCCTAAAATATTCAGCAGGATGGAGGGTCTGGGAGAGGGGTGGGAATTCCTGTGGATCTCTGTATGCCCTACTGGGATTCCTGGGTGCATCTGAGCTCCTTAATCTTTCCCAGCTGGGAGAAAAGGGTTTAATTTTAAAATATTCCTAAAATATTCAGAATGGAGGGTCTGGGAGAGGGGTGGGAATTCCTGTGGATCTCTTTATGCCCTGCTGGGATTCCTGGGTGCATCTGAGCTCCTTTATCTTTCCCTTCTGGATGTTTTATTTTTGATCCCTGGCATGATCTCCCATCCACACCTTGGAGCTGTCCTGCATGAAAACCAGGAATGTCTGACCTTAATCAATGCCTTTATTTTTGTTTTGACCCAGGAAAAGCAAATCATGTCCATCAGAGCTGTGGAAACTGGAGTGAACTGATCATTCCTTGGGCTGGGATTGGTTTTGGGGCCAAATCCTGGGCTCAGTGCTTGGTCCTGGCTCAGCTGGAAATTCCTGCACAGCACTGAGGAGATTTGAAGATGTTGAATGAGGGATTTTTGCTGTAGGGAATATTCTGGAGCTGATTCCAGGTTATTCAGGAAAAAAAGCAGGATCACAGACATGGCAGAGCTCAGGGGGTTGGAGTTTTTTGGGGGCTTTAAATTCCTGTTTTCTTCCCTCTTCTTATGTGGATGGAAGAGGGAGGCAATAAATCAGGGATAATGATTGGAGATCTTGGAAGGATTTTATCCAATTCCTTCCTCAGAGCAGGAAAAGTGAAAATTTTACCTCAAATTCAACTTTTTCTGAGGGATTTTGGATCTGAGAGGTTTTAGATCAGTAACAGCACCAGGTGAGAGCTTTTTCTTGGTAAAATCACAGAAAGAAAAGGACAACAAAACTGTTTAAATTCTTGGGTTTTTTCCCTCTTGGAGCTGTTTGATTTGTGTGGATGGAAGAGGGAGGCAATAAATCCCCAAGGATAAAGATTGGGAACATCCTGCTGATGTGGAATTCCAGTTTCCAGCCCGGATGAGAATCCAAAGGCTTCAATCCCAGTTCACTTGGTGCAGTTTCCCAGTTCCTCCAGGCAAAAACAAAATTAAAAAGGGTTGGAATTGGTGAAAAACATTTTATTTTCTCTTCCCAGGGCCACGATGGGCATCCTGGAATATTGGGGTGTTCATCTGCATCCGCTGTGCTGGGATCCACAGGAACCTGGGAGTTCACATATCCAGGGTCAAATCTGTCAACCTCGACCAGTGGACACAGGAACAGATCCAGGTGAGGCCTGGGATAACACACTGAGGGGATTTTTAAATAAACCAAGCCAGGATAGCCCAAAAAAAATGGGGGAAGTGGAGGAGGAAGAAGAATTCCTGCTGGGATGGGCTGGGAGGGAAAAGAGCAATAAAATGTCCTCATTCCAAGCTGGACAAACAGCAGAGAGTAAAGCTTAAGGAGCTGCAAATCTCTGTTAAATTACCAATTCCTGCTTCCCACCTCTCCTTCCAGAGGGATTTTGGGTTGCTAACAGGATATTTATCCTGCCTTGGGTTAAAAATTGCTTGGAATTGGCAAATGGGGTGGGAGGGGATTGGAGCAGCTGCCTCAGCATCCCCTGGGGGTGAAAAGTGGCTTTGAGGAGAATCCCCCTCCCCTGGATTTCTCTCCCCTGGCAGCCTGGAGAGCTGTAATGTTTGGGAAAGGAGAATTTGAAGGAGTTTTTTTTGGATTTCAGTGCGTGCAGGAGATGGGGAATGGCAAAGCCAATCGTCTCTACGAAGCCTACCTGCCCGAGAACTTCCGGAGGCCCCAGACAGACCAGCATCCTTTTTATTCCTGGGAAAACGTGGAAATTCCATGGAAATTTCCATCCTGGATCTGTGTGGTCAAACCTCCCTGAAGGAGAAGTTGTTCCCTTGGGCAGGGAATGGGAATGAAGGGGTTGGGGTGGAGAACTGGGACACCAAGGTGACCACAGGAGGCTTCTCATTACTTTAGAGCCTGCTTGGATTGGGACAGTAAAAAACTGGGAAATACTGACTCTGAAAGTCTCATGTTGGAAGAGCAAAGAGAATTTTGCTTTTATTTTTGGCTTAAATGAAAAAAATGCACTGGAATGGAAAATAACCCTTAAAATCCCTTTTTTATTTTCCAGTGGGATTTATCTCATTCAGATCTCTGACATTTCAGAGTGAACCCAAGAAGTTTTTGGAGGGAATGGGAGGATTTACTTTTCCAAAGTGCTGAATATTCCAAAGGCTCCATGGAGACCTAATTGTGGCCTTCCAGGACCTGAAGGAGCTGCAAGGGAGATGGAGAGAGATGATTTACAAAGGACAGGTTGGAGGGGGTGGATTTTGGTAGAAGTGAGATTTTGGGAAGGTGAGGGTGAGGAGAGGCTGGAATGGATTTCCCAAAAAAAAAATTGTGGCTGCCCCATCCCTGGAAGTGTTCCCCAGGCTGGATGGAGCTTGGGATAGTGGAAGGTGGCCCTGCCCATGGGATTTAAGGTCCCTTCCAACCCAAACCAGGCTGGGAATTCTCTGATGGAATTTCCAGTGCTTCTGCTGTAACTCCCACCTTGCAGGAATGCTGAGTAAGCAGGGATAGAATGATGTGAACCTAAAAAAACCCACAAAAACACCTTTCCAGCATCATTGTTTTGAGTTAATCTGGTACCTGGGGTGCTTTTTGAGGTGCAGGATCCTGTTGTGACCACTGTGATCTGAATGTGCTGAGGGCATGCTTGGGGCAAACAAACAAACAAACAAAAACAGTGGAGAAAACCCAGCAAGAGCTTAAATCCTGATTTAATTCCCTTTTTATAGCACTGAAATAACCTGAAATAACCCAGGGGCAAAAACTGAGTTGGGATCCAGCAATAAATTATTTTAAGAAAGTTACTGCTGGAAATGCTCTTTAAACAATGATTTAATTTAGTTACAGCCTGTACCTTGTTCCTCCTTGTCAAATAAGGCTTCTATTCTGGAATCCTTTGTCCTTAACCAGCTGCTGTAGAGCTGTGGAGAGTTTTATCCGGGATAAATATGAGAAAAAGAAATACATGGACAGAAGCATCGACATCAATGCCTTCAGGGTGAGTCTGGAGGCTTAAAATTGTGATTAAAACAAAATATTGAAATATATATATTGAAATATTCCCCTGTGTTAGGAGAAATCCCTTCTCCAGAGCTGCTTGAACTCCATGGAGTGAATTCCTGAGGAGATTTGAGGATGCTGAGTAGGTTTTGTTGTAGGGAATATTCTGGAATATTCAGGGAATATTCCAGGGAAAAAAGCAGGATCACAGACATGGCAGAGCTCAGGGGGTTGGAGGTTTCTGGGTGGTTTAAATTCCAGTTTTCTTCCCTCTTCTTCATGTCACTGATTGGTTTGTGTGGATGGATGTCTCACATTGGAGGAGGCCTTGGAAAGGATTTTATCCAATTCCTTCCTCAGAGCAGGAACAATGTAAAAATTTACCTCAAATTCAACTTTTTCTGAGGGATTTTATATCTGAGGGGTTTTAGATCAGTAACAGCACCGGGTTTGAGCTTTTTCTTGGTGAAATCAGGAACTTTTTCCCTCATGTCAGTGATATTTTCCCTCACAGAAAGAAAAGGACAACAAAACTCTTTAAATTCCTGATTTTTTTCCCTCTTGGAGCTGTTTGATTTGTGTAGATGGAAGAGAGAGGCAATAAATCTCCAGGGATAATGATTGGAGGAGATTTGGAAAGGATTTTATCCAATTCCTTCCTCAGAGCAGGAAAAACGCAAAATTTTTCCTCAAATTCAGCTTATTCTGAGGGATTTTAGATCTGAGGGGTTTTAGATCAGTAACAGCACCAGGTGTGAGCTTTTTCTTGGTGAAATCAGGAAACTTTTCCCTCATGTTACTGTTTTTTTCCCTCACAGAAAGAAAAGGACGACAAATGGAAAAGGACCAACGAGTCAGAAAGAAAACTGGAACCCATCATCTTTGAGAAGGTGAAAATGGTAAGATCAGGAAGAAAAACCACGGAGGCACCCCTGAGGCAGAGCAGAGGGATTCCAGCCTCCTCTGGGAGCATTTTTGTGGCCTCAGTCACAGCCTGGGTGCTTTGAGTCACTGGTGGGAGTTTGTTTTGCTCTGCTCCCCAGACACTGAGCAGATGTGCAGGTTGGAATCCAGCTCTTCCCTGCTGCTTTTTCCACCTCCAGCAGCTGCTTCTCCCTGGTTTAGAGCCTGCTTGGATTTGACAATTGGGACAATAAAAAAAGGGGAATTATTAGCTCTGAAATTCTCATTTTGGGAGAGCAAAGAGAATTTTAATCTATTTTTTACTTAAATCCACTGGGAAAAAAAGGGGGTTTTAAGGGTTAATCTTATTAAAAACCATTGTAAATCTTGTAAAACCATTTCAGAGTGATCCCAAAAGCTGCACAAGATTTGTGTTTTTTCTTTTCCCCCCAGCCTCAAAAGAAGGATGAAACGCAGCAATCCAGGAAAAGTTCCCCCAAATCTGAGCCAGTCATGGACTTGCTGGGCCTGGGTAAGAGAAATTGGTGTAGAAATTGTGGGAATTTGAGGAGTTTCAGTCCTAATTTTCCCTGTCAGGTGAGCAATTCCAGGAATCCTGCAGGAATATTCAGTTTAGGAAGAGTTTTCCACGTGTTTCCCTTTTTCCTGGAGCCTGTGCTGTTCCAGGAGCAGCTGGAGCTTTATGTGCATGTTGTGGGAATTTGAGGAGTTCCAGTCCTAATTTTCCCTGTCAGGTGAACAATTCCAGGATTATTCATCTTGAGAAGAGTTTTCCATGTGTTTCCCTTTTTCCTGGAGCCTGTGCTGTTCCAGGAGCAGCTGGAGCTCCTCAAATTCCCACAATTTCTACATCATTTCTGCTGTGGGAATTTGAGGAGTTTCAGTGCTGATTTTCCCTGTCAGGTGAGCAATTCCAGGAATCCTGCAGGAATATTCAGTTTGGGAAGAGTTTTCCACGTGTTTCCCTTTTTCCTGGAGCCTGTGCTGTTCCAGGAGCAGCTGGAGCTTTATGTAGAAATATGAGAAATTTGAGGAATTTCAGGAGGAAGGAATTTCAGGGAATTTGAGGAGTTTCAGTTCTGATTTTCCCTGTCAGGTGAGCAATTCCAGGAATCCTGCAGTAATATTCAGTTTGGGAAGAGTTTTCCATCTGTTTCCCTTTCTCCTGGAGCCTCTGGTTTTTCAGGATCACCTGGAGCTTTATGGGACAAACAGAACCCAGGGGCACTTTAAATCCTGCTCCAGGCCCTTCCCAGCTCCAGAGGGATGAGGGAGGTGGGGATCAGGTGTGGGTGAGGTGGCAGTGGTGGCACAGAGGTGTCCCCAGGCTGGGAACACCCCCAGGACATCTCTGTCCCCCCAGACGCCCCGGTGACAACGCCTGTCACCAACGGCCGGCCCAGCAGCCTGGAGAAGGACCTGGACCTCTTTGCATCCGTGGGATCCAGCTCAGACTCCTCCAGGAAGGTGAGCTGGGAGTGCTGGGGCTTGGAAAAGCCTGGTTGGGTTGTAGAACCACGGGGTCATTTGGGATGGAAGGGACATTGAAGGGCACACACGTCTTGCACTGTGCCAGGGTGCTCCAAGCTGGTCTTGGACACTTCCAGGGATGGGGAATCCATCTGGGAATGCAGTGTGTCACCACTGTCTGCCCTAAACCTTGCTTCATCGAAATTTGTTAATTAAATCCTGAAATCTCCCTCTTCCATGTTGAAGAATGAAGAATCTCCCTCTTCCATTCCCACAGCTCTGCCACTGTTTTCACCACACACATCAACTGTCGGCCCTGAATGTTCCTTCATCTAAATGTCCCTTAATTAAATCCTGAAACTCCCTCTTCAGTGATGAAGAATGGCCCTCTTCCATTCCCACATCTGGGAATGCTGTGCCACTGTTTTCACCACACACATCAACTGTCTGCTCTGAATGTTCCTTCATCTAAATTTCCCTTAATTAAATCCTGAAATCTCCCTCTTCTGTGTTGGAGAATGAAGAATCTCCCTCTTCCATTCCCCTAAACCTTGCTTCATCTAAATTTCTTTATTAAATTCTGAAATCTCCCTCTTCAATGTTGAAGAATGAAGAATTTCCCTCTTCCATTCCCACATCTCCCTCTTCCATTCCCACACCTGGAAATGCTGTGCCACTGTTTCACCATCAAACACACATCAACTGTCTGCCCTAAACCTTGCTTCGTCTAGATTTCCCTTAATTAAATCCTGAAACCTCCCTCTTCCATGTAGAAGAATGAGGAATCTCCCTCTTCCATTCCCACATCTCCCTCTTCCATTCCCCTAAACCTTGTTTCATCTAAATTCTTAATTAAATCCTGAAACTTCCCTCTTCCATGTAGAAGAATGAGGAATGTCCCTCTTCCATTCCCCTAAACCTTGTTTCATCTAAATTTCTTAATTAAATCCTGAAACCTCCCTCTCCCACGTTGAACAATGAGGAATGTCCCTCTTCCCTGATGCCAGCACGTCCCTGTGTGTGGATGGGTATTCCCCTTTCCCCCATGCTGGGTTTTACCCTGATCCTGCCTGTCTGTCTGTCTGTCTGTCCCAGGTTGTTGGTTCCATGCCAACCTCTGGCAGCGCCGGCTCCGTTCCCGAAAATCTGAATCTGTTCCCGGAGCCCGGAGGCAAAGGGGAGGAGGTGGGGAAGAAGCAGCTCTCCAAAGACTCCATCCTGTCCCTGTATGGCTCCCAGACGTCCCAGGTGCCAGCACAAGGTAACCCTGGCATGAGCAGGGACCAGGGGAGGCTGGTGGGGTGTCCTGGGAGTGACAAACTTCCAGGAGAAATGGGAATGTGGGTGATCCCTGAGAATCCAGAGTGGGGTGGGTGGGAAGGGAGTGTGGAGCTCATCCCATTCCAGCCGTGCACTTTCCATCCCTGGTTGCTCCAGAGCTGGGCTTGGGCATTTCCAGAGGTGAGGCAGCTGCAGCTTCTCTGGGAAATCCATTCCAGGCCCTCACAGGGAGGAATTCCATCCCAATATCCAAATCTGTCCTTTAGTACTGGGAATGAGGGAAGAATTCCATCCCAATATCCAACACAACCCTCTGGCACTGGGGATCAGGGAAGAATTCCCTCCCAATATCCAACCCTACCCTTCAGCTCTGAGAATCAGGGAAAAGCCCCTTCCCAATATCCAACCCAAATCTGTCCTTTAGCACTGGGAATCAGGGAAGAATTCCATCCCAATATCCAACTCAAATCTGCCCTTTAGCACTGGGAATCAGGGAGGAATCCCTTCCCAATATCCAACCCTGCTCTTTAGCTCTCGGAATCAGAGAGGAATTCCCTCCCAATTTCCAACCCAAATGTGCCCTTTAGCTCTGGGAATCAGGGAGGAATTCTATCCCAATATTCAACCCTGCCCTTTAGCTCTGGGAATCAGGCAGGAATCCCTTCCCATCCAACCCTGCAGTAGGAATCAGGGAGGAATTCCATCCCAATATCCAACCCAAATCTACCCTTTAGCGCTGGAAATCAGGGAGGAATTCCTTCCCAGTATCCAACTCAAATCTGCCCTTTAGCTCTGGGAATCAGGGAGAAATCCCTTCCCAATATCCACCCCAACCGTCTGGCACTGGGCACCCATTCCTGCACGCCACTGCCCAAATTCCCTCTCCACCTTCATTGAGAACTGTGAGCAGCACAAAGAGCAGCTCAGCCTGGCCGTCCCCACCAGGCTGTGGCTGGAATTGTGACATCCCAGCCCTGCCCTGACCCGTTTTTCCCTGCTCCCTCCCTTTTCCCAGGAGCGATGTTCATGGCGCCGGCTCAGCTGGGCTATCCCGCCGCTCCCTACGCCGCCTTCCCGGGGGTGCCCCCTTCCAGCAGCATGATGGGGGGCTTGATGGCCCCATCCGTGGGCATGCTGGCCCAGCCTGGAGCTGCTGGCATGGTGGCACCCGTGGCCATCCCGGCGGGCTACGTGGGCAACGTGCTGGGCGTTCCCAACGGGATGATGGGCGCGCAGCAGCCCGGATACGTGGCCGGGGTGGCCGCGGTGCCCCAGGCCGTGTACGGGGTGCAGCCAACGCAGCAGCTGCAGTGGAACCTCGCCCAGGTGAGGGGGAGGCTCCCAGAGGGGTTTTCCAGGGGTTTTTCTGGGAGTTGGGAAGGGGAGGAATGAGGGGATGTGCAGGGGTTTGGGGTTGGGGTGGGTGAATCGGGCTTGGGTGGGTTGTGGAATGGGGAGTGGGAGAGCCTGAGGATCCCAGGATGGGTCAGGGTGGGGAAGAATTGTGAGGTTGAGTCCAATGCCAGCCTCCCATGAAGAGGGACACCTCCCATGGACACCTCCAGGGGTGGGGACTCCAAAATTCCTGGGGCAATTCCAAGGCGTGAGCACCCTTTCCATGGGGAAATTCTTGCTCGTGTCCAACCTGAAATCCTCTCATACCCAGAGGATTTCATTTCCAAGGCAATTCCAAGGCCTCGGCAATTCCAGGGCCTGCTCACCCTTTCCATGGAGAAATTCCTGCCCTGAAATCCTCCCATACCTGGGGACTCCAGACCTCCTTGGGCAATTCCAAGACTTGATCACCTTTTCCATGGGGAAGTTCCTTCTGATGTCCAAGCTGCCCTGAAATCCTCCCATAGCTGTGGGTTCCAAAATTCCCTGGGCAATTCCAAGGCCTCACCACCCTTTCCATGGGGAAATTCCTGCCCTGAAATCCTCCTATACCTGGGGACTCCAAACCTCCTTGGGCAATTCCAAGACCTGCTCACTCTTTCCATGGAGAAATTCCTGCTGATGTCCATCCTGCCCTGAAATCCTCTCATACCTGATGACTCCAAAATTCCCTGGGCAGTTCCAAGGCCTTCTTACCCTTTCCCTGGGGAAATTCCTGCTGATATCCTGAGGACCCTGCATTCCCCCCATGCTGGGGAGCCCCCCCCTGCTCCCCTTCAGGGCTCTGCTGTTTTTGGGAGCCATGGGTACAGTCCAGGCCCATCCCTGACCTCTCTCCTGTCCTGTTTGCAGATGACCCAGCAGATGGCTGGGATGAACTTCTATGGAGCCAACGGGATGATGGGCTATGGACAGTCCATGGGAGGAGGAGGAGGAGGAGGAGGAGGAGGAGCCCAGGGCAGCAACCCCTCCCTGAGCTCCCCGCTGTGGAAATGAGCCCTTGCTCGCACGTGACCATTTCTGCCTTTGTTCTGTTCTCCAAACCTGCTCCATGAGACATTCAGGGTTTTTTGGCTTTCAGGTTTTGGGGTGGGGAGAACCCAGCCCAACCTGAATGATTTTTTGGTTTTTTCCATCCCTGAGCTCCATCTCTGCCTTTCCACTGTCACAGCCACGGGGACAGCTGGGTGGCAATGCCACCACGAGCTCAGCCCCGTCCTCAGCACAGTCAATGCACACAGGGGAGGGGAAAAACCTCCCTGCACAAAGCTCCACCAGAGCTCCTGGGTAGCACTTGATGCCCTGCTGGGCACCTGGGCACAGGTGGGACTGGGAAATCTGAAATCTGGACTGAATCCTGCCCAGAAAGCTGGGATTTCTCACTTCAACTTGCAGTGTTAGATTTTTATTTTATTTTTTTTGTTGTTGTTTTTGGGGGGTGGGGAACTGGTTTGGTGCTGAGGAACTGGATTTAAGCCGAGCCCAGGGGCAAGCAAGCCTTGCTACCTCTTCCCTCGAGGGGAGCTCTCCCTGCTCCCACCCTCCTTGGAACCAAAGTCCTTGGGAAAAGCCCCTCTCCCACCCACCCACCCACCCTGAGCAAGCAGGAATCTCGCCCAGAGTGGGGGCAAAGCCGATGGAATGTGAAAAACTTGCACTCCAGAGTGAATCCTCTGGCTGGTGTTAAGATTTGATGGGATTTCACTTTTAACAATCTTAACCAGAGTTAATTCTCCGGGGCCCAGAGCCCTGTGCAAGTTTTCTTACAATTTTAAAAATTATTCTGACATCCTAATTTATACTTTTTTCATATTATTATTTTTTTTTTTCTGTTTTTGTTTCGTTCTCGTTGTCGTCGTTCCTGTGTAAAATCCTGGTTCCTCCCTTTCCTGGCTCGCTTGGGACATTTTAATCTTTGGCAGATTTCTTTTCTCATCTCCAGTAGAACCCAAAACTGCTTCAAAAGTCAGCAAGAAGTCGGACTTGTGGTCTGCTCTCTCCTGTGGATATGTAAATTCCCAAATAAAATATTGCAGTGGACTCCTCTGGTGCTGGTGGTCACTCCAGGTGTGGGAATTTAGAGGATTTCGTCCCAAAAATCAGCCCCAAATTCCCTCTGGTTTTGGGCTCTGTCCCAAATGCCAGGGAGCTGAGGGAGCACAGCCAGGCCTGCAAGAATCCAAAGTTGACACTTTTATATACAAACCCCTCAGCTTTGGGATGGGGGGGAAGGTGGAGCAGAATTCCTGCAGCTGCTGGGATAAAATTATTCCATTCCAGCTGCAATTCCATTATTCCAACCATTTTAAACTCGGGTTTAACAAAACCTCGTCCAAAAATGTGAAGAAACAGGGAAAATCAGGGAATTGTGGAATTCCAGGATGGTTTGAGTCCCATTCACTCCCTGCTCCTTTCCCCATCCCAGATTTCTTCTTTGGACACTTCCAGGGGTGGAGCAGCCACAGCTTCCCTGGGAATTTCACCCCAAAATCCCACCCAACCCTGCCCATTCCCATTTTTCCTGTTCTTCCCTATTTTTCCTGGGAACCAGGGAGGTTTTGGGGTCTTTTATTCATGATGGGATTTCTTTCCTCAATTTAAACCTGCATTTTCCAGGGAAAAAAAATATAATATATTATATAATATATTATATAATTATATATATAATATATTATATA
>JAWWLW010000087.1:4583983-4596490 GCA_035041385.1 Myiothlypis coronata
AGGAGGAGGAGGAGGAGGAAGGTGCTAAATGAGCACGGTGGGGGTGGCTGGGAATGCTGCCTTGCCAGGGAAGGAGGCAGAGGGATTTTGGGAGCTGTTTGCTCCCTCAAAGCCATCAAAGGGAAAACGGGGCTGGAAACCCTGGCAGTGAGGCAGGAAATTCTTCCTGTCCTTGTGAGGCTGGGGCTGCCTCGAGCCTGGAGGGAGAGCACTGAAAACTGAGCATGTCTGGAGCAGGTAGGTCCTAAAATCAGCTTTTTTGGGGGATAAAAAGGTTGCCAGAGCTGCCACCCCAAGGCCCTGTCTAGGCAACAGCACACCAGGACAAGCTGCAGCATCCCAGCTCCCACACACCTGCTCCTCCAGGAATTTGGGAATAAGGCAAGGCTTATTTCCCCTCAAAGTATTTCATTCTAATTAATTGCTTCGGCTTTGATAGGCAGCTGCTTGTATAATTTTAATTGCCCAACAAGGGCTATAATTGGGTGCACGTGAGCTGGGAATTTGGGAGGAACTCCAGGTCCTGGAATTCAGCTTCTCCTGGCTCAGGCAGGTTAGCAAAGTTCTGTCCTGGCTGGGATTTGCTGCAGGTGCAGCGTTACTGCTGCTGCTGCATCAGCTTAAAATTAAAGGATGGGTCCAAATGTGCTCCATTCCTTGGAGAAGTTGGGAAGGTTGGATGGGACTGTGCACTGGGAACACCAGCGAGATTCATACTGGGAGCACCAATGGGACCCAGCCTGGGAGGACCAGGGGGATCCAAGCTGGGAGCACCAGTGGGATTTGTACTGGGAGCACCAGTGGGATCCAAGCTGGGAGCACCAGTGAGATCCAGACCGGAAGGACCAGGGGGATCCAAACTGGGACGACCAGGCTGGGAACACCAGTGGGATCTGTACTGGGAGCACCAGTGGGATCCATACTGGGAGCACCAGTGAGATCCAGACTGGGAGGATCAGGGGGATCCATGCTGGGAGCACCAGGGGGATCCAGGCTGGGAGCACCAGTGGGTTTCATACTGGGAGCACCAGTGGGATCCAGACTGGGAGCACCAGTGGGATCCAGACTGGGAGCACCAGTGGGATCCAGACTGGGGGCACCAGTGGGATTTGTACTGGGAGCAGCACTGGGATCCAGACAGGAGCCACAGCCCATCATGAGGTCTCCAGGCAGCAGTGACACAGGAGAAATGTCCCATGGGAATCTTCCTGAGTCCTGCTGTGTCCAACCACACCTTGCTCATGGCAATTTCCTTTCCATGCCCATTCCCAGAGGATGTGCCCACCTCTGGATGCCTCAGCTCCAGGAGGATCCAGTGGGATCCTCCATGGGGATCCAGCGTGACACAGAATCCTCCTGCAGCCACTTTGTGCCCATCTTCCACCGGGAAGGTGGGACAGGTGTGGAATTCCAGGCCATCCATGCTGGAGCCCTTTCTGGTGGGGAAGGGGCTGCAGGACAGCAGAGGCTGCACCCCGGCCACGCCGTCCCTGTCCCCCGTGTCCCTGCGTGACGTCTGCGCCCGGTTAAATCAGATCTGTGCTGAATCCCAGCGTTTCCTTGGCAACATCAAGGAATCCGAGGAGCAAAAGCCACCGGCAGGGCCAGGCTGGGGGACAGCCAGCGCCCGCCGAGCCCAACTGGCCACCAGAGCCACGGGGACACTGCGGCAAGCACCGGCCACTCCCGATGGTCCAACCCATCCTGGACATAACCCAGAGCGTGGATAATCTGCTCTGGTGGCACCTCGGTGCTGGCTGTGGCAGTTGGGGACGGGGCAGGACCTGGCTGGGGACACAGAGGAGCTGGCACCGTGGGCAGTGGGACATTGCAGCCGCGTGGCCCCAAAAACTGGGGCGGCTCCATGGGGATGCAAGAAACCTGGGATGGGTTTGGAATGGGATGGCCCCACTCAGATCCTGACCCTGGTCCTGGTGGCACTGCGGGCTGGCAGGGCCGTGCCAGGCTGGGCTGATGTCCCTGGCACAGAGGGAAGGTGGAGAGGAGCTTTTCCCGTTCCGGCTGCCGCTGCCTTTCCGGCTCCGAGCTCTGCAATGCAGCTCGCACGGCTCGGCTGCTGTGTGTGAATCCCATCAATATTTCATGGAGCTGCTTCCTCCAGGGGAAGGGCTGCTCTCAGCTCCGGCTTTCTGCTGCTCCTACCAGCAGGGAACATCTGATTTCCTCCCAGCAGCACCCAGCACATCGCCCTGATCCTCCCCATTCCACATCTCTGTGCCTTCCAGGAGCTCCGGAGCCTGAAATCCCTCAGGTTCCCCTCCTGGCACCTGCCCAGTGCTCCTGGGGTCTCCAGGGATGAGCCACCAGCTCCAGGATGGGTCACAGAACCCAGCCACATCCCCAAATGCACATCCAGCAGCGGGATGTGCCAACAGCCTGGCTGGATCTGATATTCCCTGCCCCATCCATCTCACAGATCCCAGCTGGCTCCCGAGCCCAGCAGGAGCCGGGGGTGAGCAGCTTTGTTTGCAGAAAAAGTTGCTTTTTTAACTGCTAAGGCTGCACAATTATTCCCGAGCTTCTTCAGGGATCAGCAGAAAACTTGGGAAGAGTTTTGGGAGCCGGAGAGATGCCAGGAGAGGGCAGAGCCTGCGGCAAACACCCCTCAGTGTGGCACGGGGAGCTTTGGTGGCTCTCTGGGGGTGCCAGTGGCTCCTGCATGCCTGGAAAAGCTCCTGGGATAGGATGAGGGACACGGGATGGTCCCAGCAAGGTGCTGAGCACTTGTGAGAAGACAAGGCCAAAAGCTCTTGGTGTTGCTTCACCACCCAACAGCTAAAATCTGCACAATTCCCAATTTTTAGGGTGAAACTCCCATCTCCAGGAGGTTTCTTGTCTGTGCAAAGGATGAGGAGCCTGGAGAGGCTCCCAGCAGAGCATCCCAGGGTGAGGAAGGATCTCCTGATCCTGACAGGCAGCGGGAGGAGCGGGGCTGTCAATCCCTTCCCAATAATTCCTAACTGAGGCTCTCTCCCTGCTCGTGGAGATGTGGTGACAAAACATTTGAAGTGCCTTGACAGGGACGCCAAGAGCTGCTGTCACACAGCTCCGGTTTTAATCAGCAGCGAAATTAGGGATTTTCATCACCTTAAACTGCATTTTGTATCCGTGTGAGGCTTCCCAAAGGGCTGTGCTGCAGTGGGAGCTCACGGAGAGCTGAGCCCCAGGGATGGCAGCAGCTCGGGGTGGATGGAAAGGGGGGATTCACCCCCGGATTTGGGGCCAAGCTGCCGCAATGTCACCCTCTGTCCCTGTCCCACAAAGGCTGGAATGGGGACACAGCGAGAGGCTGGAGCGTGGGAGGTGGCAGGAGTTTGGCCTCACAAAGGGAGGTCGGAGATGGAACAGAGGGAGAGAGGTGTGAGCACAGCGGGAGCGGCCTCGGGGAGGGGTCGGTGCGGGAGGAAACGGGCACAGGAGAACTGGGCTGGAGAGCAGAGCTGGGAGCAGCCAGGGGATGGACACAGGGATGGTTTGGGAGTGAAAACGGGGATGGTTTGGGAATGGCTGGGGCACAAAACCAGGGATGGTTTGGGAATGAAACCAGGGATGGTTTGGGAATGGCTGGGGGATGAACACAGGTGTGGTTTGGGAATGGCCAGGGAATGAAACCAGGGATAGTTTGGGAATGGCTGGAGGACGAAAACAGGGATGGTTTGGGAGCAGCCAGGGGACAAAAGCAGGGACAGTTTGGGAATGGCCAGGGAATGAAAATAGGGATGGCTTGGGAGCAGCCAGGGGATGAAACCAGGGATGATTTGGGAGAAGTCGGGACATCAGGCAAGGATGGTCTGGGAGCAGCCAGGAGACCAGGCAGGGATGGTTTGGGAACAACCAGGGGACCAAAAACAGAGATAATTTGGGAATGGCCAGGGGATGCAGCCAGGGATGGTTTGGGAATGACTGGGGATCAGGAAGGGATGGTTTGCGAGCAGCCAGGGCTGGTTTGGGCAGGTGTTTCCTCATCCCGTGCTGGAAGAACACCCCCAGGCTCCCGTGCCTGGCAGCAAAGCCCATCCCGTGCTCCCGGAGGATCCACAGCTCCCACCCCCAGCTCACAATGGAAGGAAACAAGCAGCGCAGCCCTGGATGTTCCCTGGGCACCCAGAGATGGGGTTCAGCCTCAGAAGCCCCTTTCCCGTGGGTCCCAGACCCCTGGGAGTGGGCAACGACCATCATAGAACCCATCAAACCCCCGGGAGTGGGCATTGCCCACCACAGAGCCCCTCAGACCCCCGGGAATGGGCACTGCCCACCACAGAGCCTGCCAGACCCCTGAGGGTGGGCACTGAGCATCACAGAGTTCACCAAACCCCTGAGGGTGGGCACTGCCCACTACAGAGCCCCTCAGACCCCTGAGGGTGGGCACTGAACATCACAGAGCTCACCAAACCCCTGAGGGTGGGCACTGCCCACCACAGAGCCCATCAGACCCCTGAGGGTGGGCACCGAACATCACAGAGCCCCTTAGACCCCTGAGGGTGGGCACTGAACATCACAGAGCCCATCAAACCCTGGGAATGGGCACTGCCCACCACAGAGCCCATCAAACCCTCAGAATGGGCACTGCCCACCACAGAGCCCATCAAACCCTCAGAATGGGCACTGCCCACCACAGAGCCCATCAAACCCCTGAGGGTGGGCACTGCCCACCACAGAGCCCATCAAACCCTCAGAATGGGCACTGCCCACCACAGAGCCCATCAAACCCCGGGAGTGGGCACTGCCCACCACAGAGCCCCTCACAGCCACCACCTCCCGTGGGGGCCACCCTCAATGCCACCTCCCACGCAGTGGCCCTGGGGACCATTTTGGGGCACAGAGGGGACCCTGTGGCCAGCCAGGCCTGAGGCCCTCGGGGTGCCAGGGTGATGCCCTCGGGCTGTCCCTTGTTGTCCCCCAGGCTGTGGCACAGCAGCACAGGAGCTCTGCCCACCCCAGGTATGGTCTCACTGCTCCTCACCCCTTCCTGAACAATTTTCCCTCCAGAACCGACCCCAGCACCTGCCCCAAACCCCGCGGAAGGCAGAGGAAGCTCTGGATGGGCGAAGAGACAAATCCACGCACAAATCCCAGCCTGGAGCCGCCGGGCAGCCTCGGGACGAGCTGAGCCCGGTGCGATGCCCCGGGGCAGACCCTCCCCAGGACCCTCCCCGCTTCTCCCGGTCCCTATCCCGGTTTTCCCGGCGCTGGGACCGGCGTGCACGGGACGGGCTTGACGTCAACGGGCTTTCAGCGGGATGATGGATGGCACGGGAAGGCGCTCCCGGTGCCGAGCCGCCGGCCGGGAAGCGCTGCCCGCCCCGCACCGGGAAAGGCTCCGGAGAACCGGCTCGGGGAGCCCTCGGGAACGGGGGGAGCGCGGCCGCAGCTCCCCGGTTTTCGGCGCAGCGATGAATTTGGAGGGTTCGCACCGCGGCTCGGAGCCTGGGCGAGGATTTAGAGGTGCCGTGAGGCACAGGGAGGATTCCGGTGTTGTCCCCACGGCGGTCGAGACCCCCTCGTTTCCTTCCCTCCCTCCTCCCGGAGCGCGCATCCCGCTGCTCCCCGATAGCGCAACCGCGCCGGGCATCCCCAAATTCAAATTCATCATCCCCAAATCAAATTGCCCCCATCCCCAAATTCATTCACCTTCCCCGGGGATGCTCCGGGGCGGGTGCGGCCCCGCTCGGCCCCGGTGGCCGCGGGGTTGTCGCGGCTGTCCCGGCGCTCCGCACCCCGCGGGCACTCGCTCACTCACTCACCGCCGCCGCCGCCGCCCGTGCCCGCTCCTCCCCCGGCCCCGGCGGGCTGCTGGGAGCGGCGGGCGGGGGAGCCCCGGGCCCGGCCCCGACGGTCCGGGCGGAGCGGAGAGGAACCGGCAGCTCCCCGGGAGAGAGCGGCGGCCGGAGCCCGAACGGCGGCGGGCAGGAGCGTGCAGCCATCGGGTGGATGCTAAAGGGTGATGGAAGGAGCGGTGGGTGCCCAGGAGATCCCAGTTGGACGCTGCAGCCTTCAGGTGGATGGTACAGGCAGCAGCTGGAGCCCAAAAATCTCCTGCAGTCTTCAGCTGGAGTATGGATCCATAAACCAGAGCTTGGGAGCCACCAGATGGATCCTAAACCCAGCAATTCAACCCCAAGAGGCACCAGCTAGACCCTAAACCCAGCGATTGAACCCCAAGAGGCACCAGATGGACCCTAAACCCAGCAGTTTAACCCTAAGAGGCACCAGATGGACCCTAAACCCAGCGATTGAACCCCAAGAGGTACCAGAGGGAGTTTGCACCCTTCAATCAGACCCTACAGCCATCAATGGGACTCCAAGAGCCTCCAGCTGCACCCTATGTGCATCAACTGGACCCTACACCCATTAACCAAACCCCAAGAACCTCCACTTGGACCCTACACCCATCAGCCGGACCCCAAAAGCCTCAGGTTGAACCCTGCACCCATCAACTGGACTTTGCACCATTAATTGGACCCCAAGAGCCCCCAGCCAGACCCTACACCCATCAATGGGACCCCAAGAGCCTCCAGTTGGACCCTTCATCCAACCACTGGACCCTACACCCATCAAACAAACCCCAAAGCCCCCAACCCGACCCCAGACCCCCCCAGCTGCAGCTCAAACCCCTCCAGCTCGACCCTCCAGCAACCAGTTGGACTCTGGAGCTGCCACCTGCCCCTTCTGTCCCAGCTGGACCCCAAGAGCAGTTGCCAACCCCTCCATGCTGTCCCCTGGACCCCAAGAGCAGTTGCCAGCCCCTCCATGCTGTCCCCTGGACCCCAAGAGCAGTTGCCAACCCCTCCATGCTGTCCCCTGGACCCCAAGAGTCCCCAGCCAGACCCCGGGACCTCGGAGCTGGAGCCCCCAGCTGATCCCGCTCAGTTGGGCTTTGGGAATGCCACTGGAGCAGCCATGGGGACACCATGGGGACACTGTGGGGACACCGTGGGGACACTGGGGTGCCCTGGGTGCTGGCGAGGGAGGAGGTTTGGGCGCAGAGGCGGCGGTTCCAGCGCTGCCCTTGGACTCACCTTGGCTGCCGGGATCCAAACACCGATTTCCCTCTAGGCAGCGTCTCCCTGCTCCCGGTGAATTCCTCCGGGCTGAATTCCTCCTCTCCCTGCGTTGCCTCTGCCGGCTGACATGGAGCCACGTGCCAGGAGCAGAGCTTCCTTCAGCGCCTTTAACTCTGTCCCTCCCTAAAATCCCCCAATTCCCAGCTCTCCATCCCATGGGCAGCACCTCGGGCTGCACGGGGCATTCCCAATGCTGGGATTAGGGCCTGGCTGGGGGGAGATTTGGGATAGGGGTGGCTCAGAGAGTGCAAGCATCCATCAGTGCAGGGAGGATTGGGATAATTCCCTCCTGTGCTGGAGGGATGCAGCAGGAAAGCTGGTTCAGGAACAGGAATAGCTGAAAGAACTAAATATGGAAACTTGGATAAACCAGCGCTGTTGGAGGGAGATGGTTTCCTAACGGGATTCAAAGCATATAAACAAACTCAGGGAGGAGGGAGGTTGTCCAGAGGGGCCTTGGTGAGGAAGAGTTTGGAAAACCAGCTGGAATTCTCCCAGCAGGGAAGGCTATTCCATGAAATTTCCAGCTTTGTGGAGGAAGTGCCACCCCTGGGAACACATTGTCGGGGGGAAGAGATAATGAAAACAACAGCCCTAAAAGATTCTCTGTGGGTTTTCCCCAGCTGCTTTTTGATGATGGAGTGGCTGGAGTGACTGGAGTTCTCAGATCCATTGGAAGCTTTTTGCTCCCTTTGGTTTTTCCTGGGATCACCAACCTCACACTGGGAAAGCTTTGGCGCTGCACATTCCAGGCTGGGGCTCGGTGGCACCAATTTCCTGGGAACTGCTTCCCTCGGATGGACAAACCCCAAAGCTCAGCCTTGCCCTGAGATCCCATCAGAGCTCTCCCATCTCCAATGTCTCTTAATTCCTTAAGGAGCTCGGCTTTGCCGGCTCCTCATCACCTCCTGCTTTCCCTTTTGGGTTTGTGGCGGCGCCACGGGGCGGCTTAACGCGATTATCCCGCTCCAACTGCCCTAAGAGGATTCCCAGCCTCGGCTCAGGGTGGGGACAGGGATGATCCTGCTGGATGGAGCTGTGAGGGTGACCCCGGGATCTGCAGCCCCCGTGGGTGCCACGAGCTGCCATTCCCTGGGATAGGGTGGGAAATGCCCATGGATGGATGCTGGAGAGAGGGGGAGGGAATGGGGACGGAGGCACAGGGAATGTCGGGGCTCTGGGGCTGCTCTGGGAAATCCTGGAGCTTCCCAGGAGATTTTAGGACATCCCAGGGAGGTCTTGAAGCTTTCCAGAGGACTGAGGCTTCCTAGGAGGCTCCTGGAGCTGCTCTGGGGCATTTTGGAGCTTCCCAGGAGGGTCCTGGAGCTGCTCTGGAGCATCCTGGAGCTCCCCAGGAATGTCCTGAAGCTGCCCAGGGAGGTCCTGGAGTTGCCCAGGGACATGCTGGGGCTTCCCAGGAGGGTCCTGGAGCTGCTCTGGACCATTCTGGAGCTTCCCTGGTACGTCCTTGGGAGGGTCCTGGAGCTTTCCAGAGGACTGGGATTTCCCAAAAGGATCTTGGAGCTGTCCTGGGGTATCCTGGGGTTTCCCAGGAGGATGCTGGTATTGTCCTGGAACTTTCCAGAAGACTGAGCCTTCCCAGGAGGGTCCTGGAGCTGTTCTGGGGCATCCCAGGGCTCCCCAGGAGATTTTGGGACTTCCCAGGAGATTCCTGGAGCTCTCCAGAGGACTGAGATTTCCCAAAAGGATCCTGGAGCTGTTCTGGGTCTGTCCTGGAGGGCCTGAGGCTGCTCTGGAGCTGCATTCAGGGAAGGAGAAGCTGCACCTGGAGAAAGGTTATGGAAATAGGGCTGGTTTAGGGCAGGATTGGGAATCCCAAGGGGGAATAACCCTGCCCTGGCAGTGGGATGAGCCCTGGCCCCTCTGGAAGTGCCTGGTGGGATGAGTTCTGGAGCTGGGTCAGCTCCTTCCCTGCTGGAGGCTGTGTCCCACTTCTGGCACAAGCAGGAGCCGTGTGGAGACCTGGAAAATCTCCTGGCAGGAGCAATCAGGTCACCAGTGCTCACCAGTTGGATACTGGGACAGCCAGGGGGTTGAACTGGGCAGGAGGGGCTTTCCTGGGAAATCCTCTCCCCAGCAAAGTGGGAATATTGGGAATGAGGCCTCCCAGTCAGCACCAGGATGAGTATCTCAGCTCCCAGTGCTGATCCTAAAGTTTTGGGGGTTTTCCTGATTCCTGTCAGCTCTTCCTTAGGAAATGAGGGCTGGGAGAATGAGGGAGAGCAGGATTCCTTTGGGAATTCCCATCTGGAGCAGAAAAGGTAAAATTTCCCAGGACACAGGTTCAAACCTGAGCACAAAAGGGAACCCACAAGCCCAGAGTTGACCCTGGATCATCCCTCAGGAATTTTGGGCTCCCAAGGGATCCTCTGGCAACACTCCTAGGTCAAATTATCTTCCCAGGGGTTTCATTTCAAAGAAGAAGGGTTAAAAAAAATCAGTGTCCAGGCACAGATATATTCCTAAATATCCTTAAATATCCTTAAATATTATATGGATCATCCCAGCTAGGACAGGCACCAGGTGGGAGGTGACACAAAGGGTCAGGCCCCAAAACCTGGCCCTAAATGGCCCCTTTTTTCCTGCAGATCCACAAAGCAGCGTGCCCATGTCCAGGAAGAACTTCTCTCCAGGTTTTCCCGTGCCTGTGGATTTGTGCCCCAAAGCAACAGCTTGTTTGGGATAAATCCAGAGTGCTGCTGGAACGGGAATCCCGGGGGATGGCGGGGGCTGAGCTGGGAAGGGCCAGCCTGGTCCCTGCTGCTCTGAGCTGATTTTCCTCCGTACCAAACAAATCCACAGCTCCCAAATCCAGCTCTGGGGTGCACTGGGAAGAATGGGATGGATGGGATGAGCAGGTGGAAGGTGCTGGATGGGTCCAAACTCATCAAAGCGGCAGCAAATTCGTGCAGAATCACTTTCTCCTTTCCTTTTTTTTCCCTCCCTGTTTCTTGTTTTCCTTGGCTCCTGCACGTTCCGGGCAGGCTGACAGGGAGCTCTGTGGAGCTGCAATCCCTGTGGGAAAAGCAGAGCAGCTCCAGACAATGGATCCATTGCTGCTGGGAAAGGGAGCAGGTGGGGAGGAAACGGAGCCGCACAAAAGGATCCGCGGCAAGAGGAGGAGGAGGAGGAGGAGGAGGAGCAAGGGGGGATTGTCCAGAAATCCCTGGAGAGGGGCTGGGTCCAAGCTGGGTGCTCTGACAGCTGGGCCTGGCAGCAGCAGCAGCAGTGCTGGGTAATTCATTAATAAATGAGGCGTTTTCCAGGGAATTGTGGGGATGGATCAGAAGGAAATGGCTCAGAAATTCAGGAATTCAAAAAATAAACCACCCCAAAGTGGAGCAGATTTAAGGATCTCCAGGAAAACTGCCCCATTCTGGGAAGGGTTCAATTGCAGGCTGGAGCAAGCTGGGATAGTGTGAGGGAGGTGGAATTGGATGGTCCTGAATGTCCTTCCAGCCCAAACCACTCCATGATCCCGACTTTTATTTCTCTTGGCTGCCTTGCAAGTGCCCTCAGCCTCGAGAGTTCCAATAAAACTGCAGGAATTTCGCTGTGAGACATTTCCCACTCCAGTGCCAGCACGGAGCCTCCGGGGCAGCCGAGCTCCCAGCCCACGGAGGACACAGAAATTTGTCCCAATTCCTCCATTTCTTCCACAAAAATCCCAAATCCCAAATCCCTGTGCTGGCAGGGAATGGGATTTTGTCCTTTAGCAGGGCAGACCCAGCCATCAATTTTGGGAAGGGTGACTGGAAGTGCAGCAGCCCCGTGGGATCTGACTTTCCTTTCTCATCCCAAACAATATTTCAAAGGGATTTATTTTTATAACCTGAACAATGATATTAAAAACGCTATTTAAAAAAAGAAACTTGGCCAGGCTGCAAATTGGGCCAGCAGAAGGACAATGAGGAGGCAAAAAGATGGAGTCACTCCTAAAGAAAAGGGAATTTTTTTCATGGGAGAAATCCCGAGGCAAGCATGAATCACCTCTCAGTGTGTCCTGGAGCCAGGAAATCTGGGAACTGGGAGAGCTGGCAGGAGCAGGGCACAGACTTTGGCTTGAAGCAGCTCCAGGATGGCAGGAGAAAATCTGGATTCACTGGAATGTCCCTGGATGATCCCTGGGATTGCACTGCCAGGGATATCCTGGTGGAGTGGAGTTGCTGCTAAATGGATGTGCAGAAAGGCAAAAAAATTCTGTTGGAAATGCAAAAAATTAGTTTACTGATCTATTAATTGACTAATTAATCCATTAAAGCAGAATTCCAGAGATTCCTACCACGGACAATAACATATATATGTGGGAATAAATTCCTTGGGTTCCTCCATGCTGGGAATGAGGCAGCAGCTCCAGCCCTCTGTGGCTTCAAGGAAAAGCTTAAAAGGAAAATATAAATCTCCTCATTTTCCTCATAAAAATATAAATCCCCTCACTAATTTTCCTCATTATTCCCATTGGATGTTGTTCCAGAATTGATGGATTTGAGGGGAATTTCAAGGCAGCCTTTGCTTCCTCTCCCTTTGGTGCTGCTTTTGGGGTTTTTTCCTGATTATCAGCTGCCTTGAGTCTCCACTCAGAGAGAAGAAGGATCTCTAATTCCTTTATCTATTTAAGTCGATTTCAGGAATATTTTTCTCCCACAGTGTGAACAATCAGAACTCTGTGGTCTCCCAGATATGTAAAATAGTTCTTTTTCTTCTTTTGTGGGCAGATATACTTAAGCTACATAATGGGACTCTGGGAGTGAGTCAACTCAGGAACACTGGATATATTTAAATTCCATTTCAAACTAACTCCTATTAAAAAAAAATTCCCAGAAAATGCCAAATCCTGGTGTGAAAAAAAGTTCATTGCAACTCACACATCTAAAGCATTTTTATCCAACATCTTGAACAAGTTTATTTATCACGCAATTTATTACGAGGATACTTGACAGAGAAGCAAAAAAGCTTGGAAAACATCGCAGTATTCCTTTTTTTATTTTTTTTAATAAAGCAAGAAAAATATTGGAAAGCTCCCCACACGAGGCCTAAAGCTGGACAGGTGGGGGTTTAGGACAGGGCAGATCTATGACAGGAGTTTGGCTGCCCCTCAAGGCGCTGTCGCCCCCGAGATGCGTCCACGTTTGTCCCGGTCCCTCACGGTTTGTCCCGGTCCCTCAGGTTTGTCCCAGTCCCTCACGGTTTGTCCCTGTCCCTCCTGGTCCCACAGGTTTATTCCCGTCCCTCACAGTCCCTCAGGTTTGCCTCTGTCCCTCGCGGTTTATCCCGGCCCCTCCCTGTTTGTCCCCGTCCCTCACGGTTTGTCCCGGTCCCTCACGGTCCCTCAGGTCTGTCCCCGTCCGTCCCCGTCCGTCCCCGTCCCTCAGGTTTGCCCCTGTCCCTCCCTGTTTGTCCG
>JAWWLW010000087.1:4600263-4616449 GCA_035041385.1 Myiothlypis coronata
ATAATATAATATAATATAATATAATATAATATAATATAATATAATATAATATAATGTAATATAATATAATATATCAGGGAATATATTAAAGTAATAATATAATAATATATAATAGATTATAATATAATTAATATAATACAATAATGTATAATATCGCAAATATAATAATATATAATGATAAATATAATCTCAGGGGATAAATATATATATATATAATATAAAATATAAATATATAATAATATCCACCTCTCTTAGTTTTATTTTTTATTTTTTATTTTCCCTCATCCTGTGGAATGTTTGTAGGGTGGTGCAGCCTGGTGGGATTCCAGCCCCTGTTCCCAGGGAATGTCCCCATTCCCACCTGGAAGCACTGGGGATCCAATTTTGGGATAGTCAGGACAAGGAGAGGGTCCAGAGAGGGCATGGAGAGGATTTGGGGTCTGGAGATGTCCCTGATGAGGAGACAGCAGGAGCTGGGGCGGCCGTGGCCCTGCTGGAATGAATTATTCCAGATTTATCCAATTTTTCCAGATTTATCCAAACTGGAGCTCTCAGGGATCCTTATGAGGAAAAACTGGGAGCTGCATCTGGAGAAGGGAAGGCTGGCAGAGAATCCCATCCATCCACCCATAAAACGTCCCCAGAGGGTGGCAGAGGATGGAGCCAGGCTCTGGTCAGGGCCAGGACGAGGAGCAGTGGCCGCAAATTCATAAATTAAAAACCACAGCGAGCTCCTCCTCACCCCGAGGAAGAACAACATCCCACGGGGGCGGCAGGGCTCCCTCAGGCGACATCCCAAGGCCACCTGGAGCTGTCCCTGTGTCACCTGCTCCCCTTGGCAGGGGTTTTTGGGCTGGTTCCTCTCCAAAAATTCCCAAAATTTCTGGAATTTGGGACTCCGAGCGCGCGCGCTCCCGCCGCGCCTCGCGCCCGTGCGGCCCCGCGCCCCGCCGGGAAGGTGTGGCGGGAACCGCCGTGATTGACAGGCGCGCGGGCCAATCAACGGCCGTCCCCTCCAGCCTCCTCAGGCGTTTGAATAGGAGGCGAGGCGGCCAATCGGGGCGGGGCTGGGGGGCGGGGCTTGCCTGACCCCTGCGGCCGCCGCTCAAGGTAACTTTAAAGCAGGAAGCGGCCGGCGAGGCTGCGCCGCGGAGCCGACCAATGGGAATGCGGGGCCGCGGGGCGCGCAGCCAATGGGAGAGCTCGACCGCGGGGCGCGCAGCCAATGGGCGCGGGCGCTGGGCGGGCCAGGCGCGCGCAGCGGGGCGCGCGGGGCCGCCGCCGTTAAAGGGGCCGCGGGCACGGCCCGGCCCGGGGGGGCCCCGGCGGCTCCCGGGGTCACTCAAAGACAAAGCCATGGCGGGGAACCCCCGGCCGCGGGCACGGCCGGCGGTGAGTCCGGGGCGCTGCCGCTGCGGTGGCGGCGGGGGAGGGCGGCCCGTGCGCCGGGGACAGGCCGCGGCGGCGGGGGATGCTCGTGCGTGCCGGTGCGGGAAGGGGGGGGCGCGGCGGGACGTACCCGCTGCGGGCTTCGCGGTTAAACCCCCGGCTCCCCCCGGCGAGCCTCCCACAGCGCCGGTAACACCGTGAGGGCAGCGCTGCAGGCGGGGGGGGACAAAGCAGCGGGGGTGCCCCGAGCGCGGCGGGGGCTCCGCGGTGCCCTTGGCCCGGCCGCCATCACCCCGCGGGGCCGGGGGGCGACAGCGGAGCCGCGGCACCCCCGAACCCCCCGGCGGGACCGGCGGCTCTTTGTTGTCGTTTTTGCGGGGAAGTCGGTGCCGAAGGTCACGGGGGGAGCGGGGGTTGGAGGATCTGAGGGGTTCCGTGGCCCCGGAGAGCTCCGGGCCGGGCGCGCTCCGGCTCCGGCCCCGGCGCAGCCCCAACTTGGAGCGGGGCCTGCACGAGTGACCTTGAAATGCCAGCGCTGCGAGCCGACACTCTGAAGGACAAAGTTTGTTTGCGGCACTTTGGACCGAAAGGGAAAAAAAAATTTAAAAAAAATAAATAAATAAAAGAGGAGGGAAAAAAACCGGAGCTGCCGGCGGTGGCCGAGGGCATCAAGGACACGGGGATAGTCCGGGCTTAGATTAAAGTTGGGTTTTGGGAGCGCTCCGTGGGTGTTTCTACTCCTGCCAGGGTGAAAAATCACATTTTTCCCCCCTCTCTCTTGAGGTTAAAAGCGCTGCTTTGGGAAATTAATAATAATTAATTGGTGAAACTTCGTGGAAGGGTTTTAGGGTGAGGGTGCAGGGCCTTGAAGCCGAGCTTTGCCTCCTGTCAGGCTTTGAGTTTTATTCCAAGTGGGATTTGGGGTTTAATTCCAAATTAACGCTCCCAGCGCCTCATCTCGGGGTTATTCCATTCCTTGGTGTTGTCACAATTGCGGTGAAGAAGGGAATAAGAGCAGAAATGTCCCCAAAAATCCGATTTTAATAATTTGGGGAATGTTGGAGCAACTTCTGGAGCCGCCTGTGGGCCGGGATTGGAGAATTCCCCGTGAGCATGAAGGTCATTGTCAGCATCTTGAAGCAAAAAGAAGAAATTTCAATTTATTTCCTAAATAATAATTTCTTTTTCCTCAGAATAATATCCCTAGAATAATTAATTTCCCTAGGAATTAGGATTTATCCAGCTTTTTAAGGGTTGGCAGGACACGAGGACAAGCTACAGAATAAAAAAATCAAATTAAAATCCTGCAGAAATTTTAATTCCACCCAAAATTTGGAATATTTTGATGCCTTCAGCTTGCAGGAGGCTGGGGAAGAATAGGTTCTGTTCAGTCTTTTTAGATCAAAAGCAGCAAGAAATCTGCAAATTGATTTATTAACAAATAAATTATGATTTATTATTTATTATTCTATTTATTTTGGATTTTTTCCAGCTTTGGAGGGGTAGGAAGGTCCCATTTTAATGAGTGAATTTTGGCCCTTCTGCTCCAAAAATCTCCAGGGATTTCTTTCTGTTGGTGTTTTCTAGAAATTTGGATTTTTTAGTTTTATTCTTTATATGAATTTGATTTTTCATCTTTATTCTCTACGAGTTTGATTTTCTGGTATTATTGTCTGTGTGAGTTTGATTTCTTGAGTTTTATAATAAAATTTGCCCTATAAATTGGATTTTTAACTTTATTCTCTGTATGAGTTTGATTTTTTCATTTTATCCCCTATAAGTTGGATTTATTAACTTAATTCTCTAGAAGTTTGATATTTTAATTTTATTCTCTAAGAGTTTGATTTTCTGCTTTTATTCTCCCTCTGAATTTGATTTTTTTAGTTTTATTCCCTGTGAATTTGATTTTTTAACTTTATCCCCTATAAATTGGATTTATTAATTTTAGAAATTTGATTTTTAAATTTTATTCTCTGTGGGTTTGATTTTATTTTAGTTTCATTTCCTATGAGTTGGATCTTTTTGGTTTTATTCCCTATTAATTTGATTTTTTAATTTTATCCCCTATAATTTGGATTTTTTTACCTCTATTCTCCAGAAGTTGGATTTTTAAATTCCATTCTCTATGAATTTGATTTTTTTACCTTTATTCTCTATAAAAATTTGATTTTTTAACTTTTATTCTCTCTAAATTTAATTTTTCCACCTTGATATCCCAGCACTTTGCTTTTATTTATATCATGGGGCTGAAATCTGAATTTTAATTTAGTTGCCTCATGAGGTGATTTCTTCATTTCAGGGTTTATTGTGTTGTAAATGAATTAAATTTGGTGAGTTTCGAACCTAAAATCATCAATTATTTAAATTTTTAAAGCTTTTTAGTAGTTAAAATTTTTAATTATGATCAAGAATAATTTAATTTTTATTTCAAAGGGTTAAAAACCCTTCAGGACATCTCAAAGCATCCTGGCAGTTCAAAAATGAAATTTTTTGGGAGTTATTCCCAAAAGTTGAAGGAATTTTCTGTTTATTTTATTTCCTGCTCAAATCTGAGCAAGAATTTTCCCTTTTTGTGGGAGATTTGCATCTTTATAACACCAAAACATTTTTATTTCAATAAAAAATCAAATGAAAAAAGAACAAAAAAAGGAATTAAAACCATCCTGGCTGCCTTGGAGCACTTCAGCTTGGGCTTGATTTAAACAGGAGGGGAAAACTTCTCTAAAAATAATTAATTTTGAATTTGGATAATTTAATTTATAAAAATGAGTGAAGACAGTAATGGGAATATTGAATATAATAGGATGAAATAGATATTTCTTAATAAATATCAATAAATACACAAATAAGTGAATTTATATCATTTTTTTAATTTGTTGTCTGTCCATAATGTTGGGATTTTAAAATATTTTAGTAATTGCAGTGGAATTATAATGAAGCTGTGAGTTCAGTGCTTAATTAGCTTTAATAATTTTATTTAATAATTATGAATTTATTGAATTATTAAACTTTTCTTGCTTTATTTTTATTGGGACAACTTTGGAAGCTGGAGAAGGATTTGGGATAAGGGATGAGGGGGAATAAATTCCCAGTACCAGAGGACAGAAAAAATGGAATTTTGGGCAGGAATTGCTGCTTTTTCCATAGAAAAAAATGGGATTTTGCCCAGAATTTTGGGAATTTTGGATGGAAAGGAGCTGGAATTTGTGATCCCACCAGAATGCTGCTGATTCCTTCCCTGTCTGCAAATCCTTTGGAATATTTAGATAAATTTCCAAAATATTGGAAATTTTGGATTTCCTTGGCTTCTTACACAGGTGGAACTTGGCAAAAATTTAAAATCACGTTTTCAATGAAATTAAATTTTAAAAATTTAAATTTTTTTCACTGCCCTCATGGAATGGGGGGCATTATCCCCATCCCACCTCTCTTGGAATGTGGCTGTGCCTGGATCTGGTGTTTTTCCAGGGGTAAAAAAAAACCTCAGGGTGGAATTGCAAGCTCAGAGATTTTGGCTTTTTATTGGGATTTTTCCTCTGGGTTTTCTTTTCCAGGAGCTGAAGTGACAAATTTCCTAAAGGGAGAAACTGCTTGCTCCATTTGGCTGCTTCCCCCTTCCCAGGGAGCCCAAAAACCAAAAAAAAAAGAGCAGAAAAAGCAAAAAATAACCCCAAAAAACCCATCCAGAGGCTTCTTCACGCTTCCTTTGCTCTCCACGAAGCGAAACTCTCCCAGGTTTTGTCAGCTGCTGCAGGATTTTGGGAATTTTGATGTTTTTGCCAGAGGTGTCGTGCTCTGGTGGGTGGAAAATGTCCAGCAGCTGTTGGGATATTCCTGGGATCAGCCAGGCCTCAGCTTTTCCTGCTTTTTGTTTTTCCCCTCAATCTGGAAAAATAAAATATTTTCGTGTCTGGTGAGGATGGGTTGGAGGTGAATCCTGGCTTTGCTGAATCCCAGGATGGTTTGGGTTGAAGGGAATTCCCAATTTCTCCTGTCCCAGGGTGCTCCAAGCCTGGCCTTGGAGTCCTCCAGGGATCCAGGGCAGCCACAGCTTCTCTGGGAAAGCTTTTCCATCATTCCCTGCTGGGTTTTGGGAAGGGTTTATTCCCTTCAGAGCTGTGTCCATGGATCTCCTCATTGGGATTGTCCCAGCCTGGATTTTGGGTGGTTCAGCTCATCCCAGCACAGCTGGAATTTCCTGGAAGGATCATCCAAACCCTGGGCATCCCCAGAGTGGTGTCCAGACCTTCCTGAGCTCTGGCAGCCTTGGGAATGTTCCCATTCCCTTGAAAAGCTTTTCCCTCATTCCCTGCTGGGTTTTGGGAAGGGTTTATTTCCTTCAGAGTTGTGTTCATGGATCTCATCATTGGGATTGTCCCAGCCTGGATTTTGGGTGGTTCAGCTCATCCCAGCAGGGCTGGAATATCCTGGGAGGGTCCTCAAGGATTGTCCAGACCCTGGGCATCCCCAGAGTGGTGTCCAGACCTTCCTGGAGCTCTGGCATGTTGGGAATGTTCCCATTCCCTTGGAAAACTTTTCCCTCATTCCTTACTGGGATTTTGGGAAGGGTTTATTCCCTTCAGAGCTGTGCCCATGGATCTCCTCATTGGGATTGTCCCAGCCTGGATTTTGGGTGGTTCAGCTCATCCCAGCACAGCTGGAATGTCCTGGGAGGGTCCTCAAGGATCATCCAGAGCCTGGGCATCCTTGGGAGTGGTGTCCAGACCTTCCTGGAGCTCTGGCATGTTGGGAATGTTCCCATTCCCTGAGGAGCCTGGGTAGTGTCCAGCACCCTCTGAGGGAAGAACTTTTTCCCAAATTCCAACCTGAATTCCCCCCTGGAACAGCTCCAGCCATTCCTGGGATCTGTTTTGCAGCAGAATTTGGGGTTGGAGTGGCTGCTTTCCTCTTAAACACCTTGGATGGATGGATGGATGGATGGATGGATGGATGGATGGATGGATGGATGGATGGATGGATGGATGGATGGATGGATCCACAGATAAATCCATGGATGGATCTGTGGAGGGATGGATAGAAAAGGGATGGTAGGAAGGATGGATGGATCCATGGATGGATGGACAAAGGAAAGGATAAATCCGTGGATGGATGGATCCATGGAGAGATGGACCAAGGGGTGGATGGATCCATGGATGGATGAAGGAATGGATGAATCCATGGAAAGATGGATGGATGGATCCATGGATGGATGGACAAGGGAATGGATGGATCCATGGAGAGATCCATGGATGGATCCTTGGAGAGATGGACAGATCCATGGATGGATGAAGGAATGGATGGATCCATGGATCAGTCCATGGAGGGATCCATGGATGGATGAAGGAATGGATGGATCCATGGCTCCAACCTGGCCTTGGACACTTCCAAGGATGAGGCAGCCACAGCTTCTCTGGGAAATCCATCCCAACCCTTTCAGGAAGGAATTTCTCCCCAATCTTTAACCTAAACCCATCAAAAAATTTGAAGCCATTCCTGGGTGTTCCTCCTCCTGTTTCCTTCCTGTTTTTATGTTTTTTTCCTGTTTTTTCCTCTCCTTGCTCATTCCTGTATTTTTTCCCTCTGCCAGGTGCCAGGATGTCCACGGATGGTGGCTTTGGCACAGGGAACAGCGATGCCCAGCAGAGCCTGCAGAGCTTCTGGCCACGGGTGATGGAGGAGATCCGCAACCTCACCGTGGTGAGAGCCCCAGGGCTGGGATATTCCCAGAAAAAATGGAAAAAATCCCAGGTTCCTGCTCTGGGATCTGGGAAATTGGTGTTTCTGTGGGATAAGGTGGTTTAGGATGTGAGGAATAATCCCTCAGCCAGGAATCCCCAAAAAAAATCCCAAAAACGTTGAAATGGAATTTTCGCAGAGTCATAAATCATGGAATGGTTTAGTTTGGAAAGGATTTTCAGGATTTTCCCTGTTCCTTGGGCACAGGAATTGGGAATTAAAATTAAAATAGAGCCAGGAGCATCCCCAGGGCTGAGATATTCCCAGAAAAACAAAGAAAAATTCCTCTGAAAGTTCAGCTGGAACCTGTTCCTGCTCTGGGATGTGGGAAATTGGTGTTTCTGTGGGATAAGGGGGTTTAGGAAGTGAGGAATAATCCCTCAGGCAGGAATCTCAAAAAAAACCACAAAAAATGGAGATGGAATTGTAGCAGAGTCATAAATCATGGAATGGTTTAGTTTGGAAAAAATTGGGATTTTCCCTGTTCCTTAGGTGCAGGAATTGGGAATTAAAGTAGAACCATGAGAATCCCCAGGGTTGGGATATTCCCAGAAAAAACTGGGAAAATTCTCAGCTTCCTGCTTTAGGATCTGGGAAATTGGGAGTTTCTGTGGGATAAGATGGTTTAGGATGTGAGGAATGATCCCTCAGCCAGGAATCTCAAAAAAAACCCCAAAAAATGGAGATGGAGTTTTAGCAGAGTCATAAATCATGGAATGGTTTAGCCTGGTAAAGATTTCAGGATTATCCTTGTCCCTTGGTCAAGGAGTTGGGAATTAAAATAGAACCATTCCAAGTCTTCCTTGGGAATTCCACTATCCTAATTAAAATATTTAGATTTGGAGAAAAATTAGGCTCCAAACCTCATCCAGCCCTGAAGTGTTGAAATCACTCAAATTCCAAGTGTGTTATCAGGTGTGTTATTAAATTAAAGATATTTAATTAACAAATCCCATCCAGGCTGAGATTAACAACTGAACTAAGGAACTTCTATTTTTTTTCCATCCCCACAAGAGGTGTGGGAGCAAGGGCACATAATAAAAATGACTTTTGAAGGGAGATTGCTGCATTCCTATCATCCAAAAATCACTTTCCAGGTGCTTTTAATGCAGCTGAAAACAAAAGAACTCCAAGTCCAATCCAGGCTCCTCAAAGTTAAAAAAACCCCAAATCCACCAGGCCCAGGATAAGCTGATTTTTAATTTTTTTTTTTTTTCTGTGTGCAGATAATTGATTAAAGAAACAGATGTAGAAATTTGTATGCATAACCACAATGAATTATTCTCCTCTTTCAGCACAGAGAATTCTTGTGAGCTGGAGTTTCATCTCCACATGAAAGGAGTTTATTATTCAGCTTATCAAGGATGGGCAGCTTCATTTTCAGCTGGCACTGGGATCTGTTTATTGCTCTGGAGTCACTGGAATGGAGCTGAGGGCAGGGAGGGAAAACAGGAAAAGATTCCAGCACTGTGGGATCATCAATTTATTGAAATTTACTGACATTTATTCTGTTTATTATTAAAATTAGTCCTGTGTTGGTCCCTGATTTTTGGAGAGTGAAGGCAGGGAAGAAAAAGAGATAACAGGAAAAGATCCCAGCACTGTGGGATCATTAAATCCTGAAAATTATTCTGTTTATTATTGAAATTATTGCTGTGGATGTGGGTGTGAAAGGAGCAGAGCAGGAAGGGAAAAATCTGTTGGTGCCTGATTTTTGGGAACTAAGGGCAGGGAAGGAAAAGGGATAACAGGAAATAATTCCAATGCTGTGGAATCAAACCCTGAAATTTATTCTGTTTATTATTGAAATTGCTCCTGTGGATGTGGGGTGAAAAATTTGTGATTTCCCTGATTTTTGGGAACTGAGGGCAGGGAAGAAAAAGAGATAACAGGAAAAGATTCCAGCACTGTGGGATCATCAAATCCTGAAAATTATTCTGTTTATTATTGAAATTACTTCTGTGGATGTTCCCCTGATTTTTGGGGATTGAGGGAAGGGAAGGGAAAGGGATAACAGGAAAAGATCCCAGCACTGTGGAATCAAATTGTGAGATTTATTCTGTTTATTATTAAAATTGCTCCTCTTTTGGTCCCTGATTTTTGGAGACTGAGGGCAGGGAAAGGAAGAGTGATAACAGGAAAGGATCCCAATGCTGTGGAATCAAATCCTGAAATTTATTCTGTTTATTATTGAAATTGTTCCTGTGGATGTGGGGTGAAAAATTTGTGATTTCCCTGATTTTTGGGAAGGCAGGGAAGGAAAAGGGATAACAGGAAATCATCCCAGTGCTGTGGAATTAAATCCTGAAATTTATTCTGTTTATTATCGAAATTACCTCTGTGGATGTTCCCCTGATTTTGGGGAACTGAGGACAGGGAAAGGAAAGGGATAACAGGAAAAGATCCCAACACTGTGGAATTAAATCCTGAAATTTATTCTGTTTATTACTGAAATTGCTCCTGTGGATGTTCCCCTGATTTTTGGGGACTGAGGGAAGGGAAGGAAAAGAGATAACAGGAAAAGATCCCAGCACTGTGGGATCAAATCCTGAATTTATTCTGTTTATCATTAAAATTGGTCCCTGATTTTTGGGGACTGAGGAAAGGGAAGGAAAAGGGATAACAGGAAATCATCCCAGCACTGTGTATTCATCAAATCCTGAAATTTATTCTGTTTATTATTGAAATTACTCCTTTGGTTTGGGGATGAAAAATCTATTAGTTCCTGATTTTTGGAAACTGAGGGCAAGAAAGGAAAAGAGATAACAGGAAAGAATCCCAACACTGGAATAATCAATTCTAGAAGACATTGATTATTTTAAAATCTTTTTACCTTTATTTTTAATTAAATATCAGTAACAAATCTCTCCAATCTCTCTGCAGAAAGATTTCAGAGTTCAGGAGTTGCCCTTGGCTCGGATTAAGAAGATCATGAAGCTGGATGAAGATGTGAAGGTATATTCAGAATTTTCACCTGGAATTTATGATCCTGAAAAAAGGATTTATGATCCTTTTCCCGGATATTTTACCCCTTGTTCCTTGAAATTCATTATTCTTCTGATTATTATTATTTTTAAAGCGTTTTTTAGCAAAATTCCCTTGGCCTTGTGTAATTAAACTGAGCTGGGAAAGCAGAAATATTTGAGATTTTGGTTTGGATTTTGCAGTTTTGTTTTCTTGTGATAAATACCACTTTAAGGGTATAATAAATACAAAAATAATTCTGGCTATTTCCTGTTTTCCCTAGTGTTTAACTGTCTCCTCTCAAGTTCCCTCTTTGTTTTTCTCCACTCTCACAAAGATTTAGAGTGATTTTTGTGTCACTTAATTCCATTTTTATAGAAAAAGAAGCAATAATTCAGGTGGATAACATGGGTTTGATCCCAGTAGATTGACATCACTTAAACTTGTGCCATTTATTTTATTTTTTTATGCAAAAATAAGCAACAATTCAGGTGGATAATCTGGGTTTGATCCCAGTATTTGGGATTTTGATGACAAGGACACACAAATTGATGAAAACTCCGTGACACAGAAAGAAAGAAAAAGGAATCACCTGCAGTTTTTGACTCTCTGCTGCTCCTCTCTTCTCTGGTTTTTAATTTGGAAAACTGTCACTTAATTCCTGAGGGAAAAGAGAATTTTTTGTCTTTTTTCTTTCCCCTCAGTGTGACACCATCCTTCTGTCAGGACATAACTTAATTTAAATGAGATCCTGAAAATTCTCTATTCAAACTCCCTGAAAAAGAATCCCAGGCTTCTGAGGGCCCAACTCAGTGTCTGAACCAAAAAAATGCCAAATTTGTGATGATAAAAGGGGAAAATGAGATTTTAAGGCAGAGTGAAGAGCAGGGAACAATTCTGGCCTGTCTGGGATATTCCTATTTAAAGATTAATTAATAATCATTAATGCTGATAACCAAAGTGCTTCATTTGAGTTAAACTGGAGGCAGATTTTTTTAAGAAATGGAAATTTGGTGAAAAAAAGACAATTCTCTTCAGAGAATATTTTAGATACTCAGAGAATATTTTAGATACCCAACTCTAGGAAATCCTGAGGTGAAAATTCCCCCTTCATTTGAGTTAAAATGGAGCCAGATATTTTTTAAGAAAAGGGAATTTGGTGAAAAAAAGACAAACAATTCTTTTAGAGAATGTTTTAGATACCCAGAGAATATTTTAGATACCC
This sequence comes from Myiothlypis coronata, assembly GCA_035041385.1. Lineage (NCBI taxonomy): Eukaryota > Metazoa > Chordata > Aves > Passeriformes > Parulidae > Myiothlypis > Myiothlypis coronata. The sequence goes on from JAWWLW010000087.1 coordinate 4,611,578, forward strand.
AACTCTAGGAAATCCTGAGGTGAAAATTCCCCCTTCATTTGAGTTAAACTGGAGCCAGATATTTTTTAAGAAATGGAAATTTGGTGAAAAAAAATACAAACCATTCTCTTTAGAGAATATTTTAGATACCCAAAACTCTTATTCCATGATCTTAACTCAGTTCCACCCGAGGAAATCCTGAGGTGAAAATTCCCCCTTCATTGGAGTTAAAATGGAGCCAGATATTTTTTAAGAAAAGGGAATTTGGTGGAAAAAGACAAATAATTCTTTTAGAGAATATTTTAGATACCCAGGGAATATTTTAGATACCCAAAACTCTTCCATGATTTTAACTCAGTCACTGAGGAAATCCTGAGGTAAAAATTTGAGAAATCCTGAGGTAAAAATTCCCCCAAATTCCCATTTAACCACCCAATTTCCACCTAGGCAATGCAATTCCTCTTTGCACCATCAGAACCGAGTGACAAAATTGCCAATAATCTGATTTTCTGGCAGATGATCAGTGCAGAAGCCCCTGTGCTGTTTGCAAAAGCTGCTCAGATTTTCATCACCGAGCTCACCCTGCGAGCCTGGATCCACACAGAGGACAACAAACGCAGGACCCTGCAGGTAAAGGAGCTCCCAAATCCCTTCCCCACTCCTGGTTTCCATCACACCACCCATGTTTTGTACACAGAAATGCCCAGCTGAAAGGGTTTTTTGTTAATTTAATTAAAATAAACTCACCCGAACATAAATCTCCGTCTCTCAGCTGGTTGTGGCCTGCTGGAACAGCTGCAGCTGTTGAATTTCTGGTTGATTTTCTTAGTTGTGAGCTAAATTTGTAGAGGTTTGGTTTGTGGGGAGGGAAGTGTGGAGGTGAAAATAAAAATAAAACAAAATACAGATTATTTGGTCTTGTAGAGAATTAATTTCCTCAATAATACCCATTGGGTCTTGTAGAATATCCATTTCCTCAATAATACCCATTGGGTCTTGTAGAGAATCCATTTCCTCAATAATACACAATTTTTTAATGGTTGAATATTAAAATATGACTCTTAAATAAAGAGTAAAATATAACTATTAATGTCATTTTATGAAGAAAAAAGAGGAGGTTTTACACTTTTAGTCTTACATATTAAGCAGAACTACTGGAAAATGCAACAACCATTAATTCAGGCCCTCAGGTCAGGGAAAAAATTGGGATTTTCAGGCCCACATCAGCTCTTCTGTCCCTGGGCAGGAATTGCTGATTTAGAGGCAGGCACCCATGACTGGTATCCATTAAACTGGGCTAAACTTGCTAAAAACCTTTTTTATTGCACATTTTAGAGGCTTTGCTCAGCACAAAACTGAATTTCCACCAGCTGGGACCTGCAGGAGCCATTCCCCCCTTTTTCCCCTCAGCTTCAAGCACCTCTAATTTCATTTATTCAGTGCCAAAACCCTGAATTCCTCCTGGAGCTGAGGAATTTTTCCTTTTGTTTTCTTTTTCCTGAGGAAAAGTTTTTCCTTTTGTTGTTGCAGAGGAATGACATTGCCATGGCAATCACCAAATTTGATCAGTTTGATTTCCTGATCGATATTGTCCCCAGGGATGAGCTGAAGCCTCCAAAAAGGCAGGTGAGAAACAAAAATTCTGCAATTTTTATCCTTTTCCCAGCCTGGTTTCACCCTCTGATGAAAACAGAGGTGATCAAACAACACAGATTTAAACAAGAGGTTTGTTCTTCTCTTTTTTATTTCCTGTGGTTTTCAGGTTCTTAAATTCTTTAATTTAATGTCTTTAAATTCTTACATTTCGTGGGTTTAAATTCTTTATTTCATGGTTTTAAATTCTTAAATTTCATGTTATTAAATTTTTTAATTCCAGGTTTTTAAATTCTAAAATTTCAAGGTTTTAAATTCTAAAATTTCAAGGTTTTAAATTCTAAAATTTCATGGTTTTAAATTCTTTGTTTCATGTTTTAAAATTCTTCAATTTATGTTTTTAAATCCTTTCATTTCAAGTTTTTTAATTCATGGGTTTAAATTCTTAAATTTCATGGTTTTAAATTCTTAAATTTCATGTTCTTAAATTCTTTAATTTCAGGTTTTTAAATTCTTTAATTTCAAGGTTTTAAATTCTAAAATTTCATGGTTTTAAATTCTTTATTTCATGTTTTAAATTCTTTATTTCATGGTTTTAAATTCTTAAATTTCATGTTCTTAAATTCTTCAATTTCAAGGTTGTTAATTCTTTATTTCATGGTTTTAAAATCTTAAATTTCAAGTTTTTAAATTCTTTCATTTCAAGTTCTTAAATTCTTTAATTTAAAGAAGGTTCTTAAACTCTTTAATTTCAAGTTTTTAAATTCTTTTGTTTCGAGTTTTTAAATTTTTAAATTTCAAGGTTTTAAATTCTAAAATTTCATGGTTTTAAATTCTTTTGTTTCAAGTTTTTAAATTCTTTAATGTCATGTTTTTAAATTCTTTCATTTAAAGAAGGTTCTTAAATTCTTTCATTTCTAGTTTTTAAATTCTTAAATTTCAGCTTCTTAAATTCTTAAATTTCAGGTTCTTAAGTCCTTAAATAAAAACAAAATTCTTCAATAAAAATAAAATTCATAAATAAAACTAAACCCACTGGGTTTTTATGGAAATAGAGATTGAGTGGAGATCCCCCAGCCTGACCAACGAACCAAACCCACTCCTGAACAGTTCTGACCCCAAATGGTGCCAGTGGGAAGAATCTTAACTTGGAAAAAAATGGATTTCTGTTCATTTTGGGTTGAAAAATCCCTTTCCTGCATCCTTTGGGGCAGTCAGTGCCTCTGTAAACATCCTTGACTGGAAGCTGGAAGGTGCTGGAAGGAGCTTTCAGTCGGATGTTTACAGCAGCAGGCTGCTGCTCTCAGCTGAGCTGCAGGGATTCCTCATCCCTTTCCTGCAAATTTCCCTCAAGCTTTGGATAATTCTGCTCCTTGCTCCTGCAAAAAAAAAAAAAAATTAAAATTATTGTTTTAACAATTTCTTTTCTGTTACTTCTGAAGGTTTGCAGTGTGGAAAAATTGAAGTTGTCCCAAACAAATTGAGGGAGTTGGGACTTTGTGGAACAGCTTGGCTTGGAAGTTTGTCTCTAAAATTGAATTTTTTTTCCCCTTTTCCACTCTAAATCCTGGTTAGCATGGAAAATTCTGTCTGGAAAATTTTGGAGGCTGCTGCTGGATTTTGTGTCCTGGTGCTGCTCCTGGAGTGATAATGAAGGGAGGGAATAAAATCCACACCTCTTCCTTTGGGATGCTGCCCTGAGCTGGCTTCCAGAAGGTCTAGAAAATAAGGAAAACACTTTTCCATGTCCTAAAATCTGGGAGAGTCCATCCTGCTGCTCCTGGGGTTAAAATCAGATTTTGTGCCTGGATTTTGTGTCCTGGTGCTGTTCCTGGAGTGATAAGGGAGGGAATAAAATCCACACCTCTTCCTTTGGGATGCTGCCCTGAGCTGGCTTTAACTTCCCATCCTCATTTCCAGAAGGTCTAGAAAATAAGGAAAACACTTTTCCATGTCCTAAAATCTGGGAAAGTCCATCCTGCTGCTCCTGGGGTTAAAATCAGTGTGCCAGGTGTGCTGGGAACTCAACATAAAATAGAAATATCTACAGAAATCCTCATGATTCCTCCCAAACTCATTAGTTTGGTGTTAATTAAACAACAAAAATTTCTTTTACAGTTGGAATCATTGAAATTTCCATTCTGGCGGTGGAAATCCACTTTTTTTTTTAATCTTTGAGGTGCCTCATTCCTGCATTTTTCTATTTTTAGCAGTGCACCATGTTTGGGAGGGGAGAGCATTCCCTGTGTTTTCTCCTTGCTTGATTCCCACCAGGACCTTGTGATTACAGAGCATCCAAGCTCTGGAATCCAAGGAATTTTCCTGGAGCATTTAAGGAGTGTGTTCAGCATCTGGAATAACTTCTGATCCATCCCAGCCAGGAAATCCTGGGAATTTTGGGTGGAAATGAGAAATGAGGTTGGGGAGATGTTCCTCACCCATCTGTGATTGCCAGGAATGTTTTTTGCAGCAGGAAAAATTAAATGGAGAATGTAGGAATGTAGATTGAGAATTTACAGAGAAAATCCTGTAGAAAAGCTGCCTATGCCTGGATTTATTTTCTTTTTTTTATTATTTTTCCTGGTGTTACAATCTCTATTTTATCTCTTCTTTGACAAAGCAGTGTTGATTTTTGGAGGAGCTGAGAATGAAATCCTGATGTTGTGTTGCTCTGGGAGCTCCAGCTTGGAAATAAAAATGGCAAATGCTGGGGTAGGAGGGAGTGGAAGCAGATTTGGATTTAAAGCCATTCCTGCAAACAGGATTGAGCATCCTGGAATAGATGCTCAGAGGAGTCTCAGTGGCCTTCATTATTTCAGGATTCAGCTGGAATTGGGGATTGGAGCCCTCCAGAAATAACCTCAGGACTGGGCTTAGAGCAGCCCCAGCTCTGGTTCACTGCAGACCTGCCCTGGGGAAAATATATCTGAATATATTGAATATTATTGCTCCTTCCTCAGAGGAATGGGAATTACAGGGAGGAGGAGTAGGAAATGTTGTGTTTGGTGGTGCTTGTGATGATGTTTGCCCTCACAGCCAGGCTCAAAGTTGGTCTTTTTTTACAGCCAGTTGGGATCAGTTGAATTCTTACTCTGGGAAACCTCCCAGGAGTAACTCCTGAGTTGTTCTGCTCTCCACAAAACAACTTCTGAGCCAGCAAACTCCTCACTCCAGCCTGATGCCCACCCAGACATGCTCCTGTTTAATGTGAATTTTCCTTTTCCTGATCAGCTGGAGGTGAATCCATGAGCAAGCCTCAGAAATTCAGGGATTCCAGCAGGCTGCTGGCATTGGGAATGT
>JAWWLW010000087.1:4711422-4723576 GCA_035041385.1 Myiothlypis coronata
AATCAGCCTTCTGAAACATGGAGTCAGATCCTCATCTCTTCCCTCATCCTCAGACCCCAGTGAACACGGTCACACTGATGAACCTGGAGGGTACCAGGGACGGGCAAGGGGTGCCCCCCTGGCAGCCAGGCCGGGCTCTTACCCCATCCCAAGCAAAGGAAGCGTTTCCTGACCAGGCGTGTCCGGATCCGGCCGATCACCGCCAGGTAGGACTGCCAGGCCTCGGTCAGCACCCAGCAGAAGGACGAGAGGAAGAAGAAGTGGAGGAAGGCGGCGGTCATGGTGCACACGCCCTGCAGGGGGGGGACACGGGGACATCACGGGGACATCAGTGTCTGGCACCGTGGTGGTTAAACCCCCACGCCCGGCGAGGTTTGTGTCAAAGGCAGGGGCGGGCGCGGGGGATTTAATCCCTGGATCGAGTTAATCCAAATCCAATCTGCAGCTGGGAGCCAGCAGGGGACCAGGCGAGTGGCCGAGGGTGGCAGGGTGGTGGCAGGGTGGTGGCACCCACCTTGCTGAGCATCTGGGACTGGCCCACGAGGATGAGGATGTTGGAAGCCAGGATGGAGACGCAGAAGTTGAGCAGGATGATGGAGCGCTCCGACTTGATGAACCTGCGGCAGGAGCGGCGTGGGGCCAGCCTGTCCCTGTCCCTGAGCCCGTCCCTGTCCCTTGTCCCATGTCGCCATCCCTTGTCCCTTGTCCCTTGTCCCAGTCCCATGTCTCTGTCCCATGTCCCTGTCACTTGTCCCATGTCCATCACTTATCCCATGTCCCATGTCCCTGTCCCTGTCCCTTGTTCCATGTCCCTGTCCCTGTCCTTGTCCCTGTCCCATGTCTCTGTCCCACGTCCCTGTCCCTTGTCCCATGTCTCTGTCCCATGTCCCTGTTCCTTGTCCCATGTCCCTGTCCCTGTTCCATGTCCCATGCCCCTTGTCCCATGTCCTTGTCCCATGTCGCCATCCCTTGTCCGTTGTCCCTTGTCCCTGTCCCATGTCTCTGTCCCATGTCCCTGTCACTTTTCTCATGTCCATCACTTATCCCATGTCCCATGTCCCTGTCCCTTGTTCCATGTCCCTGTCCCTGTCCTTGTCCCTGTCCCATGTCTCTGTCCCATGTCCCTTGTCCCTTGTCCCATGTCCTTGTCCCATGTTGCCATCCCTTGTCCCTTGTCCCTGTCCCATGTCTCTGTCCCATGTCCCTGTCACTTGTCCCATGTCCGTCACTTATCCCATGTCCCTTGTTTCATGTCCCTGTCCCTTGTCTCATGTCCCTGTCCCTCTCCCATGTCCCTGTCCCTGTCCCATGTCACTTGTCCCATGTCTGTCACTTGTCCCATGTCCGTCACTTGTCCCATGTCCCTTGTCCCATGTCCCTTGTCCCATGTCCCTGTCCCTGTCCCATGCTGCCGCAGGGTGGGCACTGCCCTGTGGTGGGGACAGTCCCAGGCATCTTATCCCACCCCGATTTTCCACTCCCATTAATCCCATTGATGTTGAACCTTCCCCAGTGCCCTGTCCCCCTTTGTCACCCCCTCCCCACATGGCCCCACGCCCCAGGAGCCCCCCATGTCCCCATGTCCCCTCGGGTCACCTCCAGAAGGCGGCGTAGATCACCAGCAGGGTCAGCAGGGCCATGCAGGACACGGCGCAGCCGATCATCAGTGGCACCGACGGCGTCCCCGAGGGGTCCATGGCCTGGGGGGACAGCGGGGGGACAGGCTGAGCCCAGCCCCCTCCCCACAGCTCCCTGACAGCCCCTCTGGGCCCTCCAGCTGCCAGAAGGGGTCGGTGGCAGTGGTGGCGCAGCCAGAGGGGACTCTGTGCCAACAGGGAATAGCAATGGGGTGCCCCCTTCCCTCCTGGCACACTGCAGTGCCCTGTATTGAGCTCTAGGGACCATGGCAGCCCCTGCCCACACAATCCCACCCTGCTGGGCGTGCTGGGGGTGCTGGGGGTGCTGGGATCCTTCCCCTGGCTGCTGGGGACACCCCCACCCTCCAGTGCCCACCTCATCCTAGAAATGCTCCATGCCCATCCCACCTCCAGTGCCCACCTCATCCTAGAAATGCTCAGTGCCCATCCCCACCCTCCAGTGCCCACCTCATCCTAGAAATGCTCCGTGCCCATTTTCCAGTGCCCACCTCATCCTAGAAATGCCCCTTATCCATCCCCACCTTCCCTCAGAACCGCCCCCGCCCAGCCCAGGGTCACCCCCCAGCCACATCCCGTGTCCCCAGCGGGCTGGTGGCCGTCGCCAGCCTGTCCCTGTGCCCTACCAGGTCTCTGGGCAGCTGGGCGAGCACGGCGAAGGTGGCGAGCTGGCGGCACTGGCACTTGGTGTGCGCCGGGAGGGTCTCCAGGGTTTGGCAGCTCTCCGTGTCCCAGTTTCCCAAGCCAGCATCGCTGATTAACGGCAAGAGAGAGCAGAGGGAGAGCAATTTGAAATGATCAAACACGCGGCAGCCCCTCGCGCCTCTCCGGGGTTAACCCCTTCCTGGCCTTGCCCAGGGGGAGGCACAAAGGGGGCACTGCCAGGGGACCCCCCCAAGCTTGGGGACAGGGGTGAAGCCATCCCTGCCCTGGAAGCTTCGAGTTTAATCATCCTACAGAGATTTGGGAGGGAAGGAACATCACAGAGAGGGGTGGGGACAGTGCCAGGACAGGCAGGAACAGCCCCAAGAGCCCCCTGGCACCTGTGTCCCCTCCAAGGGGGGGGCAATGATTCCCTCTGTCCATGGGGACCCCTCCCTCCATGGGGTCCTCATTATGGGCACCACTCTGTCCCTCATTATGGAGACCCCTCTGTCTTTGGGACCCCTCATTATGGGGACCACTCTGTCCCTCATTATGGGGGACCCCTCTGTTTTGGGACCCCTCATCATGGGGACCCCTCATTATGGGGACCCCTCTGTTTTGGGACCCTCATTATGGGGGACCCCTCTGTCTTTGTGTCCCCTCCCACCCTTGAGGACCCTTCTGTCATGGGGCCTTTTCTGTTAGAAGGATCTCTCCACCATGGGGATCCCTCATTATGGGGATCCCTCTGTCTTTGGGACCCCTCTTGCCCTTGAGGACCCTTCTGTCATGGAACCTCTCCTGTTAGAAGGTTCTCTCCCCCATGGGGACCCTCCTTTTATGGGAACCCCCCTTTTATGGTGACCCAACCCCTTGGGGACCCTCCTGCCATGGGGACCCTTTGTGTTCAAGGGATTTCTCCACCCTGGGGTCCCTTCCTGTCACAGGGACCCTCCTGCCATGGGGACCCTTTGTATTAAAGGGATTTCTCCACCCTGGGGACCCTTCCTGTCACAAGGACCCCTCCTGCCAGGGGATGTCCCCAGTGAGGCGCCAGAGAGTGGGGTGGCACTGCCACGCCCTGGGAGAGCAGCCACAGCCCCCAGCTCATCAGGAAAACCGGGAACTGGGTCTGTGGGACAGCTGGGGACTGTCCGTGGGGCAGGGCTGAGACCTGCCACGCTCATCACAGCCATCACTGGTGTGGGGGATGAATGGAACCAGTGACCCCAAACTGTGGGGTTCCCGTGGCTACCTGGGCAGGGGGGCTGGCAGTGCCCTCCCCCAGCCCGCGGCGCTGCCCGCCCCCCTTCCTGCCCTACTTTCCCTCATTCCTGCCAGCGCTAACAAATCACATCTGGCAGCCTGGCAGCGGCTCCGGGGCCACATCGATCCCGTGGGAGCTCAATTCACCCGTGCCAGTGGGGCTGGGATGCGGGAAGGGATGGTCCTGGCTCCTCATCCCTGTTCCCATTCCTGCTCCCATCCCAGCCCTCCCATCCCTGTTCCCTGTCCCTGTTTGCACCCCTGTTACCCCGTCCCTGCTCCATCCTTGTTCCTCCATCCCTGTTCCCTGTTCCCTGTCCCTGTTCCCATCCCTGTTCCCCATTCCCTGTCCCTGTCCCCATCCCCATTCCCCCATCCCTGTCCCATCCCAGCTCTCCCATCCCTGTTCCCATTCTGGCTCCCATCCCAGCACTCCCATCCCTGTTCCCTGTCCCTGTTTGCACCCCTGTTACCCCATCCCTGCTCCATCCTTGTTCCTCCATCCCTGTTCCCTGTTCCTGTTCCCTGTCCCTGTTCCCATTCCTGTTCCCTGTCCCTGTTCCCATCCTTGTTCCCCGTTCCCTGTCCCTGTCCCCATCCCCATTCCCCCATCCCTGTCCCATCCCTGCTCCCTGTCCCTGTTCCCATCCCTGTTCCCCCATCCCTGTTCCTTGTGTCTGTCCCCATCCCTGTTCCCTGTCCCCATCCCGGTTCCCCTATCCCTGTTTCCATCCCAGTTCCCCCATCCCTGCTCCCATCTCTGTCCTCATCCCTGNNNCCCTGTCCTCCATCCCTGTCCCCATCCCTGTTCCCTGGCCCTGGCCTCCATCCCTGTCCCCCTCCCTGTTCCCAATCCCTGTCCCCTTCCCCCCAGCAGCCCCCTGGCACTGCCAGCCCCACTCTGTCCCCAGAGTGTCCCCATGTCCCCGTGCCCCTCACTTACGTCCTCGAGTAGTCCCAGGTGACACACTGCGGGTGGGACGTGCCCTGTGGACACAGGGACAGGTTAGAGCTGCCCCCAGCCCTGTCCCCACCCCACGAGGGACATGCCACCCCTTTGGGGACATTCTCTGGGTGTCCCAGGGGTGGCATGTCCCCATGGGGGGCACAGGAACCGTGCCATGAATTGGGGACTGCTGGTCCCTGCCCAGCTCAGTGCCTGCGGTGACAGGGACCCACATGGGACTGGGAGGGGACACGGTGATGGGACAGCAGGGTGACACATGGATGGCGTGGGAGGGGACACTCATGGTGGGGATGAAGGAACTCGTTGATGACACAGATGATGAGGAAGGGCAACGCCACAGGAGGGGACAGTCACGATGGCAATGTGGGACAAGGGACACTTGTGTTGGTGACACAGAGGAAGACACTCACAATGACGTGGGAGAGGACACTCAAGTGATGATGAGGGGCACAAATGGTCACATTGATGTGGAAAAGGGGACACAGGCTGATGATATGGGGAGGGGACAGAATGGTGACATTGGAGGGGGACATGTTGATGTCGTGGGAGGAGACACATTGACGATGTGAGAAGAGGGACATTCATGTTGGTGACATGGAAGAGGGACACTCACACTGGTGCCATGGGAAGGAGGACATGGTGACATGGGAAGGGACATTCTCAGTGCCAGGGGATGGGACCTTCAAGGGAGGGGACACTCACGTTGATGACATGGGAAGGGACATTCCTGGTGACATGGGAGTGGACACTCATGTTGATGATGTGGGAAGGGACATTCTCAGTGCCAGGGGAGGGGACACTCACATTGACGGCATGGGAAAGGACAATCCCGGTGACATGAGAGGGGACACTCACACTGATGTGGGAAGGGACATTCCTGGTGACAAGGGAGGGGACACTCACGTTGATGATGTGGGACAGCTCCACCAGCACGAGCGGCTCCGCGGGCCGGGTGGGCGGGCGCACCGTCACCGTCAGCACCTTGGAGGTGACGGCCAGGGGGCTCCTGCGGGAAGGGACACGGGCTGTGACAGGCCGGGGGACAGCAGGGGACACGGTGGGGCGGCGCCACTCACCTGGGCGGGGGCAGGATGAGCCCCAGCGTGCGGTACAGCACCGCCCCGATGACAAAGTGCGACGATTCCTCGGCTTCTGCAGAGAGAGAGAGCCACAGGCTGGGTGACACAGGGGAGGGGACACGCAGGGCAGGCCAGATGTGCGCCCAGATGTGTGGGGCACACGGCTCGAGAGCACGCGTGGTCACCTGCACACGCCTGGGGGTGCAGCTCACATGTGTGTGAATGGGAGCCAGATGTGAGCCCACATCTGCAGCAGGTGTGGACACCTCCAGATGTACAGGCTCATGTGTGTGCACACCTGTACACTCCCAGATGTGCAGGCTCACACACGTGTGCACATCCAGATGTGCACTCACATGTACATATTCACATCTGTGTGCACACTTGCACACTCCCAGATGTGCACACTCCCAGATGTGCAGGCTCACACACCTGTGCACATCCAGATGTTCACAATTACACCTGTGTGCCCGCCTGCAGGCTCCCAGATGTACACACTCCCAGCATGCACACCTCCAGATGTGCACGCTTATGTGTGTACACACCTGTACACTCCCAGATGTGTCACACACCTGTGCACATCCAGATGTTCACATTCACACCTGTGCACACTCCCAGATGTGCACACAGCCAGATGTGCAGGCTCACACACGTGTGCACATCCAGATGTTCACCTTCACACCTGTTTGCACACCTGCACACCCAGATATTGATCTCCATTGATCTCCAGATGTGCAAGCACACACCTGTGCGCTGTCCCAGACATGCAGCAACATTCAGGCCGGCACACGCCCACCTCCAGCTGTGCCCACCCCGCCAGATGTGCCCACAGCCGGGCCCTCCCCTCTCACCTGCCGAGGCGAGGCTCAGCACCTCCCTGGGGATGAAGAGCTTGTCCTCGGAGCTGCGGGCCCAGTCCTTCATCCCCCGCCGGCCCCGCATGGGGAAGTTGATGTCGCTGGACACGGCGGACACGGGCTCCCGCTGGATGCTGGTCACTGCCAGGGGACACCGGTGTCACCTCCCCGCTCCTGGGTCCCCTCAGGTCCCCCCACACTCGTGTGGGGGTGGTCCCAGGATGAGGGAAGAGATGAGAATGTTGACTCCATGTTTCAGATTGAACTTGATTTATTATTTTATTATATATATATTATATATATATATGTATTTATATTTTATATATATTTACATCTATTCATTATATATTTTATAAATATTTTTATATAATATATTATATTATAAGATCTATTATATTATATCTATTTTTATATCTATAAATCAAAAATATATAATATGTAATAGATAGCAAATATTTATTATATAAATATAGATATATAGATATTATATATATTTATTATTTTATTATATATATATTTTTAATATATATATGTATATATATAAATATATAGAATATATAGATATATATCAGAAAATATCACGGCTCCACACTCGCCCTGCTGTCACAGACATCTTTTATGAAAAATCCTTTCCTTAGGATTTTTCCTCCTGAGAAGCTGAGAGGCCTCAGGAACAAAATGTAAACATTGATTATCTGCTGCTGTGGAATGCAACAGGTGCATCTGGGATTGGTCTGAGCCACAAACCTTTGTTACCATTCTTTGCTATTCTATTCTTAGCCAGCCTTCTGATTAAATCCTTTCTTCTATTCTTTTAGTATAGTTTTAATATAATATATATGATAAAATAATAAATCAAGACTTCTGAAACATGGAGTCACATCCTCATCTCTTCCCTCATCCTAAGACCACTGTCCCACCCTGCCACTCACCCAGGTTGTCAGTGACAATGAGGGAGCTCTGGAAAGCCTTCAGCGCGTTCCCCACCAGGTGGATGAAGTCCTCCACCACCTTCATCAGGTGCACAGAGCCGGGAGAGACCTGCAGGAGACGAGAGAAGCTCCAGAACCACCGGGATTTGTCACCACAGCGGGGACACCCCAAAATGGGGACACCCCCGTGGTGGGGACACCCCAGCTGTGCCACTCACCTGCTGGGCATCCTCCCACTTCTCCCGGTTCTCAGCGTCCACCATGTAGCTCACCACCTGGAAGAAGCGCTGCGGGGACGGGGCTCAGCGGGGCTGGGCACAGACCGACGGACCGACCGCCAGGCCGACGGGCCGCCACCTCCCCGGGGATTGGGGGGCCCTCTCCGTCCCCCTGCCCGCTACCTGCACGTCCTCGGAGGACGGGATGTAGGTGGCCCTCTTGAAGGTGTCGGTGACGTTGCGCAGGATGTCCACGGAGAAGAGCAGGTCCCCGCTGTAGTAGCTCTTGCGGGCCATGAGCTCCAGCAGGCTCCGCACCACCTGGGACATGCCCTCCCCTGCCAGCACCCGCTGGCCCTTGGCCAGGTGCTCCCGCAGCTGGCACGGGGAGGGGACAGCCGTGTCACCTCGCTGCCGCCACCCCGCAGCGGTGCTGAGTGTCCCTTATTGTCCCCAGAGCCCCGGGGGACGCTGCGGAGTTAATTAAGGCAGGTGCGCAGGATGAGGGAGTCTGCAAGGGTTTGGGGACATCCAGGGTGGTCTGGGGACATTCATAGAGGTTTGGGGACATTCACAGGGGTTTGGGGATATTCACAGAGGTTTGGGGACATCCAGGGTGGTCTGGGGACGTTCACAGGGGTTTGGGGACATCCAGGGTGGTCTGGGGACGTTCACAGGGGTTTGGGGACATTCAGGGTGGTCTGGGGACGTTCACAGGGGTTTGGGGACATCCAGGGTGGTCTGGGGATATTCACAGGGGTTTGGGGACATTCACAGGAGTTTGGGGATATTCACAGAGGTTTGGGGACATCCAGGTTGGTCTGGGGATATTCACAGGGGTTTGGGGACATTCACAGGAGTTTGGGGATATTCACAGAGGTTTGGAGACATCCAGGTGGGTCTGGGGACATTCACAGGGGTTTGGGGACATCCGTGGGGATCAAGGGGCATCCTGTCCATCCCAAAAGCCTTCTCCCAAACACACAGGAACAAAACCCCAACCAGAACCCCCCTCCAGCTCTGGGATGGGATCCCTCTTCCCACCCCACCAGCACGATTCCATAAGGATCTGAAGGAACCTTCCCATCCCAGGAACCATTTCCCCCTTTCCCCACCCACCCACAGACCCCTGCCTCAGTTTCCCCATGCCAACGAAGTGGCTTTTGGAGTGCCAGGGATGGGACAAGGACAGGGGACAGAAGGGGCCGTGCCAGAGCGGGCACCTACTGAGAGATGCAAGTATCTGTACTCGTGGGACACGCAGCGGGCGAAGCTGGGCACACCCCAGTAGGCGACCCCGTGGGGGCTCAGCAGGCACCGGCGGCTGGCAGTCCCTGTGACGGAGATTTGGGATTGGGACTGGCACTGCCATCCCTTCCTGGCATCCCCCATGCCACCCACAGAGCCCTGTGCCACTCCGGGGCCAGGGGATTTAGGGATGCTCGACCCCAATGTCACCCACAGCCCCCTGTGCAACTCCAGGGGATTTAGGGATGCTTGACCCCAGTGTCACCCACAGCCCCCTGTGCAGCTCCAGGGGATTTAGGGATGCTTGACCCCAGTGTCACCCACAGCCCTCTGTGCAGCTCCAGGGGATTTAGGGGTGCTTGACCCCAATGTCACCCCCTGCTCCAGGGGATTTAGGGGTGCTTGACCCCAATGTCACCCACAGCCCCCTGCCCTGCTCCAGATGCCTTGACCCCAGTGTCACCCCCTGCCCCTGGGGCTTTGGGCTGGCTCAACATAAATCCACCCACACCCTCTACTCTGCTCCAGCCCAAAGGGGTTTGTGCCCCTTGTCCCTCATGCCACCCACTTCCCCTGGGGTTTGGGGTGCCCAACCACCCACCACGCCCTGCCCTGTGCCAGCCCTGGGGACATTTGGGCTCACCTGTGGCGTTGGGGGGACATTTGTTGTAGATGATCTCCCCTGCAGCCGTCTTCTTCCAGGTCATCAGCATCACGTACTCATCCTTGCACATCTCATGGTATGCTGGGAGGGAAGGGGGGATCAGCACGGCCCAGATATGGGGTGAGGGGCTCTGTGGGGTGGGGGGTACCCCATACCTGGGCACTTTTTCTCGTTGCAGGTCTTCACCTCCTCACCGGTGCCCTCGCAGGGGTAGCCCTGCATGCCCGTGCCCTCGCACATGCGGAAGCGCCGCTGCCAGCCGGTGTCACAGGTCTTGGAGCAGAGGCTCCAGTGGTTCCAGGGACCCCACTTGCTGTCTGCTGTGGGGATGGGGACACTGTGGGACACCTGGTTCAGCGCACAGAGAGTGACACCCGCGGGGACGGGGACGGGGCACCATCGGTGATGCCCCACGCGCTGTGAGCCGAAATCCCGCAGGGTGTGAAATGCATGGGTCAGTGATTGAAATCTCTTTTAGAGCAGGCTGGCATCCTGCTGGAGATGCCCATCCTGCTGTGGATGATGCCCATCCTGCTGCAGATGCCCCATCATGCTGCAGATGATGCCCATCCTGCTGCAGGTGAAGCCCATCCTGCTGCAGATGCCCATCCTGCTGCAGATGATGCCCATCATGCTGCAGATGATGCCCATGCTACTGCAGATGATGCCCATCCTGCTGCAGACTGGCATGCTGCTGCTGCTGATGCCCATCCTGCTGCAGATGATGCCCATCCTGCTGCACATGATGCCCATCCTGCTGTAGATGATGCCCATCCTGCTGCAGATGCCCCTCATTCCCTGCCACCATCCACGGGAAGAGCACAGGTACATTCCTTGCTATTTGGCTTTTTCTCCATTTCCCTTTGTTTGACCAAGGCTCCTCGAGCTTGTCAACTCCACAACATGAATTTAGCTGAAGACTTTCCCAAGGTTATCAATTCATGCCCTAATTTGTCCCAGAATTGAATATTTTGGACTTCTTGAGGAGAAATTTGTGGGAAGTGTAGAAAAAGCCACCTCACACAGCCACCACCTCCCTCTGTGGCTGCCACCAGTGCCACCACCTCTCCCACAACACAAGGAGCAGCTCGAAGGACAGGATGGGGACCTCATGGTCCATCCCGTGCCCGGTGTCCCCAAGCCCAGAGCTGTCCCCAGCCCCGTGTGCACAGTGAGATCTCCCTCGTGCTTGTGCGCCCAAAGCACGGCGGGACCCGCCGCCAGCCTGGCACCGACGGGTCCCCAACGCGACCCACGAGAGGACAGTGCCAACCCCCGGCTCCTCCAGCTGAGACGTGCCCGGCGATCCCTGGCATCACCGAAATTCCCGGCATTCCCAGAATCCCCAGTATTCCCAGTTCAGGGACCTTTATTGAGCCGTGACACCGCGAGGACACCACGGGGACACTGCAAGGACACCCCAAGGCCCAGCCGGGACCCCCCCAGCGCGTGGGGACCCCCCTGATTCCCGAAAAATTCCCAAGGAATTCCCGGGGACGGGGACCGGCCCCTGGTCCCGAGCTGGTAGCGCTGGGAGGGACGGGGACACCGTGGGGACACTGTGGGGACACTGTGGGGGTGGCACTGGGGTCCCTGTCCCTGTCCTGGGGGTGGCACTGGGACCCTCTTGTCCCAGTTCCTGTCCGTGTCCCTGTCCCCCTCCCAGGGGTGGCACTGCCATCCCCCCATTCCCGGGGGTGTCCCTCTGTCCCTGTCCCACTGTTGCTGCCCTTGTCACCCTGTGTGACACATGTCCGTGTCCCCCTGTCGCTGTCCCTGTCCCAGAGGTGGCACTGCTGTCCCCTTGTCGCTGTCCATGTCCCCTGACCCTGTGTCGCTGTCCCTGACCTGGACATGGCCCTGCTGTCCCCCTGTCCCTGTCCCCATCACAGTCCCGGAGGTGGCATTGCTGTCCCCTGCCCCTGTCCTCCTCTCCATGTCCCTGTCCCCATCTGTGTCCCTGTTCCCCTGTCGCTGTCCCCTGTCTGTGTCCTGTGGTGATATTGCACCCTGGAGGTGGCATTGCTGTCCCCCTGTCCCTGTCTGTGTCACCATTCCCTGCCCCTGTTCTCCTCTCTGTATCCCTGTTCCCCTGTCCCCGTCCGTGTCCCTGTTCACCCGTCGTTGTCCCCTGTCCGTGTCCCTGTCCCCGTCCATGTCCCTGTTCCCCTGCCCCTGTCCTCCTCTCCGTGTCCCTGTCGCTGTCCTTGTTCCCCTCTCTGTGTCCCTGTCCTCTTCTCCGTGTCCTTGTCCCCGTCCGTGTCGCTGTTCCCCTCTCCATGTCCCTGTTCCCCTCTCCGTGTCCCTGTCCCCATCCGTGTCCCTGTCCTCCTCTCCGTGTCCCCGTTCCCCTGTCGCTGTCCTCCTCTCCGTGTCCCTGTCCCCATCCCTGTCCTCCTCTCCGTGTCCCTGTCCCCATCCATGTCCCTGTTCCCCTCTCCGTGTCCCTGTCCTCCTCTCCGCGTCCCCATTCCCCTGTCCCTGTTCCCCTGTCCCTGTCCTCCTCTCCATGTCCCTGTTCCCCTGTCCCTGTCCTCCTCTCCATGTCCCCGTTCCCCTGTCCCTGTCCTCCTCTCCATGTCCCTGTTCCCCTGTCCCTGTCCTCCTCTCCGTGTCCCCGTTC